>OZ035873.1:138346517-138936551 GCA_964034865.1 Eristalis intricaria
GCCAGCGAATAGATTGAAGGCGAGGCATGGAACCAGCAGCACAGCAAGAAAAAAAAAAAATCAAATTCAATTATTTATGTTTACCTGTAAATGAGTGGTGGGTGGATGGTAATGTTTTACCATCCCCCTTCCATCATTTTGCATTCTTTTGCGACTGCTGCTACACATTTCGGCAGATAAATTAAATTAAAATTCCGTTTCTTTTATTTCACCCTCATCCGCCGCAACGAAATGCCATTAAAAAAATATATGTACATGGACCCAAGCGAAATACTACAACGTTACTAGTATTTTGTCGGTGTGTGATTCGTCGTAGGTATGTGCGAGGTGCGATAGGGCAAACAAACAGGACATGGGGACGCTCTGGGGAGGTGTATTCATTTTGCGTGTAATGTCAACGACAGGAATAAAGTCATTCAAAATCCCGCACAGCAAATGCCAACAACAAAAATGTAAAACAAAACCAACCGAGAAGAGCTCAAAATAAATGCTTACAGGTTTCGGGCTTTTTGTTTTTGTGTGTGTTCGTTTTTTTTTCCCTGTTTTTATCTTTGCAAAGGCAGTAGAGAAACTGGCTGGTGAGGGTGTCAGGCGGAAAAGCACCATTGAACTTAACGAAACATTAGTCAAAGTGAAACATTCTCAACAAGTGGAATTTGGTTATTTTCAACCGCCCGCACTCCAAGTTGGCAGTCGTCTGTGCTCGTCGCTGTGCTCTCCTCCATGTGTACGGGACAATTCGTGCCATGCCAAGGATCCTAATATCAACCTAGATTTACAATGTATTGTATGTACGGGGCCAAGAGTGTGGGACGGATGAAGGGACACGACACAAAACATTCATCCACCGCTCACTCCCACACCTTGTCACTGAATTTCATACCCAGAAGAGAGGCAAAACAGGAAAACATTTCCTTTGAAGATATTATCAACTTTAGGCCCTTTTGCTCTTTCAGAAATACGAGAGCAAAAACAAAAAATATTCTCTGACAAAACAACTAACAGAACAAGGATAACACACGACTGAAAGGGACAAGAGAGAGAGACAGCAAAACACGAATGTTGGAAACCCAAGAGGCAAGCAAAAAATTTGTCGACAAAATTCATTTGAAATTCCAAATACCTGTGAGCCAGTTGGGACAGCAGCAGCTGGAGTGGTGCAGAACAGGAGAGCAACAGGAGCAATAAGGAGACACTTTTACTTTGCATAATTCAGTGGCATTTGACGCCCTTTGCGTGTTGTTGTTTTTGCAATTGAATGCACGCTGCCATTAGGCAATGGCAGGCAGGAGTCACTTTTGAAGTCAATAAATGAATGACGGAGATGACGGTTTAATATACCCACGAGAGAATTCATAACATTTTCCCCCGTTCGTTGCACGTTGTGTAGACTTTACGAAGGGAGTTACTTTCACAGATTGAATGTCACATACACATTCATACGACGAACCAGGGTAGGTAAAGGCCGTGTTTGTTTTTTATTCTAGTTATTCTAGTTTCGTGCTATGAAGGGTATTGTATCACTTGAGTAATGGAGACTCTCTCATCCCAGTAATACTTAGCGGTCAACCAACACTGAGGAAGGAGGCCAAAGAAGGTGCGGGCCAAAACTGAGGCCTCAGATATGAGGTGTAGTAAAAATAAATGCGATATTTCTGCACGAAATTTAAGACTGTATTAACCATAGTAAAAATGGTCCGATTCAGGTCATATATGAATAGCTTTGGTGGATTATTTGATGGCTATACAGTTAGCCCTCTCTCGAAAAAGCAATAATATCTACTGGCTAATGCATCAACGACTGAATGGAGCCGTTGGTAGAGTGCCTGCCTCTGGTTAGCGGGGTCGCCAGTTCGATTCTCAGTGAAAGCAAAGTTAACACGCTTTTATCTGGTTTGCAAATCTGGTCCAGTTACCATTTGCCGTTGGGATTAAATTAACGGCACTATCACTGGAATAGTCAATTAGTGGTAGTAATCTGACTGTGGGTATCACAATGGACCAATATGGTCTAAGTGTGCTGGTGAATGCACCAGCAGCCCGCCTACCTAACCTTACACTACTAGCTAATGCATAAGGACATCCCAACCAAGTTCCAGGAGACTCTGGCTACACGCTATCGATGTGTATGGCCTGGAGTTGGTCTGATAGAAAGCATTTTTTTCCCATGGGACAAATCTGGCCGCTTCCTTCAGATGGCTCAATTAGTCAAGAATTGATAGAAAAGGTCGGAATTAAGACTTTTGCCGTATTGTCAATCCCACAGAACTAGGACTATAAAAGTAACGAAGAATCTGAGTACCCATAGGAATTCGTTACTTTTTATCTGAATATTCGTTACTTTAATATCGTTCGTAGTTACTTTCTTCAAAACTGCAATTTTTTTAAACTTATACTAAAATTGAAGTACTCTGATCTTAGGACCTCAAATGCGAACGTTGTATTCGACTGAATAAAGTATTTAGGTCGGCATGAATGATATCTGAGTCTTTGTTAATTACATGATATGAACATGTCAATTTACACTCATACAAATACAGTGCACTCTCCCTAAGTCGAACTCTCCTTAAGTCCAATTTCTCTCTAACTCGAACTTTTTCACAATATTTTACATGCATTTCCCTCAACTTTCCGTACAAAAACCTCTCTCTAAGTCAAACTGTCTCTAACTCGAACAAATTTTGGTATCCCGTGACAATTCGAATTAGGGGGAGTCCACTGTATAACAAAAACGTGCTAACATTTTGATTTGCATCTCGTAGTCCAATACTTAACGAGTGGAATAGTAACAAGAATAAGAATGTGAGAAAAATTAATGACATAAATTATTTTCATACAAAAAAATAGAATACTATGCCACATCAACTGTTGTACGTTATTATTTTGTGACGGGTGGGGTGGCCCTAAAAAACCGCATTATACAGAAAGTATTTACAGAATTGAAAACAAAACAATATTACGAGAGCAACATATAAGATAATAACAACATATAAGAAAATAATAATTATTTGTATTTGTATAAATAATTCACAATACAAAAGATAATAAAATAGAAGTAAAAGAAATAAACTAAACCAGAATATAAGAAAAAATACTTAAACAATGTACTACTGGACCCGAAGTACGTAATTCAAATTAATTATGTCCAAGCCAAAGAGCCATTTCTTAAGATTTCTTGTAAACGCAACAGGAAGTCTTAGTGATCTGATGTAAAGAGGAGGCTTGTTAAATAACCGGCACGCTGTGACAGTAAACGAATTACTGTTGTACGGAAGTTGGTAACAGAAACAAGATGCAACGAATTGACATGTAAATTATAATTGTCAAGTATACCGAAGTTGAGATTACCGGATCTTTCGTAAAAAATCTTTAGCAATTTATAGCAGTGCAAATGCCTAACTGGAAGAAATTCTTCGAACGTTGTTTTTTTGACATATAATTCTGATAATATGTTTTCGAAGCAACAGTAAGGGCTTGATTTTGTTAAAATGTGTGCCACCCCAGCAACTAATGCAGTACTGCAATTTTGAGTCAAAAATACCATAGTAAATTATTTTTATCCCGGAATAAACACAATAAATGTAGATGGACACCCACCACCTATTCGTCAATTTCAAGGCCGCATATGACAGCGTGCATAGACAGGAGCAATACAACGCTATTTCTAGTTTTGACATCCCTGCCAAACTCGTCAGGTTGTGCAGGATGACGATGGAGAATGCTCGCTGCTCTATCAAGGTCGCTAACCAACTCACCGAGACCTTCAACGTCAAAAAAGGTTTTAGACAAGGCGACGCGCTGTCAAGAGACTTTTTCACCATTATTCTTGAGAAGATCGTGCAGAACTTACAAGAGGCACGATCTTCCAAAAGTCCGTACAATTGCTAGCATACGCGGATGACATTGACGGTGATAGGTCGAATACAGCGAGCCGTCAATGAAGCGTTTGCTCGCATTGAGGCGGAAGCGGCCAAAATGGGTTTAGCGATGATCGAGGGCAAAATGAAATATATGCTGTCATCTAGAAAGGACGCACAACATCGACGACTTGGCCTAAGCTTCACCATAGGCAGCTATAACTTCGAGGTAGTGAAGGACTTCGTCTACCTCGGCTCGCAAGTGAACAGAGTGCGAACAACACCAGTACCGAGATTAAACGCAGAATTACTCTTGCCAATCGCTGTTTCATTGGGTTCAAGAGGCAATTGAGTAGTAGATCAATCTCTCGAAGGACCAAGCTATCATTATATAACACCTTGATCATCCCAGTCCTGCTCTAGTGCGGAGGCATGGACAATCTCAAAAGCGGATGAAGGAGCACCTGGTCTTTTCGAGAGAAAAGTTCTGCGTTCAATCTTTGCTCCTGTCTGCGTTGATGGTTTTTGGAGAAGAAGATTCAACCACGAACTGTACGGGCTGTGCAGCAGCATGAGCCTAGTCAGGCGTCTACGGATTCAACGTCTAAGATGGGTGGGCCATGTAGAGCGCATGGACATCACTGCTTCAGCCCGAATAGTCTTCGACTCCGAACCAGCTGGACAACGCAATAGAGAACGCCCACGGAACCGATGACCCACCCAGGTGGAGAAGGACCTCAATCGACTTGGTGTGCGCAGTTGGAGACAGCTGGCTAAATATCGTGCCGGCTGGAGAGGCTTACTGGTTTCGACCCAGGCCCACACCAGACGCCACCAGAAGAAGAAGTAATTTTATTTAGAAGAGTACTGGGCAAACATTGCGCAGATAGTTAAGTTGTCTGAGTGTAGAGCAGAAATATTGTCTCACATCATGACATCAATGAACATATTAAGACATTTGGATGGATTCCATTCTGAATATATTTCATACCATGCTTGAAAACAAAGGGACAACTTCAACGTAACAAAAAATCTATTTTACTAATAGACTTGAAAGACATATACTTATTTTTTGCTCATTGACTTTCGCAATATCAACTAATAGACATCTCATTGATCTGCGATTTTTTTAAGTCGAAAACATATTTTACACAATTGCTTAGCGAAACATTACTACATAATATCAGCACTCAAAACATCTAAATTTGTTTTGACACAATTGAAATTTTCCTTGAAAAAACACCCAACAATGCAGTTTGATCAAAATCATCACAAAGGTCAACCATAGTTTAACCATAGTTTAACCATAGTTTTTGTTAGTAGAACATTTTTCATTTTACATACCTCTTTTAAAAACAATGCAATAAAGCTACTAAATCAAAACAAACGTAGCGACACGTAAATGGTAACGATATGCATTGAGGAGTAACGTTTCGTTATATGGTAATACTCCTAACGAATACCAAAATTTTGCTGCAGTACTACACAAATCAAACAACAATACCTTCCCGGTCGTCTACGCTGGGTTTTCCACCGTTTCACGTCGATTTCACCGATTTAACTATTCGACCACGACCAGTTTAAGTTGACGTTATCTTTAGTCACCAGCCACAAATCACTAGTCACCAACCGCTTCAAAAACAGTCAAGGAGGTTTTTTGGCGTTAAATCATGTGGTATCCAAAGATGGTTTTTTTAACAGTCAGACTGGACGATTTCGATGATTTTATCGACATTTTCGCAAATCGGGGATCGACGGAATCGAAACTGCACATGTGTAAGCGATGAATTAAATCACAAAATATAATACTTTTTGATATTTACAAGGATACACATCCATGCATGGGTGTTGAAATGGATATCACACACGATTAAGTGTTTCAGGATCAAGACCATACACATAATTCACATTTTCCGCCGCATGCATTTCCACCTATATCGAAGAAAAACTGTAAAATATGGCTTATTTTCTCCTTGTTGAAAACAGTATTAGTTAGTTTATTTTATTTAAGGCAAAATGTACAAATCAAACATAATCGGGTCTTTGATGTTCATGCGTTCGATATGGCCAAGTCAGTGCAGTCGACGGATTTTTACCGCCTGGATTACATCCACATCAGCAAGTCCAAATAGAGAAATAGTTAAAAGATGCTTAGAACACTGCAATGCATCCAAAAATAAACCAGGATATCACTGGCCCTAAGTATGTTTCATCTCAATTCCATGTCTGATGGATTGCAGTTAAATTGTGACCAACATTAGCTATTCACTCCACCCGTGGCTAGCCATTGTCTCATTGCATCCATTTCCCGTTCCCCGCAATTCAAACCATCGACGCAAATTCCAATCAAATCAGACGTGCACAGTTCACACCTACTCTTTGTCATAGTCCCAACGACCGCTGTGTTCTCCGAGTCAAATGTCTAACGTTTCCAGAGAAAAGCTCAGAGATTACAAAAATAATTTGAATTCGCGTCCACCGTGACAAGTGCAAGCCAATCAAAAGCGGACAAGCCAAGAAGTATTCATCGCCAAAAGAACAAAAAAAGCTCTCAGCACCAAAGAATCCTCTCTGAAAGACAAAAACAAAACAAATCACACCTCGGCAAGGACATAATCGTCCACACCAAGTGCTGGCACGAGGGTGAAACCAAATCAGCACTTCCCATCTGACATGCCAAGGATGCTGCCTCGTCGCACCGGCAACTGAGACTACATCTGGTGGATGAATCGCAGATTAAATTAGCCCAAGCACCCGAAAGCACCATGCTGGTTCGCATCTCGACTGCTGGAAGGTGTAATTTTCTAGCAGAGCTGAGTGCGAATCTACGATAAAAAGGAATACTCAAGGACAGAGGCAGGCAGCCACTCGGCCCCAGAGGAGAACGAATTTGAAAAGAGAACTCTGCGAAAAATGAATAAACTCACATTTAAATGTCCTTCTTATTGCGAGTGGAGAGGCCGTGTCATCTTCGCCCTGAATAGAGATGCATCCTTTGCTGTTCAAATAAAGTCGCTAGGAGCTACATATTCACGTGGAGTGGGTGGGTGATGTGAGTTAACATACCCCAGGGATTTAATTTCATCCATTTTGTGAGTGCTCAGAAATGTTCGTATGCACACATACACACGGTTTTACGGAAAGGATAAATGCCAGCCGAACGGATGATATTAGAAGGAAATCCTTTCCCAAGTAACAACAATTCGGACACCTCGGCCACTATATATGTACACACGTACTTACATATGCACTGCCGGCCGTCAACACCACCAGGAGCAGTCATAACTTAAAACCATTCTCCACATAACCGCACAGCATTAGCCATTAAGTTGTCTTTCTATCGGAGATGTATCTGAAAGCTTTGGGAATTATTATGCCATGTGCTAGTGACTGCCTGACCCAAGGTCACTTCGGGTTCCGATGGGTAAATTTTGAAGGAAGTGAATGTTATGGTTTCAGTCCATTGGGATTCTCTTTGGCTGTGGATTGGATGATGGGTGGGCGAATGGGTGGCTTTTTGTATGCTCCCCACTTACTGATAGTGTTTCTTGTAGTTTTAAGTGAGTGCTGAAGTTTGTGGGAATTCGGAGAAAAATCCCATATTTGACAAATAGGAATCCTTGCGTATGTGACTTTCACACGTCGTCATATTTCCTTTTTGAAACTAGGAAACTTTTGAGAAGACGAATGATGATGCTTTAAGAAAGAAAGGAAAACTGTCAACCAAAGGAGTAACTGTGAGCTTCCATTTATAAATTTTGAAAACTAAAACAATGTTCTCCTTGACTTAAGGCCAAGTTGGCAACATCTTTCCAGACTGGGCTTATAGTGAGCTCTTAGTAGAGTAGAGCACTCGTCTAAAAGTTCCTAAAGGCCAGGAAGACTGAAACTGCGGTGGCCTGATCTCAAATGCAGGACATATTGGTCTTCAGAATGGTGCCCATCTTGAGCGTTCAGCTAAATCTTAAGCCATGTTGACCGGAGAATTAAATCCGGGAGTAAATTCATGTATCCCACGGATAAAGCCTGAATTCAGTACACGTTTTGTATCTCAATATAGGACAATCGTTGCGGGTATATAAACTAGTTTTCTAACACTTTTTATTTTGCAACACCTTTCGACGCCATTTTAATTCAAGGTTTCTTTTCAAACAAAGCCAAACACTCAATGATACAATCTGCTGCAGCTGCTAAGAATGGAGCAGAGTCCGATTTATAGTGGCGTTCCTCAAGGTTCGATTCTAGGACCCATATTATGCCAGTATTCATTAGCAATGGTCTATCATCTGAAATAACTAAATCGACAGCCAAAGTCTCCTGAGTCTCTGGCCAAAGTCGAAGGCGGAATAAACTGACAAATAACAACACCTACAGGGACGTTACTGTAGATAAATTATGGAAAAACTAGAAAAGTTTTAATTAATTTTTTCTCGGGAAGTTACAGAGGAAGATAAAACAACACAGACCTCTAATCTTAACCCCATCGTACATTTTTGAGGTATAATGCGTAGACGATTACAAAAAATAAAAACAAGTCTAGATGGCTAGATTAAGATTACTCTGGATGTGTGCCGAAGGCTAGTTATCTGTGATATAAAACACTACGAGTAACCAATTGAGCTGTTATGGAGTAAAAAGTGTACGCATTTTTTTTACACTATTGTAAGTGTTCTCGTATAACACAAACTTAAGATTGTCAGAAGTAAATATTAACCGAAAGTAAGAAACTATTGTCATATCGCATACACTATCTCATTTCTTTTACATAAGCGTACCGCTTCATATGAAAGTATAAATACAAGCCGTCATGTAAATTTTCTTCCTTTCTCAATAAACTGTTGTAAGTAGCACATCTCCACTCAATTTGTTTCATTTGACTCGCTCGCCTATCCTACAAAAGGAATACAAACGAAATTATACTTTTTTTCGGAGTGTTTTAAGTTTGTGCTGTATAGTTTTATCCATTCAAAATTGGAGTTGTCTTAATTTTAGAAGCTAGAGAAAATGGTGTTGATTCAAGCGATAGCATAGCTTTTAATGAAAAGAAATCGGATGGGTCGTTTTAAGCCGTTTCCTTTGTTTTCCCACTTAATGAATTCACTGTGAACTTAGCAACGAAATGGAGGATTAATAAATTCCCTGTGCCTGTCCTTCCGTCAGTGTGCCACACATTCATAGGGAAGTGATCAACAGGAGGTTTTGGAATTGGTTAGACTAGTCCCGTTTCAATGACGTGAAGCTTCCTGCGTCGGAGATTAGATTCGATTATAGTTATTTCTAAGACCTTCATCCTAATAGTTCTAGTGACATTAGTCGTAATAGTCAACATGCAATTTTTGAAATTCTTCAAAACGCAGAATTGTATATTGTCCGTGTGCAAATAAATGGAATATGAACTAAATTATGTATTTCTGAGGAATGTCAAGGATTCATGATTAGCAAGATATTTTGATTTTAGTCTTCTGCACGTTCTTCTTCTTCTTTATTTGGAGCTATAGTCCGGGGTGGAACTGGGCTTCATCCAAAAAGCCTCTCCAGCTGGCACGGTCTCTGGCTAGCCATTTCCAGTGTCGCACTCCAATTTGGTTGTGGTCCTTCTCCACCTGGGTGCGCCACCTTAAACGCGGGCATCCTCTGTTGCGTTGTCCCACGGGTTCGTAGTCGAAGACTCTTCGGGCCGGAGCTGAGTTGCCCATACGCTCTACATGGCCTAGCCATCTTAGGCGTTGGATCTAAAGACGCCTGACTTGACTCATGTCGCTGTACAGCCCCTACAGTTCGTTGTTGAGTTGAATCTTCTTCTCCAATAGCCATCAACGCAGACGTGACTACAGATTAAATGCAGAACTTTTCTCTCGAAAAGACCAAGTACCTCTTCATCCGCTTTTGAGATTGTCCATGCCTCCGCACCATAGAGCAGGACAAGGATGATCAAGGTCATTTATACATGTTAGCTTGGTCCTTCGAGAGATGGCTCTACTACTGAATTGCTTCTTGAGCCCAAAGAAACAGCGATTAATAATAATATGGGTGGCGCGATAGTCCGAGGCGGACCTGGGCCTAGCATCTCAGCAACCACTCGTGTTGTGCGTGCTATTTTTCTTTCACGAGGGGAAGGGACCTACAGCTTAATGCCGACTCCGAACGGCGAAGTTGAAAAGCGTTTTTATAGACAGGAATACTCTTGGAGCATTGTCAGTGACTCGACAGAAACAGCGATTGGCAAGAGTAATTCTGCGTTTAATCTCAGTACTGGTGTTGTTCGTACTGTTTACATGCGAGCTGAGGTAGACTAAGTCCTTCACTACCTCGAAGTTATAGCTGCCTATGGTGACGTTTTGGCCAAGTCGTCGATGTTGTGCGTCCTCTCTTGATAACAGCACATACTTCGTTTTGCCCTCATTCACCGCTAGACCCATTTTAGCCGCTTCCGTCTCAATGCGGGCAAACGCCTCATTGACGGCTAGCTGTGTTCTGCCAATCACGCACAACCAGACGAGCTTGATAGGAATGTGAAAACTAGACATGGCGTTGTATAGCTCGCCCCTATGCACGCTGCTATATGCAGCCGGCTTCAGGCGAGTACACAAGAGGAGACTTATCCCTCTATAGTTGGCGCAGTCAAAGGGGCCTCCTTTCTTGTGGATCGGGCAAACGATACTGAGATTGCACTCATCGGGTATGCTTTCCGCCGACCATGCTTTCTTCTTACAGATGAGCTGGTGCATGCGCCCAACCAGATCATCTCCAGCTGGCTTAAAGATTTCAGCGGACAGACTGATCTCGTCTAAGTCGGGGGGACGGAATTCTCGTCGATCATCGTCCATTTTGAGTGGGACATTCTGCCTGACAGCGGTATTGGTGTCATCATCGCCGTTTAGCAGTCTGCAAAAATGGTTCTTCCATTGTTGTACTGGCAGGATTATATCCACTGGATAACTGTTTCACCCTCTGGCAAAACTTTCTGACATCTTTCGTGCAGTAGCACCTCTCCATCTCCTCGATCGCGTGTTTCTCGTGCTCCTTCTTCTTTCTCCTGAGAAGCCTGAGAAATATTGTGCAAGACGTCCGTATGATTGTAATCATAATCGTATGACGATAATGGGGAAATTGGATGCGAATAACTTCAAGTTAATGGTAAACATAGGCATTTATGTTTAATGATTCCGATAAATCCCAACCAAAAATATTAAACTGGAGATTGGTTAAAATGAGTCGCTCTACCGAAGATTCAAGACTTATCTTAAAATGTTTCATTTTTCTTTCCAATCTGAACACTCTAATGCCGACCACCGCCTATAGGCGAGGTATACGTTTCAAAATAATCAGAGATAACTGTCATTCTTATTTTCAAATTTAAAGGCTCTTCCTCGAGTTTAAGCATAGGTCTTTTCGTTGCAATTTATTTCATGCCCTTAGTGCGTTTTGTTGCTGAGTTAAGTCGAAGAAAAGTAAAACCAGGTCTTGCACGAAAATAAATATTTTCAAGATTTTAGACTTAAAAAACAAACATGACATTTTTTTTTAAATCAAAGTGAATAAATAATTATAGGTGTATTATTAGAAATAAGCCTGGGGTATATGTATTTTGCCCTTTAACAGCCTAAGGCGGTCTCAAGGCGGTTTTAGGATTATGACCTAATTTAAAAATGTTTTCCCTTAATTAAATTATAGGATTTCCAAAATATTTTATGCTTTTAGTCAAATACTGATCCAAAAACAGACAATAAATACCTCTAATATCGATGTAAGGGCAAACAAATCAGCAGATAAACAAATTGAAGATGCAAAAACCTAAGACCGGTAAAATTGTTTGTCTTGCAAGGAGAACACTACAATAATTGTTCAAATTTATTGGTATCACAATGCAAGTTGAAGAAACAAGTGGCGAATGATAATTTCAACCTTCACAGTTATTTCATTTCGTCATTGCAGCAGTTGAAAATTATAGTTCCCATTCTCCTCAAAGCTGCTCACACTCTCGGTCCAATCAAATAAGTTTTAAATATCCAATTACCTTGAATTTCATTATATATTTGGCCTTGTTTGTGTTTTAACATTTATTAAATTATATTCTTGGTTGCGTTTTGCCCTTGGTTGTGTTTTAACATTTATTAAATAATATTCTTAAGTTTGTATTGAACTGAATTTTGAAAATGATATCTTGCAGATTTTTGTTTATGGTTTAGATCAAAGACAGCAAATACGCACAAAATTAATATTCGGAAATGGGGAGCTTAAGCTTTCGTGTAAGAATCACAACTTTTTTATTTACATAATTCAACACAAACGCGCAGATAACTTATAATACTCTGAACCAAGATCACTTGTTTAAGGAATATTAACCGCGATTGTGTAAATTATTGCACTAGGTAATCAATAATATTTGTATATGTTGGATTATAGGAACACTATCCGAATCACAGCAACTGCCAAGTGTGACAAAATACTACATACTAGAAAATTCAAATGATCGCGACAGTAGTCAGTACACTCACTGGCAGGAAACAAATATATTCTCTCAGCCTTCAACAGCACGTCAGAACTAATTGTCAGCAAGTAGTCTTAATTTAAACTGTATTCACGTTGCATACCATATGGCTTGCTCTAAAATTGGATACGAATCGCTTCTATGTACGAAACTGAAACTTTTAGGTAATTGGGAGTATTTAAGGTGGTGACAAGGTCTATTTTTATTGTAATTATAATGTTTCTTTTTTTTCTTCAGAAAATCCCCTTAAGATGTCAAAGAACTCATTAATCATCATGGATTGCGGACAAGTGCTGATTGGATTTTGTTCCCAAATCTCCCTGACACGGAAGAACTTTACGTGCACAAAGAGTGGGGGTAGAATAGTCACGAAACTGACATAGTTTTGTTAGATCTTGAGAAAAATAAATAACTCAATAGGTAGGTAGGTACTATTTTTGACAAGAGAAAGGCAAATATGAAACCTTAAATAATTTTAATTTTTTTTATTTTATGAATTACATTTGTAAATTAATACATCGTACTTGTTTGTTGTACGAATTGTACATGCAATCGTTTCTGCAGTATTCACAATTTTGCCATTTACTTATAATTGCCTACGTTTCAATTTCTCGCTGACACCATGCGCCACGGCGTCATTTCAACAGTTGCAATAGCTGTGTTTTTTTGCAAGCGTCTATACGCTTAATTTTGAAGTGCACAAAAAAACGATCATCGGCGCTTAATGATTCATCATAAAATCTTGGCAGCACCTACGACATTTATGACATTTGGTCGTGGAAGGTGATTTTTGATCTTTGATGGTCACAATCTTCATTTTGTGACTGTGTACTTTAAACCACGTACGTGACCATCACTTTAAGAACAAAAACACTTAATAATTATAAAATAAAAAAAATGTTCATCAAATGAAAAGAATCGATTACGAAACATAAATGCAATTTATAGCAGAGACTCTTGATATACCAAAAATTGCATACTTATGGATGCCAAAAAATTAAAAAATGATCTAATACATCAACCACACCTGCAGGTGTAAGCCACATACAGCAACCCAAGTAATGAATGAATGAATTCAGGAATGAACACATAGAAATAAATTTTTGGGAGCATTGTTTTTATCTGCGCTTATTCCTTAAGCGGCGATAAATATGATGAGTAAGTTAAGCGGATATAGGACTCGTTGTTAGTGTATTTTACATGCAAAGTGAAATTTAGGCGTATATACGCTTGCAAAAAAACGCAGCTATTGACTCCAGGCGCTGGGTCAGCATTAATTTGTAATCACGAATCAGTATAAAAAGACGAAGCAAATAAAATATGAGAGAGTTCGAACAACTAACTCTAGGAATACATACGTGTTTTATACAATTTGGTCTTGTTCTATTTCTATCTCCCCAAGCATAACATTTGTAATCACAAGGTCGATACTCCGCAGTGATGACAGGTACCTGATTGTGAAGATAGAAGGCTTTCAAAGAAACAAGATCTGGACCGCAAATATACATCTTTCGTGTTGTAATATATAATATTATTTAATCTTGCGTGTATAATTTGAAAACGAATGACATGAGTTAAAGCGTGGCGACGTCGTAAGGCTATTATATGCATCGATCGGAAATAGAAGGCTATAAGTGGATCCATTGTGACAACCATTACTGTGTGCGAAGATAATTTTGTGTTGATAGTGGAACTAGATGGCAGTGATATGTTATGATGCTATGAGGTGTTAAATCCTGCCGAAAATGTGGTAGTTTTGCAATTGTTCCGTGAAAAATTAATTATTTTGAAGAGAGCATTGGAAGAGAAACAGTCAGACTATGCGTCTTTATACGAGTGGACAATGTTACTCATAATTATAAGGACTTTTGAATAGCCACCCCCTGTATTCACCACACTTGGCTCGCTCTGATTTGCACTCGTTTCGGCAAATGCAAGAATACGGTTGACATCACCTGAATGCATCAAAAATTAGCCCCATTTCGTCTTGGCCTGATGCGATGCATAGTTTTTCTCTCGCAAGTTATCCATAGATTACGAGAGAGATAGTAAAATTTGATGTGTAAAAGAAAGCACTGCAGTCCAAGGCAAGCTCCAGCCCAGCATATTCGGCTAGAATATGTACTTGAATTAAAAGCAAACGTGGCAATAATGGCATAATTTGAGATAAATGTGGTCAGTGGCAATCAAGTGGATCCCAAGACAGAAATAATCGCACTTAAAGCCATTGAAACTGGAATGAAACGATTTTTTAACAACATCATGTGGGTGGCCTTGACAGAGCCACTATTTTTGTGTCAAATCACTATACTCTTGGAGCCGACAAATTAATGAGACGAAAACTGACAAATCCAAGCAATGCTTGACACGACTACGTGACGGCTGTGAGAACTAGACCAATGATCCGGAAGTCAAGAATAGTTTACAGACGACTAAATGATAGACTCAGGAGTTAAGTCTGGAGTCCTTGGATCCAAAACAAGGAAGTCCGTACCTATGAGTTCGAGCGTATAAGCTGGCGAAGGCTGGCTCGGAATCTATGTTCATATGTCTTGAACCTGACTGTAAGATCAATTGGACCACTGATTAATAAATGGGAAAACCAACTTCGCCTTGACCAATGTACCATCGACCATTGTCTCAGGCAATCCAAAGGATTAACAAAGCCTTATTCCTATAAAGAAATATTCCATCTCAACAACGAAAATTTACTAACTCGCTTTATTACTGGCCAATGCAACCCGAATCACGCCCATAACAAAATAAACCTGTGGCAAGACAAGGTTTGTCGGCTTTGCCTCGAAGATGACATTTTATGTGCATTTCCGGCGCTACTCTGATTAAGAAAACGAATTTTCCATAGGGAGATACTCACTTCATTTAAAGTAGGGAATTACACTATAAACGACATACATACTGTCTTTCATCAGGAAGTAGAAGGCATCTTTTAGCTTAACTCCAACCCTTCGATACTACAGCTTACTTCTAGTCGCGGGTCGTTAATGAGGCGGCAGTGGCGTTGTGGGTCTGTGTATCAACACCTACGCTCTTAAACCCACGGCGTCTAAGTTCGATTCCCGGTACCACAAAAAAGAAAACCAATTTCACGACCCACCTCTTTCGATTCGATGACAATGCTAGAATATGCTTCTCAACATAGGTCCCGTCAACTCGTGAAAGACAATAAAACGCACTACTCGAGTGGTTGCTGTAGTAGCTAGCACCTAGCCCTCTACTGGCTCTAACGCCACCCTTATTTTTATTAATATTATAAGACACGGCTTTCCAGCATACTCTACAACATAGCTGAAAGGAAGTCAAGGAAATGAAGCCAAGGTAGTAAGCTCAAAGCAATAAAAACTTACAGCCTGCACATTTATAGGATCGAAGTGTCTTGACAGGCCACTCAGATCAGCTATTAGAGTGCCAGAACGAAGATTCATTTGTTAGAATACAAGAGACACAGGTCTTGTTCCAGACTGAGTAAAACCGAATCAACTATAATAACGAAACCAATCCGAACTTTTCGCCTTTGATTACCTACCACAGTCAGAGAATATGACCATTCTACTGCTGACCGCACACAAGTAATGTCTAGTGTGTAGTCAACAAGTAAATTTCCATAAGCTGATCCAGGAAGTGAATACCAAACCCACATGCATGGGGGATAAAAATATTAAAAGAAATCCCAGCCATCCATATCGGTGTCCACTCTGTCCACCCTATCGTCTCCAAATAGCGTCGCAATGATATTCGGTCTTCACTCTGTCTAGCCATAACATTTCACAAGAACCCGCTTAAAAAAATAAACAAAAAAAAGAAGGACAACACAGCGATGTCATTCGACAGGGAAGAACGACCGCAATGACCAAAGGGGTCCTTAATTCAGTCCGTCTTGACGCTGTTTGGATATTGCACGAGTGGATGAGCTTTTTTTCCCTCCCCCGCCAAAGGACTTCAACTTCTACCACGCAGGATAATAATGAACACACATTCGTGCTCGACGAGTGAACCTGCGTCAGCGCCGCCGGGTAGAAGTGAAAAAAAAAAACGAGGAAAAGGAAAACATTTTTATGTTAATACAAGAAAATGGATATGAAAGATAGAGGGTCGTTTATGTGAAGAGGTCCTGGCTACTGATATCCTCTTTAAAGTCATGAAACTGCTCCTTCATAGCTTAAGTGCGTCCTTCAGTGGAGAGATAGTGTTGTGGAAAATATTTTATGATAGTTGCCCATTTATTTATTTTTTGTTTTATTTCGTTCGTTCATTCGTTTTACTTCTCTCTTACTTATGATGTATGAAGTGAAATTATGCAAAAGGTTAACTCATGCGCTACAAACACTCAGGTTCTACGATGAACTGCCGTGGTCGTCTTCGTACCTCGGTGCACAGTTAATGGAAAATGGAAAAATCTTGTTTGCTTTTATTTTATAGTTTAATCTTCCATGGGTAAGAGCTGACTGTAAACATTTTACGGAAGCGACATTACAGACGAAGACAGTTGGCATGTACGAATAGTATTCATACATTTCATACAGTGTTTGATTTGCCTAACAGATCAGTGCTGGAGCCTTGCTATTAGATTTTAGGTGTATTATTTGGAGTTTCAAAAATTTGCATATGCTGCGCTCTGCTAGAGTTGGGCAAGCAGTCAATAACTGCAGTGACTAACTTTCAGTGACTGAAAAGTCGTTATCGCGGTAAGCGTTCAACTGTGAACTTAACTGCGACTGCGATTGAGTGATAACAATCGGAACATCGGATTCGGGCAGATGCGAATGAAAGAAAGAATACTATACGATAAGATTCGGGCTGTAAGATCCAGATCCAATCCGAGCATGTTCCCTAAAATAAACAATTTTGTTTAGAAGTAATAAACAAAGCTATCTTCCGTGTTTTAAGCTTCCCAGAACGACATACAATGAACAAGTACTGAATACAGCAGGTATTGATTCAGATAACGCCACACTCGACGATAACCTCTTTGTGGTCGAAGATCCGCAAGAAAAAGTGGATGTACTTGGCGCGGTCTTTCAGGAAGTGTACAAGGTGAACGAGAGTATTCGCCCGAACCACGACCTGGAGAGCTTGGAGTAATGGCTAGCAACTCCAAACTTCGAGAAGACATGCAACAAGGCGATCTGAGAACACTGGCTTCGTCGTGTTCAATGATGATAACATGGCAGATAATGCCATCGCCGACGAAAGGGTTCATCCGCCGTTCATATCGAAGACAGAACTCCAAGCGGTCTTCGAATCATTAAAGAGGAAAAGTCAGTTGGAGTCGACGGGATCTCCAAAATTGTGCTAAGACTCCCTGGCAGTTGTTAATATGTACTCTATCCTGTTTAATAATGCTCTGATTAATGCACATTATCCGGAGCATTGGAAAACAGCTATTGTGCAACCCATATCCAAGAGAGGAAAAGATTCTTCGAATCCTTGCAACCTCTGGTCAATTATGCTCCTTTCGAACATCAGCAAGGTATTCGAGAAGGTGATCAGTTGGACTAAGGACAAAAATATAATTCCGCATAACCAATTCGGTTTCAAAGCGGAGCATGACAATATTCATGCTGCGTCGAAACTGGTGTCAGATATTCGGATAGTCGGACAGTTATAAGGTCGATACTGAGAATTTGGAAGAACCATTTCTGCAGACTGCTAAACGGCGATGATGACACCAATACCGCTGTCAGGCAGAATGTTCCACTCAATATGGACGATGATCGACGAGAATTCCGTCCCCCCGACTTAGACGAGGTTAAGATAGCAATATCAAGACTGAAGTCTAACAAAGCTGCCGGTGCGGACGGACTGTCCGCTGAAATCTTTAAGGCAGCTGGAGATGATCTGGTTGGGCGTATGCACCAGCTCATCTGTAAGATATGGTCGGAGGAGAGCATGCCCGATGAGTGGAATCTCAGTATCGTTTGCCCGATCCATAAGAAAGGAGACCCCTTTGACTGCGCCAACTATAGACGGATAAGTCTCCTGAACATCGCCTACAAGATCTTCTCTGCCGTTTTGTGTACTCGCCTGAAGCCGTTTATAAATAACCTGATAGGTCCTTATCAGTGTGGCTTCAGGCCAGGGAAGTCCACCATCGACCAGATTTTTACACTACGGCAGATCCTGGAAAAGACCCAAGAAATGCAAATCGACACCCACCACCTTTTTGTCGATTTCAAGGCCGCATATGACAGCGTGCATAGGGACGAGCTATACAACGCCATGTCTAGAGAATTCTCGCTGCTCCATCAAGGTCGGAAGCGAACTCACCGAGACCTTCAATGTCAAAAAAGGATTTAGACAAGGTGACGCGCTGTCATGTGATTTCTTTAACATCATCCTGGAGAAGATCGTGCAAGACTCACACGCCAACACTAGAGGCACGATCTTCCAGAAGTCCGTACAACTGCTAGCATACGCGGATGACATTGACGTGATTGGCAGAACACAGCGAGCCGTCAATGAGGCGTTTGCTGGCATTGAGGCGGAGGCGGCTAAAATGGGTCTAGCGGTGAATGAGGGCAAAACGAAGTATATGCTGTCATCAAGAAAGGACACACAACATCGACGTCTTGGACAGAGCGTCACAATGGGCAGCTATAACTTCGAGGAAGTCAAGGACTTCGTCTACCTCGGCTCCGCAGTAAACAGTACAAACAACATCAGTACCGAGATCAAACGCAGAGTAACTCTTGCCAACCGCTGTTTCTATGGGCTCAAGAGGCAATTGAGTAGTAGAGCCATCTCTCGAAGGACCAAGCTGACCCTATACAAGACCTTGATCATCCCAGTCCTGCTGTACGGCGCGGAGGCATGGACAATCTCAAAAGCGGGTGAGGAAGTCCTTGGTATTTTCGAGAGAAAAGCTCTGCGTGCGATCTTTGGTCCTGTTTGCGTTGACGGTTTTTGGAGGAGAAGATTCAACCACGAACTGTACGGGCTGTACAGCGACATGAGTCTAGTCAGGCGTCTTCGGATCCAACGCCTAAGATGGCTAGGCCATGTAGAGCGTATGGACAACTCAGCTCCGGCCCGGGGAGTCTTCGACTCCGAACCCGTGGGACAACGCAACAGAGGACGCCCGCGTTTAAGGTGGCGCACCCAGGTGGAGAAGGACCTCAACCAACTTGGCGTGCGACACTGGAGACAGCTAGCCAGAGACCGTGCTAGTTGGAGAGGCTTGTTGGTTGAGGCCCAGGTCCACCCCGGACTGTAGCGCCAAATGAAGAAGAAGGACAGTTAGAAGGTCTTTTTTACAAGCTCAATGGGTTAGGCATAAGCAAACCACTGCTGTTCCTACTGTGTAACATGCTTACCGGTAGACGGTTTGTCGTCAAGAATGGCAGCGTGACCTCCACAGGTATATTTGAGGTAAAAAATTATCTCCAACAGGGTGCCGTTACAGATCAGGCAAAAAGATCGAGGAAATCATGATGACATCATGAGAAGTTGCGATGACTGGAAGTTGAGTACAAACTTCCGGAAGTCGGAAACCATTCTTTTCAGGACGCCGTTGTATAAGGCCTCGGCGGATACGAAAGAAAAAGAATTGGCGAAAATTCTCAATCGTTGGGCAACACGGGCAAACACTGGCGAAGAATACTGCAGCCCGAGGCGCCTTTGCCGTTACAAAGAGACTGTTTTACAACAGCCAACTCGAGGGTGACGGTTATCTGCTACACGGCCCTCATCCGGTCAATGCTCACCTATAGCTGTCCCGCGTGTGCAAGCTTGATGGAAGAGATTCGGTTGTTTGAGAGGGCTTGCCTTCGTCTTTATCGAACTCCAGAGTCCCAGTACAGAAAATTCTACTCCAATGAAGTGTTATACAACAGGGCAAACCTGATAAGAGTGGACAATTTTCTGTTGAAGTTGATTCGAGATCATACTGCTAGAGCTATGAACTCGTCCAATAACTTGATCTCAGAGGCTTACTACCCCAAACCAGAATACCACGAAAGGGTACGGCACTACGGCTTCGTCACCCCAGAAGCCTTTCTCCATTTAGACAAGAACGGACTGTTACAAAATGTAAATGCGGTACCGCTCATCTTCCACATAGCCCGTTCAACTGTGGATGGGTGACTCAACCACGACCGTTCCGTCGCACAACGAGCTGAGGAGGGTCTCCCCCTGGCTCAGTACGGCGGTATCAAGGAGCGATGTTCGGGATGTTGCAATGGGAGCAAATTAGATGCGAATCTATGAACGGCAACCTATGGCCGACCTTCATAGCCTAGGGTAGTTTTAAAGGTAGATGTAAGCTGTAAATAATAATAAAAAAATAAAAAAAAATACTATACTTGCGTAGCGTAAAAGCGGTAAAGTACCTGGCGCAAGGGAATGACACAATTATTGAGCGATATTGCACAAGTAATAAAAATTATCTCTTTCCTGAGTCGACTCAAGCACCAACATAAGCTATCCTCTTGAGTGAAAGAAGATTCGGGTGGCCAACGATCGGGTGAATCAGAGAGGACATGCAACTTACGTGTATATCGCCCCTTTTCCAATAAGCACGAGCTAAAAGCTAAAATTCAGGCTGCTTGGGAAGCGATTCAGCCATGTTTTACTGAAAAACTGGTAAAATCCATGTCACGGCGGTTACAAGCTGTCATAGATGCTGAAGGAGATGCCACGCGTTACTGAAATTTTATTTGTAACTGTTTTTTGTTTTGTGTTTTAGTCGTAACTCGAATTTACTTTAAGTGTATGCTCAATTTTGTGTGTTAAAATGAAGTGCCTTTTTTTATTTTGCTTAGAAATAAAATAGCAAGTTTTTTTTTTAATTTTCATATTTTTGTTTATGCTTTTTAGCAATTGAAATAGGTAAGGCGAAAAAGATAAAAATATGTTTAAGCTGTGAGTGTATGCTCAATTTTGTGAGGTACTGTATATATTTATGAACATATGTATAGCTTTAAATCAAATAGTGGAGATATAATCTCAATTTTCATGTGTATTATGGTCTTCATAGTTTCCGTCATCTTCATCCAACATTTCATAATGATTCGACAGTAATGGGTCGGTCGGTTCCTGCAGTCATTCTTTTCCGAATGTTGTACAATGTGCCGCACGCATTTAAAACATTTGCACATTTAGTTGGTGTTGTGGTTAAACGTAACCTTTTTAAGCAGGGACGAATTTCTTTCAGTTGTCCAATACTGCATTCTACGATTTGTCTTGTTTTTTTCAGTTTTATCAGAAAACGATTTTTTGCTTGGGTTTCAGGAATTTGGTTTGGAAAGTTGCAGGTAAATAACCACGGCTTCAATGGATAGGCAGAATCACCAATGATAATAGCCCTTGGGAATGGACGACATCCTTCACTCCATTTGCTGTAAAATCGACCGTGCTGTAAGACACGATTATCGTGTACAGACCCCGGGGAATTGCTATTGATGGCACAAAAGCGATAATCGGTTCCAGCGACTAGCATTACAAAGATGCTAGCACACATAAATGCTTCTTCATTTATTGATGGCGCAACAATTGGAATTTTATACGCGGTAGAACCGCTTTTGGACGTCTTATTACATCTAAACGAATCTCAATAACTTCTAAAACATCCTCATAATTATTGAGGAACTCCAATATTCGATTTTTACTTTTAATTTAAGTTATTAACTTTTACTAGCTCGGATAATTCACAACACTCTCTAGTCCTCAAAGAAATTTGTCATTCAAAATTAAACGTCAAAATAATACACATCATACAACAAAGAAGATATCATACAATACTTCCAGTGGAATCTGTGAAACAGAAAATTGTATGATGTGTATGTTTTGTATGTTGTAATGTATGTGATGTATTATCTGTGAAATATGCCCCAGATCCGACTCTACACACGGAATGCTCCCAGCAGTTCGCTGCAAAGATCTCTGCTGGTCTGCTGGTGGAGAGGAGAGTTCGCTTTAAACACGGAAGGCTCTACCGTTTACTACTATGTCCAGTTTTGCACAGATGACATCGACGTTGTCGCGCATTCCTAACTTGCCATGGTAATCGAAGTGAATCAAAATCATGATCCTCAAAATACGAGCCAGTACTGTAATATGCAACTTAGAGCTGGGTGATAAAAGGATGGAAAACTAATTTACAGTGCCTCCGAAAAAATAATTCTACGGCACATATCGTGATCAAATATAAAAGCAAAATTGAAAAGAAGACACAACAGCGAACTATTGCCCAGACTTTAAAAACCCATCGATTATGATCGAGGATAGGACACATTGGGCGAACAAACAACAATGGTTCATCTGAAAGCGTTATAAATTGTAAGACTCCTGATCCAATGAGAAGGGACAATGTTTGGTCTCTGAATAATTTGTCCTGAAAAATTTACTTCGAAATCATTTTTCAGTGGGTTCTTGTCCTAATCAGGACACATAAAAAAATTTAATTAAATGATATGTGCCCTATTTCAATTTTCAGTTCCTTAAGCGTTCATTACGCATTAGGGCAGGGACTTAGAGAGGCCACACCATAAGATACATTTTGGTTCGATGTATGCGCTGGTTAAATAATTGGCTCATATCTCACCAAGGATTTGGACAGAACTATAGAGACACAGAGAGTAATTGTTTGCGAATCAGTACCGGTTTTATGCACAAACTTTAATTTTTACTTCAGCTCTGAGCAATCACAGGGAGGGCAATTCTCTCTTCTTCACTTCTCAAACCTTAACAAAACGTGCTCTTATCTCTAAAAATCTTAAATTCGTCAAATTAGCTACCCTCCCTTTTTTAAGTGCTTTAAATACACTTCTCTGTGAGGCAATCTGTCGTCAGTCAAAAACGAAGAAACATTAAAGCAAGTACAAGTTTCACTTAACTTCCGTGTAAATAGAGAGGATAACTCAAATTAAAGTCCGTCAGTAAGCCCGTGCTCATGGCCACCTACAGTCTCTCGGTACACAAGACCGCATCGAAACTTATCCCCGGCATTATGAAAGACAAATTCATTTAAAAGACGAAAAAAAGAAAAGCGATTCCGAGTTGTGGAGGCACAAAAAAGAACCCTGCAAAACAACATGACCCTTGTCATTTTCTTCAGGATCCCATATCCAAAGGACACTACCCCGCGTCGCATGTCTCCCAAACCACCACCTCTACCGTCCTGTCCACCTGCTGTTCTCAAAGAGCAAATGACAAAAGCTCTATGACTGCAGGGCTAAGGAAAATGAAAATAACCCCGAGGAACGTATAATGAAAGTAAGGACGACGAATAACAAAGAATTTACACGACGAACTTCGCTAATAAGCAATTTAAATTTCTAAAGAGCGCGCTCCAGTCAACTTCCTCTCAAACTCTTTCATTACGGGGTTTTATGAGCGCGGCGCGGTATCTTTAAAATGAATTCTCACTGCCGACCGAGATGAAAAATGACCGTTAAATGAAATCCCAAGGAGCGTTAAAGTACGATACCGGGGGCAGATAAGGGCTCAAATTTGTCATTTACTCTGGAGTTGAAATGTTCTTCATCCCCCAGCAGCACTCACCATCGCCCGCAGCCGGTCCCAGTGACGGTGGCTAATTATTTGGCACTTTTCCCGCACACATGTTCCATAGGTCGTGTGTAATCTGATTATCACAGCAGTCGTTTTGAAGCAACACTGGTCTTCGCATGGTCCCTCTGCAGATACCCTGTTGTTTTGAACTCCCAGACAGGACTCTTAAGCCGAACATAATTCACTGCGTGGAAGTGTCTCTGTCATGAGTGTGTCCCTGTGAGTGTTTATGAACTTACCGTCTTCAATTGACGTCCTGGGTGTGCGGGACTGTGTGCTTCTTGACTTTATCCATGACTGCCATCTGAAGGAATGTCTAAGCAAACATTATGCTCCGGGAATGACTAGCATGTGAGTCTCGTTTCATTCATGGGTTCACTGCGAGTGACACGAGTCCTTGCTTTATGCACTGCTGTAATTTGTACTCAGTTAAAAGGTTGTAAGCACTTTTCTTAGAGGAGAGAGAATAAATCTTGGTTTATCTCACATATTGGAATTTCAATTTTCCCTGCGGGGATATGTTGGCGATTGAAATGTGCAATAAATATGATCCTTGCTTTTGTTGTGATTATTTAATGAGCGAGAATCTCGTAAATGGCTACTTGGACTTCCTGTTTGGTCCAAATGTGGTCAGGAAATGGTCTTATCTTTGAAGTGATGGAAACGAGATTTTCCTACTGTTTCAAATGAATGTGTCTTTGAAGTTACACGTTGGCATCAAGAGACTAAAGGATGTGGTGTAGGTTTGCTGTTAATCTTGGGTGGTTAAATTTGATAAGAAGGTTATCATTAAGGACTTGTCTTCCTCAGTGTTGGTAGGTTATAATTTCTTACAGTTTGGAAACACTTACTTATGTATGCCGTGATTGAAAGCTGATCTGGTAATCGCAGATTTTTCGGATTTTCTGGCAGCATTCAGTGGGTATGTGCGTTGACTCCTATGCAGAGGGTGCCTGGTGCAGCACTCGAATTTACAATTCACTTCTCCACATCACCTTGAGTCACTGACAATGCTTCAAGAGTATTCTTCTTAAACTGTAGGTTTCATCCACTCATGTAGGAACAAGCACACGAACAAAACGAGTGGTTGCTGTAGAAGGTAGGCCCCGGGCCGCCTCGGACTGTCGCGCCACCCATATTTACATATTAGTTTTTCACTTCCAACGGTCGAAAGCCAAAGTCACAACCTTGCCTTTATGTACGAATTATTCGTACAAATATAGAAGCAAAGCAATTTCCGTTAAAAGAAGCAGCTGCTCAATATTCAGTTCGTCGCGTACTGCTGTCATCTCGGCAGCTTCTATTCACGATATTCCCCAAACTGTATGACCATGTGTGAGAGTTGGAACAAAAACTGAGTTGCTCGTCCAAGCTCGGCCTGCCCAATACTGATCTTCCAAGCTGTTGTGTGTAAGGTAGATTTAGTTGAGCAGCCGAACAAGACGGTTGTATAAATCTCTGCGCCAAAAAGGGCGTAAACAAATAATTTTACTATTGAAATGAATTATGTTTTACTATTGAGCCCTTCGGCCAGTTCATGGTTTTCAATTTAGGACTTCACCAGAACGCACCTGCTCCTCTGTAGACAAGCTCAAGAACTCAATTCGACGAATGCTTGAAGGAGACACAATGGAAGTTTGACCCTATGGAGAACATAGCGTTCAACAACACGTGCAAATGATAAAATGGTTTTTTTTCAAAATGGGTGTTCTGTTCAAGCAGTGTTCCGCCTATTTTACGGTGAGGCCAGGCCGGCCCCATGTGTAAAGGCAAGTGTAAAGGGGCCAAGCTCTTAAGAATGAATGTTTTTTTTATTTATCCACAATCGGTCTTACATTATTTAATGTATCCGCGAAACCTGCAAAGCGATTTCTGAAGCCGAAATAAAAAAATAACCATCGATATACACCCATTCTTCAAACTTAAGTTCGCATCTCTTCTTAGTTCTCTATTTAAATAGATTCGAGCGAAACGTGCAGAATTTATGCTTCGGCCCTGGGTGAGACCCAACAAAATCGTTCAAATTGGGATGATCCACAGATGTCACCGAAAATGACACTTTTTGGTGGAGATTTTGGGCTGACGGCGTCAGAGGTCCATATTTCTTTGAGATCGATTTCTTTGGACATGCCATCACCGTCAACAGCGAGCGCTTTGGGTCGATGGATAATAACAATAACATGGATGGCTTTACAGGGCCAGGGCCTATTTTCACAGCAACCACTCGTGTTATGCGTGCAATTGTTCTCTCACGAGTGGAAGGGATCTACAGTTTTATGCTGACTCCAAACCGAACGGCCAAGTTTGAGAAGCTGTTACAAGACAGTTATTACTCTCTGAGCATTGTCAGTGACTCAAAAGAAGAGCATTTTTTTTCTTTTCTTTTTGTCTTACCGGCCGGGAATCGAACCCAGGCAGCAAAGCACGCACATACCCACAACGCCACGGCCACAACTATCGATAAATACTTACTAATTGTAGACTGAATTGGATGATATGATGTGAGGTGGACAGTAACGAAATGTGGTTTCAACAGGACGATACTATGTGCCTGTGCGGCACATGATGAAGAGTGAATTTCATACGTGATGAAAAAAAATACTTCTCGTTT
Organism: Eristalis intricaria; assembly: GCA_964034865.1. NCBI lineage: Eukaryota > Metazoa > Arthropoda > Insecta > Diptera > Syrphidae > Eristalis > Eristalis intricaria. Next base: position 138,373,003 of record OZ035873.1, read on the forward strand.
CGTAAACATTCCATGTGAACGGAGAACTGAGTTTATTATTTTGAGAAGAAGGCTATTTCTCATTTGACATATTTTTGACACACATTGTAAGTCCACGTCTTGGGTAATCCGGAAAGAAAAAAAAATATTAAAAAGGGGTCGCCAAACGTAGGGCTTGAACACGGCTCTCATTGGGCTCAGGTCGGCCCTGGTGGTAGTAGTCTGACTGTGGGTATCACCTTTTTTTTTTCTTGTAATTTTGTTCTTATTGTAATGAAATGAACTTACTTGCTAGACAAAATATACTTAAAACTAGCTTAAAAATATTAAATAACTTATTGTATTTAATCCTAACTTACCCTATACTACCCTAACTTACCCTATCGGCTTAAACAAGGTTTTGTTAGTCTTTTTAGACCGCATCTTATTAATTTTAATTGCCAGGAAAACTTGGAAAACTTGGTTTAACCTAGCTAACCTATGAAAGAAATAACTTAAAACTAACTTAATCTAAAATAAACATTAACCTAACTTAACCTAACATAACCTCAAACTTACCTTAAATATGTCCGTAACAGACAGACGTGGTGCACCAGAGCGCATATGTTATGTATATGCATAACATACACATCTATACGCCGTGGTGCACCTTTTTTTGATTTTTTATAATTTTGATGTTAAAATTACTTAATTCTATGTAAGTTGGCCACCATGATCAACCGTATCGCCGTTTGGAAGAGTCAACGCCCGCGGAGATCGGTTCTGGTGCAACCACCAATAAAAGTGCCGTTCTTTGGCACACTGTCTTCTGTCCTGAGCAGAGATCACTCTACTGAATCCGAGGGGATCCTCGTGGCTGCGAGCGACATCCGGCTCGTATTGGAGTCGCCTGTCCACTGTTCGGCGTACCTCCATTAGGCCAATCCGTATCCTCCATTAGGCCAATTTGAATGGGTATCACAATGAACCAACATGATGCCATCTGTCATGTGTTTGATTTCTTTTTTGATTTAAGAAGGGTGACATTGACAACTTCTTGAATTTTCTTGTTTTTGACAATTTCACAACCTTTGTCATCTTCACCTCATGTTCAATCGTTTTTATGTAAGGTGATAATGCTCTAGTGATGTGTTCGAAATAATGGAGAGCAAATGATATGCAAACCACCTTGAATAGGAACGTCTGAAAGTAAAACACAGACAGATCCATGAAGTAATTACTTTTCCGTCCTCCATCCATCCACCCACTCACACCACGACTTGTCCACAGCCGCCAGTCTGACCCTAATTTATCGCTCCCAGCAAACCTTTTTAAGCCGTCAGTAAATCAATTCGCTTACCTCCTGCTAACCTTTTTCGCCTTAATTGAGCCCTTTCACAGAAGCGCCTTCGTATTATTTTTTAAGTGTGTTTGACGGCGTGACTGGCACTTTTCGATTTCCAGGAAGCAAGAGAAGAAAAACAACGCTGCACCCTTTCAAAAATTACAACATCATCAAATTACCACAGAAGTTGTTGTCACCAGATTCTGATGTCACCATTACTTTGCTATCGATGGCAATTGCTTACTCTCGGACCCCCTGTCGTCCTGTCAACAGGCCAAGTGCGCCGGGTTGGGGGGCAGTAAAGGAGCAACTGGAGAAAGTGCCTGCTAATACAAGAGGATATCTCAAACCGAGGCAATTTGCCCAAAAAACAAAGCTGTCACCCCCATGGATCTAAGCATCCATGCGCCATTTGGCAAATGGAACACAGATTTTTTGTGCACCACTTGCTGGCCCGTACGACAAATTAAGTTGGGCAGGTCGAGTGGCAAGGATGCAGAGCAGAGAAATCGGGATGGATTTTGGCGACACAGGTCTACCCAGGAGGGCAGCTTGTTCCGTAGTCCTTTGTCTTCCCTCTCCGTCGAAAATGAATACAACACGGCTCCTTGTGACGTATGGAATCTGTTGGTAAAAGCACTGCAGAGGGCAGAAAAACCAACCAAACCAAACCATAATCATTCCGCAGAAAGGAAGTGAAGCTGAGTGTATCCCCAAAACGTACCCGCTACAAAATGTCTCGGAGGGAGCAGCATGACCCCTTTTCTTTTTTTTATTCATCCTTCGACCCCCAACACCAATGTCTCGTTCATACCGCCTATGCGCGGGGAGCGCCTGAGGTGGCTGGGAAAGGGACCTAGGGTGTGGTGTGCCAGCCAACCATCGACATATGGTTCACACCATGGGAGGCATGACAGACGTTTGGAGCTGTGGCAAAATCCTGGCTTTTGCCCGGATTCCGTTACAGAATGAAATTTATAATGTATGGTGAATGCTTAAGAGGCTTTCGTTCTTCGGTTTGAGAGCGAAGAGGGGGCCAGACGCTCTCTCGTGAGTCCTTCACATTGTGGGAATACATGTGCGCCTGTATGTGCGGCAGGGACTGCTCCCATTTCCCGCACGGGAGGAGTGGGGGTTGCCTTTCCGTGGATTCTCCAGTGCAAGTGACTTTTTTGTATTCAAACAGTGAACCGCAGTATGTGTTGTGTATACGGTATGCGGAGGACGGTAACGTATCACTAAAATTTATGTGACACTTACTTAAGAGCTTCTTCTAGCATAAACCATTAAGCATTGCGCTTCTGCCTTCATGTGAAAAGAAGACTGTTGTCGGCATTGGTGCCACTGGTGGCGGTTCGGCTCTGATCGTGCTGGCGGTGGTGGTGGAGGTGATGGTGACGGTGGTGGTTTTGTGTACTGCAAGTGGATTTCATATTCGAAGCGCACGTATCCTGGAATCACCATTTATCCATTCTCGCCGGTACTGCCGCCGGTTTTCGTCCGGTCCTCACACCAGTTCTTCTCGCGTACTCACTCTCGAAACAGGGATGCAGGACTCGTACTTCCCCGGGAAATCAGGCGGTGGGGTGGTTTAGTATTTTTTTTCCCTTCGAAATTGCTTCGTGGGTCGTCGACGTTAGCGGTGTACCTACTGCTAATGCTGCAGATTTTATGTTCTTGTCGAACGTTAAGGATATGAAGTAATAAAAATGCTCAGCAGGAATAGAATTGCTGTGCACAGGGATGAATGCTTTGAGTTGGCGTGCTTAACGTGCAGCACATCGGCAAAAATAAATTGAACTTTTAATCGCCGGAATGATTGAGAAAGAAACAGCTGCGCTGCTAGAGGGTTGGGGCGGTGCAGGTGCCAAAGTATTTGCCGTAAACAAGATTAGCATGTTCAATGGGGGGGGATTCGAAAGTCATTAAGACTATTTGACAAACGTAATTCGCAATCATCTTTTCCTCGAGTCGATTATGAAGCTGGGGGTCGCAAGAAGGACATGCTGTTAAATGTTAAGCAGTACTCCAACAACTTGGAAGCCATTTGAAAAACGAAGAACATTACTTTTGAGTCTGGGGACAAAGTGTCAAAGTGTTGAATGTGCTTCCAACTGAACAGTTTCCTTTCGAATCGGACGCAGGTTGTCAAGATTCCGGATTAAACTAAATGACTTTCACAAGATTTATAAGGATGCACAAAGGGGTGTCAGGGAACTCTAGAAAATTTTTCTAATCGGATTTAGTGCAAAAAGTGGTTCACAAACAAACGTGAAGAGCCGCTTTCACTGTCGCGAAAGGATGTTTACTTGGACTGCATATCTTGACACTAGCGTTACATACATGCTGCCGATACACAACACCCAACGCTGAGAAAGTTAGTAGTAGGTTATATGCGAAGACTCACTCCAAGGCTGATACGATTTTAGCATCCGACATGGGAGGCCCCGCACTTTGAGCATCCCTGGTCTACATAATTCGCAGTCGTTGCGACGAAATCTGATGAAAGTTTACCGTGTAAAAGTGACATAACCCACTAATCCTTTTTGCATCCCCAATACATTGTGTACACAAGTGGCTGAGTTTTCCCTGCCCCTGACAATGTGGCAGGCTGACAGATTTGCACCTTCGGTTGCAAGGTTTACTGAACTCTCCTTCATTCATAGACAGTTAATTCATACTGCGAATATGACGACACAAATCCGCATGTATTTTATTGCAATGACGACTTGAGTAGAGACCGAGATATTGATTGTAAAGACAGAGCATGTGATAGGGAGACGAAGCTCAGCTAGTTCGTTGAAGTAGTAGACTTCCAATTCTCTTTTTCTACGGGATGAGACAGCACTGGACTTGCATAGCAACTGTATAAAGGTTTTTCCTCATCCTCGTCCCTGCAGCTTCTACAGAAGTCGTTATAAGGAAGACCTAGTTCAGAGGGGACGTTTTTTTCTTGCCCAATGTCATGTGAGAACCCCAATGAAAGTTCTAGGATTCGGCCATCTCAATCTGACTCAGTTCGAGCCATCGTTTAGGATCGAGCGAGGACCAGAGATATTTGGTAATTGTTTGAGTTGACCATCTACGATTTATCTGAGCAAGTGTTTCGAGCTTCGGTAAAGGTTTTACAAGAGCGGTAGTCAGGGATGGTGGATCACCATCCCGAAAGAGTACAGAACTGGTATCATTTCTAGCGATTTCGTCCGCTTTCCAATTCGCTGGGATGTCACAGTATACCGGCACTCACATAAGTTGGATTATAAAATACTTGGCCATCTCGTAGATCTCCAAAAAGGTAACATGTAGTTGTTTTGTTGAAATATTGTCAGGGACATGAATCTTAGAACATACACAGGTGAGCAGAGTAATGTGTAATGTTTTCCAAGTGATGTAAACACTGAGATCTATGGGATGTGGAGTACCATTTCTTCCGTCTTTAAAAAGGAATGAATTTGCGAAATCGTTGCATCAGAAAACTTCATAATTTGAGGACGATACTTTCCTAGAATCGATGTGGGTCTCTATCATCTATCAGACATTACATGATAACAGAATAGCGCCACCCACGCTACAGCCCGTAGAGGGCGAGAGCCTAGCTTCTCAGCAACCACTCGTCTTGTGCGTTGTATTGTACTTTCGCAAGTGGAAGGGACCTACAGTTTACTGCCGACTCCGAACGGCGAAGTTGAGAAGCATTTTCTAGACAGGAGTAATCTTTGAGCATTGTCAGTGACTCGAAAGAGGTGGAACCGTGAAATATGGAAAGTGGTAAATTCGGGTATCGAGCCTGGCACTCTCTGTTTAAATAATATGAACCCGACTCAATATGACTCCTTAAATTTGAAACGTTTTATTTATCCAATGCACGATTAGAACAAGACTTCAAAAAAGAAAAACGTGACTACAGTATATATAGTTTTAAGAACAAAGAAAAATGTCTATTCAGCAAATTCAGTTAATTTATGAAATTCATTTATCATTTGTAAGTTGGTATATGAGTATGTATGAAAGTTTAGAATAGAAGTCAAGTATGACAGTTTAGTATGAAAGTTTAATACAACTTCAGATCGAAAATTATTTGCTATATTATCAACACTCTGACCGACCCACCCCGAACATTACATGACCAAATGTATAAATTGAGATAACTTGGAGCACTCTATATAGCTCTATAGTGGAACATTTTTAGGCCAAATGCCATAGAATCTTTTGTGCGCATTTACCCTCCACAAAAATCATAGATTCCGGATTGCAAAGAATGAATGCCCAATGAATACGAACTTTGCGTCCGAAATCTATCCAACCCCACTACAACGACATTACAATAAAGTGATTTAGGTTGGAAAGGAACTGTCAATGTATAAAAAAGATAATAGTTGACACAACCTCATCCATCGTGATGCATTTCACCGGTGGACCGCAGTTGTTTGCTTTTTCTCTCATCATTAGAGCTAACGAATGGAATATTTTAACATTAGGCAAAGGACGCAACGGCTTCTAAAGTTTCGAGCCTTTAATATGGAAATGTTCAAAACGTGTCTAATAAATGTTTCGGTCTTGCAAAGCGCTTTCAGTCCCTGGATTTATACTTCCAATGGAACAAGACAATGTTTTTTAATCAACCGCAATTATGGTTGGCATAGGAAGAGCTTGATGGACGATTCGAATTCAACAAGATATATTTCTTTAAATTGTTCATTTGTACAGATGAGATTCTCCAAATCGTGGCTCAGATTTGTAGATTCGACATCCCTGTTTTAGTCACGTGCATGTTTCAACCGCCATTCGAGACTGTTTATGTTTATATTAGACGGTTTATAAGTCCCCTACCGAATATCAAGAAGGTATTTGAAAAGGTTATCAATAGAACCTTGATAAAATGGGCTGAAGACAACAAGACAGTTCCGGCAAACCAATTTGGTTACTATGCGGGGCTTGATACAATACATGCCGCATTCCGACATTCAATGCAACAGAAACGAAAAACATTGCAAGGGTACCCTGATTGGAAAAGGCCTTAGATACAGTATGGTTGGAAGGTATCTCTTAAAAATTGAGCAGGCTATTCATTAGTAAACCACTATTGCACATGTTGCTTAATATGTTCTCCAACGAAAAGTTCGTGGTTAAGAATAGCAAAAAATTAAAAATTATCTGCAAAAAGGATGGTTAACTCACTGATACACTTCAACATTTGCACAGCGATGTTTTTTTTGGGATCTCATCAGGACACGATAGTGTACACAGATGATCTGATTGAGTACAGATCAGGACCTACGATCGAGGGCAATGTAGCACTCTTGCAACGTGTACGAGACGTCCAGAGTCCGAGCCTGAGATATCGCTGCCTTCCATATTTGACGGTCCAAGCTGTCTTGCATCCGCGATTACTTCGTCCTTATGCCGGAGGTTCGGTCTTCCTCTCCTTCTCGAACCATGTGGCTTGGATTTGAAGACCCTCTTTGCTGGAGCATTGTTGTCCATGCGCTCGATGTGGCCATGCCAGTACAGTCGACAGTTTTTTTTCCGAGGCAAGAGGGTCCATATCCACCCCGACCAGACCGGCGGCTTACAACCTGTCCACATAAAAAAAATCCCGTTATCAAACAGAATCCTCCCTCGGATTATCGGACGGAATTCCAACAACGACAACACCGAACGAAAAAGGACAATGATTTGCGAGTGGCCTCATGGAACGTACGATGAGCGGGCCGCTCATCAACTAGAAACGATCAAGACAAACATTACTAGATGGACATTACTGCGATGTGGCTAGATCAGTATCTATATTTTAAGAAACATGTAGATGCTGCTCTGGTCAGAGCCCGATGTACTTTCGCTCTTACAAAGAGACTGTTTCGCGACAGCCAACTCGATGCGAGAGTGAAGGTAATCTGTTACATGGTCCTTATTCGGCCGATGCTTACCTATGGTTGTCCCTTGCTTGATGGAATAGATTCGTGTGTTTGAGAGGGTGTCTCAGGGCCTGCCTTCGCTTTTATACAACACCAGAGTCCCAATACAAAAAATTCTATCGTAACGAGATCCGACATAACAGGGCGAACTTGATAAGAGTGAACAATTTCATAATCAAGATGATTCCTGGACATGTTGCAAGAAATATGCTCTCGACGAACAAGAGTCACTATGAAAGGGTGTGTCTTAATGGTTTTATCCCTAAGCAAGCATTTCTGTATTTTGAGCAGACAAGTGTGGTCCAGAACGAATCATGCGGTACCATTAATCTTTTACTTGGCTCGGACAACCGCGGATACGCGACTCAACGATAGTCGAGACGTAGCACTGAGCACTGAGCACTGAGCAACTTTTCCGATTCAGCAGATCGATGAGATGTTAAATATGTGAGCAAGCTGGTTGAAAGAATGAGATCCCTCGTCGATCACTTTCGACCCTGGTTAGACTAGGCAAGTCGGCCGAGATACTATATATACGTATCTTTATATATGTGTGCACAGGCCATAACGGAATGCCTATATTCAAAGATTATTTACGAATAATGAAATATATATACATCGAATCGTACATATATGCATCCCACTTATCGTAAGCAGATTTATTTTAAAGGCAGGCTTATGTTTTATTTAGGTTAAAAAAAAATAGTTCTTATACTAAATTTTTGTTTTCTTCCAAAACTTTTCTTAGCTTAAATCCATAAACGCATGTCAGCAATAATTGTAACTTCATAGGAAAAGTCGAAAGACGTAGTTAAGTGTTAAGTTTAGCTTAGAGTGCCTGCAGAGAGACAGTAAGTTAGATCTAAAAGGTTCGTTAAATTAGTCTTAATCATTTTTACCACATAAGAGTTTTTTTTTACCACATTAAGAGTTATAAAAAAGAAAAAATAAAAATAAAAATGAAAAAAAAAAATGTTTATATTTGGGTTCCCCATTTTTTAAATATGGTTCTCCCGCAAAAGTTTTAATTCGATGGTTCTATGTCAACAGTTTAGAAAGCATGGATCAGTTTAAGAAGTCTGAACACATCAAAAATGCATTCGCTAAAGAAACAAATGCTGTCGTTAGTGATTTTGTTGAACAAGCACGGTGTTAGATCGATTAGATGGATGGAAGTATTAGCACCATCGTCAGTACGAATGGACCTGCAAACTTACCTTTCACTAACAAAGTCCCTACCAGAAATCAAAAATAATGGAGACATTTAACTTCTACCGTTTGCTTCATATCATTTTCCTCAACCACTGAGGACATACCATTTTCGTGGTTTATTGGTGCATTCGAAATAGTGTTCTTAAATGTGAGAGAATATATTCGTGATTAATTGTCAAAAATGTGTCAAATTCATCTGCTGACACAGGTTTAAGGCCTAATATCTCTGCAATACTTGCTTTCTTGTCCATTCGAAATGATCGTTTTCGAAAATTGACAAACACAATGCAAAAGACCTCAATGGTCAAACTCAGACAATTAATTCCATATCATGTTCTTGTCAAAGTGTCATGTACTACATTTTGGTCATATCGGTAAATTGTTGTCAACATGGCCGATTTCCGGTTTTTATTCGGTTGCCAATTGTCATAATAAGATAATAAGACCTTGCAAAAACACTCAACACCGCACATGCATTTGGACGGCCCCCAAATGCAGCCGAGAGCATTTCCATTACTAATTGACACAAATCTCACTAAACCCTTTGCCCATGCAAAAGCCCTTAATTCGCTATTCAAAGCCCCGTCACATCCCTGATTGCAACATGGCTCCTCATCTGCGCACCTCTTCATAATTGAATCCCAGTATCTCCGAAATATAAATTGAAGCCACTCACCTTTGGATTCACATTGATTGCTGTCACTGCCGCCGGAATAATCCCTTCGGTTGTGGGCGCTGCCGTTTGCATGGGAATAAATCCCGGCACGGCGAACGGTACCAATAACATCGATGATGGATTATTGCTGGCTAATGGTGTTGCAATTGGTACACCTGCTCCTGAACCGCCCGCCGACACTGACGATGATGTTGCGGCTGCTGATGAGGGCTGTGCAAATGATGCACAATTCACGGATGATTGATGTGCTGCGTGGGCGGTGGTGCTGCAGTTTGCCGACGATGTGGCGCACCTCAAGGAGAGGCCGCAGCTGGATGAAGCCACTCCACAGGTGTTCGCCAGATGGTGAAGTTGTTGCTGCTGCAGTTGAAGTTGCTGTTGCTGCTGCTGCTGCTGCTGCTTATACTTGCACTGCTGACAGGCTGTCAATATCGCAGATGAGGTCCCTTCAGAAGTTGTGGAATTCTGAAGAACGCCAGTTGCCGGAATGGCAGCCACCCCTCCAACTTGCAGGGGGGCTGCACCAATCAATGATGTTGGACGTGCACCAATTACGTACGGCGCTGCGGTGCCTCGAGCCGGATTCAAAGTTGTCAGCTTGGGCGCTTTCGGTGCCCAAACCGAACACGGCAATAACCCGACCAAGCGCAGCCCCACAGGGCTCGCTTCGGGTGCGGTCGGTGCGCTTATTTTGCGGGCGTCTCTGAAATCCGGTAAGTGGGACAGGTGCTGCGCTGGATGCGGGCGTTCCTCTTCACTTTTCAGCGAAGCAAATCAGCAAACAATCGGATGTAGACTTATGTGGTTGAGTGGGGTATATTTTATTCCCTCAGACCAAACGCCAGCCAGGCAAACAAGCCCAATTGGTTCGCGTCGCAGCAGCGAAAACAATTTTTCAGCTCAGCGAACCTTAATTCAAAGCGCTGTTCACTCTTGCAACCTTGTTTCTGGCTTCAACTCGCCTCCTCGGTGCCACTTCCCAGAACCTCTGTGTAATGTATTTCGATTTGAGATCGTTTTTTGTATGTGTCCCTAGGAAGGAGACCCCTTTAATGCTCGTCTGAGAGGGTAGTCGACACGTTATACACGATTCTCGCAACTCCCATGTGTCATGCTTGTGATGGCTTTGTGTGCGCCGTATGTACGCTGTATGGTAATTGTATCTCAACGAACGGGTGCTGGAAAAAAATCTGTGACAAGTTTTGTCGATTTGAGCCGAATGGATTCCGAAAGAGTTATTTCCGGCAGTCATTCACTCCTTACAACTCCTTTTTCGATTGGGTCCTAATCGGAACGATGCTTCACTACATCCAGCTATCCTCGGTGTCTGCCCTGCCCCACCGTCTGCTCGGGCGGCAGTCTGATTTTTATTTATTTCTCCTTTTTTTGTTTTGTCTGCTCGTGAGCACCTCACCCTTCGAGCCACTTGCCACTTGCGACGGGAATCCTTTTCCGGTTATTTCGTGTGCAAATATCTGTTGCAGCTGTCCTTGTTGTTTGGCCGACGACGCGAATGTGTGACCATTTGATTGCATCAAATTATCTGTGGGAAGAAAGACGAGAGAAAACGTTGAAAACATTGAAACGAAATAGAAATCCTGGATTGAAATGCGAGTGGAAAATTATTGCTCTCACTGGGAGATTTAGGATTCGAGTGGACACACACAGGACAGGACCTGAGCGACAACAATCCCGACGTACCCGTGGTCGAATGAATTACGCGGATTTTATGGGTCATCCATTGAATACTAAAATGGCTTTGCATGCATCACCATTCATTACGGTTGATGGGTGGGCGGGCCGTTGCCAACTGCATGGGTGGGACATTGTGTCCTGATCCGGTGGGATCTGTTCGGTTCTCATTCATTGCAGAGCCTCGACCAGCCGGCATGTAGCGTCAATCAATGTGGGAATCTGAAATGCAATGAACCTGGCCACTGCGGGCGGATGGTTTGAGCTTCTGTCAAGGATCTGTTGAGGCATCAGTGGAACTTTTATCAGCGGATAATGTTGATTGGAAAATTATGCAATGCGTCGCTTAAATGGGAGCACATCAATGAAATAAATTGTCAGGCCTGTAGAGGAGCTCGGGATATCGAGTCGAATTCGGAATTGAATCCTTTTAATTGGGGATTCAAGTTGAAATTGATTTGAATTTGCGAGTATTTGCTTCTAACTAAATAGATTAGATACACGAAAAAAATGTATCTGAATGGGAGCCATTATGGAAAGGCTAGGAATTGAAAACAATTCGAGTATTGCGGCTGCTCTCCTGAAAAGGACTTTGAGGTCGAACAAAGTCGAGGGTGGTCGCTGGGAAAAGTGTGGAACTGTGCCGGGAAGACAAAAGTGTAGTTTTCAGTGAAATAGGACATCGGCAGATATATGAGAGGTCCTTTTATGAGTGAGTGTCGTTTTGAATTTCTCGCACAGTAACTTTAAATGCAACACTGTTGATGCCAACTTCCTTGAAAGACTACAGTCAGTTTTGAGAATTTTGAGAAAGATTCGTCATTTAAACAGGCAACCTCCTGAATTTAATTTAAATGGAAACAACCAAATTTCTGAGGAGAAGCAACAATGTGAAACAAAGGCAAATAGCAAAAAAAAGAGATTTCAAAGGTATAACTTTGATTCAGTTTTGGGTACTTTTTATCTTAAGGGAACCAGTCACTGTACGGTGACGGCTGCTGAAAAGATATATTCTTATTGTGTGGCTTGAAAGAATTGCTAATAGTTTGTGAGGATACTCTTTGATAACATTTTGCGAGATCATCATAGATTATACCACGGAGTATGTGTAAATTTCAAGAATCTTCTAAACCTATGAAAAAATCTTTTCGTCATAAAATGAAAGAGCTCTTAAGTCCACTTCTTCTATCTATACCGGCGATACTGGAGGAATTCTCTTAACAAAATGATCTCAAAAAGATGCGCGAATAGATGAAGGAAGAGATGAAAAAACAGAGACACTATTTCCAGTATTCCGTGGTCGCCGTGGCGTAGTGGGTGAGTGCGTCGACTCCTACGCAGAGGGTGCCAGGTTCGATCCCCGAATTTACCACCTATCATAATTCACGGCTCCACCTCTTTCGAGTCACTGACAATGCTCAAAGAGTATTCCTGTCTAGAAAAAACTTCTCAACATCGCCGTTCGGAGTCGGCATTAAACTGTAGGTCCCTTCCCCTCGTCAAAGAACAATAGCACGCACAACACGAGTGGTTGCTGAGAAGCTAGGCCCAGGTTCGCCTCGGACTGTCGCGCCACCCATATTATTATTATTATTTCCAGTATTCCACCGTTGTGGTTTTTAACAATAACACTACTACTCTAACAGAGAAGTAAATAGGCGGGTTGAGGACATCCCAAAAAATGGTATTGCGGTTTATTCCTCGACCACCTTTCTTCATGTGTTCGTTGCTTGCAGCTGTTGTATATTTTGATTTTTTTTGTCAAACTCAACATCGAAAATAATTAGTCCTAAGAATTATAATGGACCACCAGCAGTCTATGCACCAAGTTTCATCAAAATCCGTCCATAGAATTTAAAAGAACTAAGATCCTAACACAATTCATACATTGGTCTTCCATAAGAAGGAGACACCTGTGTATTTGTCTATGGTGCATAGAATATGCTCGAGTACACCCAAAAGTGGTAGGATGGCGTGACACCGTCATGCCGTTTGCCGTCACGACATACAATTAGGGTTTTGTTCCCGAAGCACCCCTTTAGACGTTTCACTCCAAAAAACACTGAAATTCATTTGCTTCATAAAAACTATGGGCGCGCATCATCAACTTCAATGGTATCAAAACTACATTTTTCATTGTTACTATATTTTTCATTCGTTTATTCTAATTATTTTTTGTGTTAACCATGTACAACGTGAAGTAAAGAGTCAGTTATGAAAAATGCAAAACTTGTGTAATGTAAAGCTTTACTAAAAACTTTCTTATTAAAACATAACTCTACTGTAATTGTATGTAAAAGTTCTTTAAGAGTATAAAAGAAGGGCCATCGGCCAATGCTAAGACAAGGTCACTAGGGTTGAAGACATCAGCCTCTGACTACATAACAAGAATTTTGTCCAAAGTATCTATCTATAATAAAACTTGTTATTCGCAAAACAATGTTGTCCTGTCAACTCTACGACTCTGGCCCGATTTTCACTCCCTCCTTCAAACACATCTCATCCTCAACAATGGTTATGTAAGTAGTTTACTGAGTTCCTTTGTGACCTTGACGCAGAACCTTAAGATCGCCCAAAAGAGATTGCCACGCAAGAAATAAAATAAAATTCATAAAATGGCATTGAATGATCGGCAAGTTAAAGTGCGCGAGGTAGTGGATCGGAAAAAACTCAAGAAACCTGGACACCCTCCACCTATTCGTCGATATCAAGACCGCATATTACAGCGTGCATAGACACGACCTACACGGCGCTATCATCATCATCATCTTTTTGTGACCCGCATGATCCACTAAAGGGGTCGCGGGGGTAAAGCAAGCAAACGAGATCTCCAGACAACTTAAGGAGTTATGCCCAAGCGTAACCAGGCGAGTTTATGTACTTGGTCCCACCTCATCCCGGGTCTGCCAAGTGGTCGTCCGCTTCGGAAGTCATGATGGTGGAAGACATCCGAAGAAGCAGGTGCTCAACGTTGAGTTCCTCGTGCTCTGCCTGCGAGTGATTCTCACATCAACATAAAGATGTCTCATCTCAGCACCTTGTATTCGCGATCTTATTCTTTCGGTCATTACCCAAATTACCATAGATGAGAGTTGGAACAAACACTGAGTTGAAAACTGTTAACTTGGCTTTCACACTAAGCTTGGCCTTCCTGATTACAGATCTCCCAAGCTGTGTCAAAACTGACTCATCTTGACCAATCCTACAGGAAAGTTCAGTATTAATCCTCCCATTACTCCTGAAGAAGATCCCAAGATACCAAGATCCACCATCTTCAATGGGACTACACTAACATGTGGAGTGCATTGAAAACGCTTTCTAGAAATTACCATACGACGCCATATCAATGATAATATGGGTGGCGCGATGGTCCGAGCGGACATGGGCATAGCTTCTACAGCAACCACTTGTGTTGTGCGTGCTATTGTTCTACAGCTTTATTGCGACTGTGAACCGGGAAGTTTGATAAGATTTTTCTAGACGGGAATACTCTTTAAGCATTGTGAGTGACTCGCAAGAGGTGGAGCCGTGACTTATGAAAGATGGTATATTCGGCAAACGAACCTGGCACCCTCTGTCTAGGACTTGACGCACGTACAAGTGACATGACGTGATTGATCGTGGTCGAACACATCGAGCCGGAAATGAGACGTTTGAAGGCATTGATCATGATGCGGCCAAAATGGGTGCAGAATTAAGGCAAATGGATGATGTATATGCTGGTACGACGACTTAGGAGGTAGTCAAGGACTTCGTTGACGTCGACTATAAGCAGAATGTACCACAATTTAACCCAGAATAACTGTTGTCAACTGCTTTTTCTTTGGGCTCAAGAGGCAATTGAGTATTAAAGCCTTCTCCTGAAGGACCAAGCTAACTTTATAAAACAGCTTGATCATTCCTGTCCTGCTATACGGCGCGGAGGCATGAGCTATATCAAGAGCAGATGAAGATGGTATTTTTGAGAGAAATGTTCTGTATTCAATCTTTGGTACTATTTGCACTGATGGTTTATGGGGAAGTAGATTCAACAACGAACAGTACTGCCGCTTGGAGTCTACGGAACAGGTTATGTAGCGTATGGACAACATGAGTCCAGCTCGAAAACTCTTCCTCTTCACACCAGTGAGATAACCTATTAGAGGGCGTCCATGAAATCGATGGCGCACACAAGTGGAGAATGAGCTCAATCAATTTGGCATCTGTAAATGGAGGCAGCTAAATATTGTGTCAGGGGGAAAGGCTTCTTGGCTGAGGCCCAGGTCCACCCCGGAATGTAGCGCCTCTGCAGAAGAAAAAGTGGCTGAGATAGTAGGCAGCTGCGTACATCTAATTTTTCATAAATATTTGAAAAAGCAATTTTTGTCCGAGCGAGAACAATCAACCTCCAGAACCCGTTTTGAAAATCTAAACATTATCGAATAAGAGGATGAGCCCCACAAGGAATTGCTCAACTTCATTCCAAAAATTGTTAGAATAATTGTGACGACGCCAAAGCTGACTCAAAATTCTCAGCCATCCGCGGAAAAAAGAAAGAATGGAACAGGTTAAAAGTGGTATCAATAGGAGCAAACAAATGGCTACAGCTGCTAACCTCACCTTTGATACGCTCTGAAAACAAATTCAATTCTTTGAAAGTTCGAAAGTGTGCACAAGATATTCTCTTTGTTCAAATATTTCATCTGCGGATTAATATTAAATTCGACCAAGAGCACCACTCCCGCCTCAGGATTACTTGTCCAAGACAAGTGGGCCAACTTTCCAACTCATCTTTGGTCTAATCTTCCAAGCCATGTGTTGCCGGTAAGTGTATCTGTCTATATGAAAGTCTACCAGTTCTCGGGAGCCTCTGCACTTATAAGCGCCCAGATTATGGTGTCATCTGTAATATCCAGTTTACCACGTGCGTTTGTGCATACGTTCTTCGCTCTTCATGTTCAAAAAACACTCCACTAAATAATTTATCCCTTTGCACATAGTTGTAGCCATGAGCTACTGACATCCTTAACTTATGCCTTAGCTTACTTAAAATGCAAAACAAAAGCAACCTGTTTTCGTTTTTTTTTTTTCAGACGACCTTCCGGTGTACGCACCACGGCAGTCTGTGTGATGCACTACTGTGGTGTTACACACCACCTACACACCCGTTCGCAAATGTACTCCCAACAGATTGTGTACAACGTCGTCGTCGACGCTACCCGTCTCCCCACCGTCACCCCTGCCGCCATCGTCGCTGTAGTCGTCATTCTCTGCGGGCTTAATTAAATTTAAATATTTTATCATTCATGAAAGGAACAAAGTTGAGAGAACTGGTGTAGTAACCCCGGCTGTACACGTCGGGCGTTGTGAAGAAAAGGGTGCGAAAGTCATGAATCGTTCAGCAACCTTTGCCATAGGATTTACGCCATAAAACTTCTTTCGTGGATAGAAAAACGCAGAACCTACCATCTGACCAGATGGCTTCGAGTGTCTGCAGTCCCCAATCTTTGCAGGGTGGGCACGGTAGATAAGGGTTGGATGTTATTTATCAAGTATTTCCCGAGAGCCAGGAAAAATATTTCTGAATTAATTATAAGGTTCAGTGTATGTGTGTACCTTGTGGTGGTTGGATGCGTGGAATTTTATATTCTGTAATGGAAAAGGACTAACAGGAAGTTTCAGTTTGGATAGGTCTTAAAGGTGAAGGCTTTGTGTGCGACTATGCTATGTGCTGTCAGTTTTTTGCGTTGGACTGAGTAAATTTCGTGTCTTATTCGAACGCGGTTATGACACGTTGGTCGAAATAGTTGGCATATTTTATGACAGTCAATTTACCTTTGAAGGTCTATATGAGTTGTTCGGATGGTGGGGGTTGATACGACACTTTATGACGTGTAACACTTTAAGTCGAATTTTACTGGGTAGCCCTATAACTCACTAAAGGAGGAGGACAGTTGAAGGTATTTAGTGTCAAATTATTGGGAATCGACGGCCACAGAGAGGGTGAATAAGTAACCCAGATGCCGGACCACTTAATAATAATAATACTATATGGGGTTCTACAGCCCGTAGAGGGCCAGGGCCCAGCTTCTATAGCAACTACTCGATCGTGCTACTGTTCGTTCACAAGTGGACGGAACTTACACTTTTATGCCAACTCCGAACGGCCAAGTTCGAAAAGCTTTTTCTAGGCAGTTTGCTATTGGAGCATTGTCCCTTACTCGAAAGAGGTGGGACCGTGATAATTATTTAGGTTGTACCGGGCATCGAACCCAGGTAGCGAGGTTCAATTGCGGAGGCACACAAACCACGGCCACCACTTTCCGTACTTCTTAGCACCACTTACAGCATTCAAATATGTGCTTTTGTTAGTGGCGAAGTTCTTGAATGAAAACCTAGTGGGGATATGATTAGTAAGATACCAGACGCAGGCAGTTCTGCTACTTTCTGAATGTCTCAGAAACAAAGATGACAATGAGTGTAATATACAAGTGAAATAAGTCTTAAACAAAGGTTCATTCACAATGCTTAATACAGCATTTATTTTATTGTGAAGTAGCACATGTGCAAGCTTTCTTTAGCGCAAGTTATAAACGATAAAAAATATAGGAAAAAATAGGAAACACTAGGAAATGTTAACTTTTTCGATATTAAGGTCGTGATTTGAAAAAAAATTCTCGTAGTCAGTTCGATATGTGTATTTAATCCAGCGTTTTTCTCCAAATAGTAGGTTTTCTCAATACCCTCACAACAGGTGTTTGTTTCAGTGATGATCACTTTATTCGACCCAAATATCGTTACGGCCAGCTTTTTGTTCCGTCTTAACCTTGTTCATATTGAAAGAAAAAATAGTCGTGCGAGGGTAAAGATGGAGCAAATGCAGGATGGCATAGCAGTCTGTGTGTTGCCGTGGCGTAGTGGGTTATTGCGTCGACTCCTACGCAGAGGGTGCCTGGTTCGAATCCCCAATCTACCAAACTTTCATAATTCACGGCTTCCACCTCTTTCGAGTCAGTGACAATGCTCAAAAAGTATCCCTGTCTAGAAAAAGCTTCTCAACTTCGCCGTTCGGATTCGGCATTAAACTGTAGCTCCCTTCCACTCGTGCGAGAACAATAGCACGCACAAGACGAGTAGTTGCTGAGAAGCTGGGCCCAGGTCCGCCTCGGACGGTCGCGCCACCGATATTATTATTATTATTATTATAGCAGTCTGTAGCCCAATTTATGGAATATTGCCGTGATGACTAATTACTGCACCAGCCTCGCGAATATCTTTTTCATACACAAATAATCCTGTAAAATGAGATGTACCCGCTCAGAAGCCTTAAGCCACAATCTGTTCACGCTCCTTAATCCTCCAACATAAAAGTTCGGCGTTACTTGTGCTGATATGACCGCAATGGAATTCATCGAGCAGAGTCTTAATTGTACCTACACAGTTTTCTTGGTGTCCTTGGTTTCGTTGATACATTTTTACGCAAAAAGTAATGCTTCACATGGAATTCACTTATTTGATTTTTCTAAAACTACGATGTTGTCAATTTTTGATGACTGTATATCACAAACAAAATCGCGCAGCTTATACAAATCTTGACAATAGTGTAATAATAGACTGCAATTGGTACGAAGAGTGGTGCGTTTACGGTTAAAAAAAAAAAATGCTCAACATAAAGAAATATGTCATCTTCAGTAAAGCTATGTGTAAAATGTATTCCACACGTTAACAAAACGCTGCTACAGCAAGTAGGCCTAGAATTATACTCGTTAACCACGGCGCAATTTGTATCACTTTTTCTTATGTTTTCTATAAAAGGTGGAAATCTGATTCCTATCCACAAAATCGACGCAAATCCATTTTACAACGACGCATGTAGTCACAATATGTCACAAGAAATTTAATGACGCACTTTCGAAACTCCACAAATCTGGGCATTGGCGTAATACTATATTTATTATTTATTAGATGTCGCTACCGTCCGAGGTAGACCTGTGAATAGCTCCTACAGCTTATTTGCATTTTTGCATTTTGTATACAATTTTTATCTCGCGAGTGGAGTTTTATACCGATCGACGAACATTGAGAGGAGCCGTATGGTCTCGTAGCATTGTCAGTGTCTCGAAAGAGGAATTTATTGTGCCGGCGAATAAACCTGAAATTAACACACGTATTCACTACGCCACAGCGACTACCCAACAAAAATGGTAGGTATGCGGAAAAGTTAATCAGCATGCATGCGGTACAACATGCGGTGAGTAAAACTATGAAAATGACATTGGAACTGATTAAGTTGAAGAGAGGCTAGCCTTACATATGACCGCCGCATTCAAGAATACGTCTTGTAAGATTAGAAGATTTTCAAGCAATTTATTTTAACAATCGCAGAAATACAAGGTGCAAAGAGCATATATTTAACCTCATCTATTAAGCCTCCATATAACTCTTTAATATAAACATAAAAATAAAATCTGAGTGCAATTGACAGGGTTTTAAGCTCACCCTGTTCTGGCCGTGACGTTGCGTTGTGGGTCTGTGCGTCGACTCCTGGGCTCTTGAACCTTGCTGCCTGGGTTTGATTCCCGGAACGACCAAACTAATCTTCACGGCCCTACCGTTTTCGTGTCGCTGACAATGCTCAGAGAGTAATAACTATCTAGAAAAAGGCTTCTAAAACTTCATTCGCCGTTCGGAGTCGGCATAAAGCGGTAGTTCTCGTCCACTCGTAAGAGAAACAACGCACAACACGAGTGATTGCTGTAGAAGCGAGGTCCTGACCCTCTACGGACTGCAGCGACACCCATGTTATTATAAACGCACCAACGTTCTCAAAATACGATAATTATGCTTATTAATTGCATGCAGAATAAGTCAATAATAGACTCGCTTCCGATAGGACAGGTTACAGTGTCAACAAAATAAACAAAAAAAAAGGACATAGTTCATGGTCCCTTACATTTTTTCATTTCGATCATTGTCCAGGACCAGGTTGGGTAAATGGTGTCCGACAATTCATTCTTGACTTGAATATTGCGTCGCTTGAGAGGAAAAGTTTTGCCAATGATAAAGAAACAAATTTATTAATACGCTACAACGCGTTCTATTTGTTGGTCAATACTTTAAAAATAATTACGCCATGGAGGTAGCACAAGTGTCTAACTGTCGGGGGATATATTGCCAAACCCTGCGATTGCAGTTTTACTATCATTGACAGACATGGAACCTGTGACAATTGAATTTAGGCTTAAGGTATTTCTGTATTTCGTCGACTCAATGTGAAGGGAACTTAATGAGTGCTATTACGTTAAAACAAACTTTTGCAAAATAGGAAGAGGGACTTTTGTAATAAGTTTGTGAATATGAACTGCCATTTTTCCGTTAAAAATACTCATTAAGGTAACAACATAAAAAATAGATTCAATAGTTAAATTGTTGACTATTTCATCTTCATGCAATTTATGCATTCCGCGGTTATCACACTGCTCGATTTTTGGGCAAACCATTATATAAGAAATTGTTCTCTTCTTCGTGAAAAAAAGTGCTATTCCGAAAGTGCTGCATGTATCGAAAGAAGTAATAATCAGAAACGACTGAGTACGGTAGATGGAACAGATCGGCACAATTGCAACATGATCACGAGTATTGGCATGCTGTTAACAGAGGGGTATTCTTATGTCATAATAGTTGTTGCCCATTAATAATTTGAAGTTCTTATAGAAGAAATTATTACTATTAATTATTACTATTATAACCGTGGGTCGCCGTGGCGTAGTGGGTTAGTGCGTCGACTCCTACGCAGAGAGTGCCAGGTTCGAATCGAATTTACCACCTTTCATATTTCGCGGCTCCACCTCTTTCGAGTCATTGACAATGCTTAAAGAGTATTCCTATCTAGAAAAAGCTTCTCAAATTCGCCGTTCGGAGTCGGCATTAAACTGTAGGTCCCTTCCACTCGTGAAAGAACAATAGTACGCACAACACGCAGTGGTTGCTGAGAAGCTAGGCCCAGGTCCGCCTTGGACTGTAGCTCCACCCATATTATTATTATATATATAACCTTTCCTTCGTGGTTATTTATTTATTTAATCTTCAAACTTCATGTTGACACGCAGGCTTGACGTGTACTATTCTTAATGTAAAATGTACAGTAAATAATAAATATTTGCATAAATAAATAAATTAATAAAGTATAAAAAGGCTTAATAAGGTATTTTTAAAGAGCGGTCTTGCAAGAGGCGGTTCCAAATATTGTGAATGTTCATTTTAAGCTCGTATTATTCTCGTAAGTGGTTCGTTTTTACCGTAGTCTGAACTGTGGAACCTTTCAAATAAAATATCCCACGTAGATAGCATATAAAATTGAGTCATTGATAAGAGACAAGAATATTTTATAAGACTCCAATGTATATCTATAACAAACATTACATCATAGATGGTGCTTCAAGTTGATAGAGATTTTAAGCCAAGCAGTTGATACCTTGCTTTATACCGGGGGGTGTAATCCCAATGCATTTTGTAAGAAAATGTACTTGGTGAATCACTTCTAAACTTTTTCAATCCTTTCGGAAAATGTGATTAAAGCGAGGTTCCAAACTATGACAGCATATAAAGAGTTAATAGAGTGAATAGATCATTGAAACCTCTATTGTTACGCTTAATGAAGTCGACTATTGAGTTTGCTTTTGCTAATGTATGACTGATATGAGTATGAAATGTAGACGAAAGATATGAATTTCCAATAGAATAGTTAAATTGGATTGGAAAAGCTAGTCTCGTGAAAGCTAGTCTCGTGAATGACATTTAATGAAATTAAGCTTGAGATCATAATTTTCGCACCAATCCTGGATAGTGTTAATATCCGACTGTAGCAGAAGACAGTCATTGACATTTTTAATACTTTCAACAAAAAAACCTATCTTCAATTTTTCAATAACCTTTTTTAAATTTCCTTGACTGGCATGAAATGTGTTTCTT
This sequence comes from Eristalis intricaria, assembly GCA_964034865.1. NCBI lineage: Eukaryota > Metazoa > Arthropoda > Insecta > Diptera > Syrphidae > Eristalis > Eristalis intricaria. Next base: position 138,394,751 of record OZ035873.1, read on the forward strand.
TTTTAAGGCTACAGAAAAATTTAGCCTATGACAGCATTTTATCAACAGGTAGTTTCCATACATCGGACCTTCAACGTGTTTTACTGGGAAAGGCTGAAAAATGTAAATTTTCGAAACAACCGATCATAGTTGCAAACTACGCAATCCTTTGATAATGCATTCGATGAATTCATGTTTTATTATAAGTTATTCATATTCAATGTTGAAATCGTAATTCTTTTCAGGCCTTTGTTTGGACCAATCCTAAGATTGAAGTCAGTTGAATGTAAGCCCTTAGAATTACCTAGTATTCGTTGAAGGTAATTCGAAGTCAACCGCAAAAAGAGGATATCAGCAATTTTTGCTGCTTGGAACTTCGGAACTTCAGTTTTTATGTTTTTACAAAAATACCAGAAGAAAATTTTAATACAAATAGTTTTCGTGCTTCGTAATTATTTCGAGATAGATCTAGTATCTTCAGCAAGATACGAAGCATTGTACTATTAAATGATTTAACTTTGTCAAATGCGAATATAATATAATAATAATAATATGGGCGGCGCGACAGTCCGAGGTGGACCTGGGCCTAGCTTTCTCAGCAACCACGTGTGTTGTATGTGCTATTGTTCTTTCACGAGTGGAAGGGACCTGCAGCTTAATGCCGACTCCGAACGGCGATGTTGAGAAGCTTTTTCTAGACAGGAATACTGAGCATTGTCAGTGACTCAAAAGAGGTGGAGGCGTGGATTATGATAGGTGCTAAATTCGGGTATCGAACCTGGCACCCTCTGCGTAGGAGTCGACGCACTTACCCACTACTCCACGGCGACCACTGTCAAATGTCAAATGCCAATACAGATGTTAAATTTACCCCAGCTTAAAGAATCGGAAACTCCGATCATCATAGAATAGAAATGTCGAAATGTATCTAGAGAGAGCAAGCTACATATCCGGGTTATAGTACAATTCAACGAAAGGTAGAATCCTTCCATTTTCTGTCTAAATCTCTCGTTTGAAACTCACTGTAGGTGCAATGACACTTCAAAAAAAGCAGTAAATAATGGCTATTATTGTTATGAAAAACAAACATGTTGATGATTGTGTGTGGTGACCTAGTTGCACATGAATAGGGTGTCATCATTATCAATGGATGCTCCTTAGAACAAGCAAGTTGAGTCAATAGGTTTGCCTAGTTTTGATAATGAACTCTAATGCCCTATACCAATACGAGATAAAAACTAAAGAAGTGGAAAGATTTCACGAGAGATCACATTCGAAGAAATGAAGTTAAAGCTTTGCAATGTCCACTGACAGGTGTACGTATTCTTCACAAAAAACTGAATATTCGTTAGGACAAGACGCTACAATATGTCACTCAAAAAACAAAAGACATTTGAGGACTATTCCTCCTACAGTAGGTCGTATTCTGCTCTCTAGAATCTGTTTCACTTGATCAGATAGAAACGTATGTCGTTTGAAGAGGACAGCATGAGTGTAAGCCAGACTCCCAGGAGTTTGCGCAATGAAATGTTGCTCAAGATCGACCCTGGACTATTTGGCTACAAGTCGACATTTTTTCCACGGCGATCACAGTGGAATTCACATAAAGCACTAATTCAAATGACAAACCGGAGCACACGACCTAAAATCCAATTCAAATCTGTCCTTAAAACCCGTCATCTTAATTTTTCCGTGACAGTACTGACTCTGAGTGGAATGTTTCACTGATAACATTCAGAATGCGCGCAGGTACAAATAATCGCACGTCACTATATAACAACAACCGGTGGAGGATGTGACCACCGCATCCATCACACTGCCTTCAAAACATCCCGCTGCTTTTCTGCGTGTTAAAAACAATGCACGCATTAATGCATCTCCCCTCAAGAGGAAAAGCGAATCGACACTCTGGGGTAAGAACGTGCATATGCACATCGCCATCCCCGTTCTCATTCCCATTTCTCAAGCAACCGTAAATAAATTCAAGCAACATGCGGAGCCAGATAAACACCTACACAATGGCTACAGCTGTGTACACGTATTGCTGATGGCAAACGCGAGTTTGTGCCTCCCGATACAAGACAATAACAAAACCCAACGCACCACACCACCACCGAACGAACGTGCACTCAACCGAAACCGGAACTTTGACTTGCTTCCGCATGAAGCTACAGCCCGCGAGGTGCCTGTCCTCGAAATAACTCACCTTTGCCCACTTTAAGCTCCTCTGAGATCAGCAACAACTGCAATCAACTGCATACAAAATTAACGGAAATTAACCGTTGTTTATTATTTACTGTTGCGTATGTCAAAAAAATGTACAAAAAAAAAATCAAAACAAATTATGCACACTCTATCGTATTTCACACCCGGAGAGTGAACGAGCGAACAGGCGAGCGAGCGAGAGCACGCGAAAATATTCGTCATATACACACCGCTACCGTCGCAGTTTAGCACTGAGCACAAATGCGAGTGCTTCGCGTAAAACGGTCACCGCTAATGGTTCGCTATGTGGTGCCATCTACCACCGCCTCCCCCTCGCAAATTCCTACACACGTACGTCCATACACCAACGTCCATACATCCATGCATACACCCGGCAATGTGCCGCAAAGAAGTGCTCCACGCGCTGAGCCTCCTGTGCCAGTAGCACTACACGGTCCCGCAGTCCCATGGTCACCAAACGAAACCGATGGCGGGGCTAAAGGGCGTATACGCAACCAAAAATACACAGAGAGCACAGCGGAGAGGCGTTGAGGCACGAGTGCTTGGCAGCCTGGTGACGTTTGCCCCTGTAGAGAAAACGAAACACAAAAATGCACTGCCACCGACAGAGAGAGAGACGTAGCTGCCCCGAAAGAGAGACAGACGACAGCTGACAACTGATTCAACCCCACGCACTGACTAACACATTGAGCAAGAGCATGGTGGTGCCCTGCCAGCACAAGAGTGCCGTCTGCGTGATGGTGTGCGCGTTGTTGAGGTATCGAGAGAGAGCGCTCTCTGCACTCTGTGTTGGCCAACTGTGTGGCAAACTGCAGCCTGTGGGGGTTGCACCAGTCCGCCCTTCAACCCCCTCCAATGTGCATGTGTATGCGGTCGATTGTTCTCGATGCAAGCCAAGGGTGGAGCTTTTCTGGGTGCCTTTGCAGATTATGGGTGGTCCTAGCACCCATTTTGTTGATTTTTCGATTTTCCTTGAATTTCCACACATTTCCCCTGCGAAAAATGCTCTATATCGGAACATTAGTTGCTGCAGAACAAAATGGCGGACGAAAATTGTTCAAATTCACATCGAAATTGTTGAAAAATACACGATTTTCGATCGACTGGTAACCCCTCGTGAATTGTTTACGTACTACGCCACTGGTGTTGTGTTTATCACGTTGTTTAGGGATAAACAGCAACACAACAACACCCTCGTGCTCCAATGTCCGGACGAGAGCTGTGAGCTGAGAGCGAAGCTGAGAGGAAAACTCGTGAGAGTCGTTTGTATTGCTGTTGCCAGACTTTGTATCGCAATTTTTGCCTGGGAAGGGATTCTCTGTGCTGTGTTGGGGATGATGACGGTGGCGGTGGTGGTTGTAGTGGTTGTGCGGCTTTCTTTTGCATTAAAACGTGTCCCTTTTGATAGGAACATGGTGCTTCCTTGACGTTTGCATTTATTCAAAGACGTCGTATAGCGTTAACTTTTAATTACGAGCTTATGGAAATACTCGTGGATGCGGTTTCGAACAAGGTAGTGCGTTATCGATTGAAGGCAAATGTGCTGCATTCCTGAACATTCCATCTGAGGGAACTGTCCTTGAACTCGATGAGTTAATCATTAATTTGTCTCTTCATCTGCACTTGCTTGGACGTTGATAAACAAACTGGAAAATGTAAACTGTGTTTGTAAGTGACAGCAAATCAGCCGAGACTTCATCAGCATACGCTGCAAAATGTCAAGGACCTTGGGCAAAGGGGGGAAATAGCGATTGCTCGTGAATGAGGTCATGGTCGTCTTACTTCCGAACGACCGATTTATTGACGTCTAGAGTGGATGTACGTCCGAGTCCTTGTCCTTAATTCACTTTCGACTGTTCTTTACCACATTTGCTCTGACACTCGAGTGGATAGTTGTTTGACCATGAAACCATCTTACACGACCAGTCGATTGGAACTTCCGTTGGGAGATCGTTTTGTAAATATTTCACTATGTTCAGGGGGCTTGGAATGGTGTGGGTACGTCAAGGACAGGAAAGTTTAAGGATGACACGTAGACATCTGTTTACAAAGAAATTGCAAGTTTCCGATATAGTTTTAAAGAACTATAGTAATTTCGATGGAAAATTTTGGAAATTTGGAAAAAAACCCAAGAAATGCAGATCGACACCTACAACCTATTCGTCGTCTTCAAGGCCGCATATAACAGCGTGCATAGGGATTAGCTATACAACGCCATGTCTAGTTTTGACATCCCTCTGTGTGTCAGTGTCTTGTGTAGGATGACAATGGATAATTCTCGCTGCTCCACCAAGGTCGGTAATGAACTCACCGAGACCTTCCATATTAAAAAAGATTTTAGACAAGACGACGCGCTGTCATGTGACTTTTTCAACATTATTCTTGAGAAGATCGTGCAGAACTTCCAAAAGTCCGTACAACTGTTAGCATAGGCGGATGCCATTGACGGTGATTGGTCGAACACAGCGAGCCGTCAATGAAGCGTTTGCTGGTATTGAAGCGGAGGCGGCCAAACTGGGTTTAGCGGTGAACGAGGGCAAAACGAAATATATGCTGTCAACGGGAAAGGACCCACAACATCGACGACTTGGCCAAAACGTCACCGTAGGCAGCTATAACTTCGAGGTAGTGAAGGACTTCGTCTACCTCGGCTCGCAAGTGAACAGTACGAACAACACCAGTACCGAGATTAAACGCAGAATTACTCTTGCCAATCGCTGTTTCATTGGGCTCAAGAGCCCTCTCTCGAAGGACCAAGCTGTCCTGCTCAATGGTGCGGAGGCATGGACAATCTCAAAAGCGGATGAAGAAGTACTTGGTCTTTTCGAGAGAAAAGTTCTGCGTCCAATCTTTAGTCCTGTCTGCGTTGATGGCTATTGGAGAAGAAGATTCAACCACGAACTGTACGGGCTCTAAAGCAGCATGAGCCTAGTCAGGCATCTACAGATTCAACGCCTAAGATGGCTAGGCCATGTGGAGCGCATGGACAACACTGTTCCAGCCCCAAGGGTCATCGACTCCGAACCAGTGGGACAACGAAATAGAGGACGCCCACGGGACCGATGGCGCACCCAGGTGGAGAAGGACCTCAATCGACTTGGTGTGCGCAGTTGGAGTCAGCTGGATAAGAATCGTGCCGGCTGGAGAGGCTTGCTGGTTGAGGCCCATGGCCACCCCAGACTGTAGCGCCATCAGAAGAAGAAGAAGTAATTTGGATGCATGCCTAATTATATGTAAACTAAATAACCTTGGTACAGAATCTGTTGAATTAGGTCTGTGTAGTCGTATAATACGTAGTCGTATAAAACGAGCCTCTTTAACATTTGAAAATGAACCTAAATTAGTACAACATAGCTAAAATAAAAGAACTATCCTTCTGCAATTTTAGGGTTCCAAAATATCATGTCTACGCATATTTATCTGGGTTTTGGAGGACCTGTTGTTATCTTCCTTCCAATCATCAATCGACTGTATGTAAACGGGAAAATATGACTTGACATCATGGGAATAAGAAGTATGGATTGAAAAAAATGAGCTCTTTTGGTTTTTTCCTTTTTTATTTTTATTAAGATAAGTTAAGTGTCATATAATCCGTGGTCATGGCATCTGGCTCATTCAACGTCAAGCCAAACAATTTTTATCATGTTAAGCTTAAGTTTTACCATTTAACAGTCAATATTGTAATTCAAAGAATTTGTGCGGTGAATGTGTTAAAATCATCAAAACTTAACTTAAAAATGACAAAAGGTGGTTCTGTGCTCGCATTATGAGCAAATTAAGCTCGGCTCTCAGCTGCAAATATCCTTACGAAGGTGTAGCCATCACCATTTCTATGCTGTAGCCAAACAGTACACGCATTCTTTGGGCATTATTGACAACTCGTATATTAATGTTTTGCGGATAGTGTAGAGGTTAGGTAAGGGTGGCTGACTGAAATCGCACTTAGGGCATAAGCTGCTTAGTTTGGTCCAGTCGTGAAGTTCAGAGGACAGGGCGCTGCAGTTTCATATGATATGTACCGGAGATGTCATGGTTTCTTCCCTGCAGCTTCTTCTGATGTCTTCTAGGCAGTAGCGGGTTATAACAGCGATGAGAGTTCTGATATTCAACCTACTAATGCTAACCAGATGGCGTGAGCGTTTTGGATACAAAGTGGGCCACAATTCTTTTGTGATGAGCCACTCAGAACAACCAGTGTCGACTCATCCACCCAGTACTCCACGAGGCACCGGGATCGATTTAGTACAACACTAGTGGAAGAAATGCTTTTACAATTTGACAAAATAACTTTAGGCTTGATGTCAAATGAACAAATACCTCTCAATGTTTCCTTTGCTCGCAAAAGGCTATTCTTAATGTGGTAATAAGTGATAGGAAATATAAAAATGGGGTATTTATTTGAATCAAATATGTGAGCATACGCTATTAGTAAGTGCCTTTAAATGCACTTAAGATCTTATGTAAGTCGTTATTAACTAAATATGGTGATGGAATGCCAGCAAGTACGGCGAAAATACTAAGATCCCTGCATAACTGGAAAGAACTTCGGTCTAGACACTCAACGATCCTCAACAGGTGTAGCTTCTCCTTGAGAAAAATGTCTTTACAACTCTGAACATCAGACGCTGGATGGTCGTCTGCGAATCTTCACAGATGGATCGAAGATGGATACAGTTGTGGGGGGTGGCGTCTTTTCAAGGATCTAAACATCCAGGCTGAAACTATAGCGATAAAAGGAGCTCTGTCCTGGCTAAAAAACAATGTTATATCAAGCACAGATATCGTCATTTGTTCCTACATTCAGGTAGCGATCAAATCTGCGAGTAGTCAGTAATTCTTGACTCTAAGGCTTCCCTTAATTGCCGCCCATCTCTTAACGAGATGACCAAGTATTTTAGCATCCAACTCATGTGGGTGCCGGGTCACTGTGACATTCCAGAGAATTGCGAAGGTGATGAACTCGCTAAAAACACTGCTATAAACATCTGCTAAAATTAGAAACACGTGGCACGAGGAATAAAATCGATCCCTTTCCTCAATCGACTCAACCATCAACATAAGCTACCCTCTTGAGTGAAAGAGAGGGTGGCCAACGATCAGGTTAATCAGAGAGGACATGCATTGGCAATCGTGTTTGGATCGCGACAGGGTACGGTCGTTGGCTTACCCGTGGTTCCAATATTCGCCTCTAATACACTTGCCCAAACAAACAGGATGCCTCAGGGTACGGTCGTTGGCTTACCCGTGGTTCCAATATTCGCCTCTAATACACTTGCCCAAACAAACAGGATGCCTCAACTCTGGTCTATGATCGACCATTAGCGATCACTTAACCTGATTAGGCTAAGCAGGCCCAATCTGAGATCTCTCATTGGCGTTCTAACAGGGTATTCCGCCATAGCAACTCACGCCTCTCGACTGGACCTTCCATACAATGACTTCTTTAGAAGCTGCATGAACGAGGATGAGAAAGAAACCATTGAACACTTGCTATGTAGTCGCATTGCTCTCTCCTTCAGACTCCTAGGAGCCAACTTCTTTGATAATCTGGCTGAACTCAGCAATGTTGGAGTTAGACATCTGGTTCGCTTTATCCAAATCACTATGTGGTTTGCGGAATAGGTATCAATAGACCTGGGTGGTATCACAATGGGCCTATGTTGACCTAAGTGTGGCTGCTGTCTTTCTGCATAGCAGTCAGCCACTTCAACCCAAATATGGTGATTTATTTTTTATTTCTTGGTCCATTTCTTGGCATTGGTGGTGGATTTTGTCATATGAAGAATGACACTCAGCGCAAGATTCTCTTTTCTTCTCTTGCATTTATCAATCCGAGCTTTTCAGTGCGACAACTTCCTTTAGGTGAAACCTATTTATTCAGTCCTTCAAACTGAAAATCTTTTCAAATTATCAGTAACAATTTGTGCAAATACAACTTTTGTTAACCTTTACAAAATGTGCAAAGGAAAACCTCACTTGAAGGATTCTTGAAGGCTGGACATTAATTTAAAATGGCTTTAAAACACACCTAAATTCGAAAAAAACAATCTGATTTGAGTGAAGCTTATGACTCTAAATTGACCACTGCGCGATAGTTACAAGCCCTTCTGTAATAGCAAAATATGTTGTCTCCCTATTTCCGGGTAAAGTGTAATCTATTAATCGGCATCACATTTGAGCATGGGGCCCACGCAGGGACAGTAGTGCATCGGAAGATATCGAAACACTCTATAATATTCCTTTCAACTTCCAAGCCCTGGCAAATAGAAGAATGAAGACATTGGGAATGTAAGAATACCTCAGGGATGTGAGAAAGTGATGATTACCAACCTACACAATGTAGTCACTTTCGCATTTGTTTTAAAGTCATTCTGCAAACAGGATAGTGTATGACATCATCATTTCTGTTTTGATATGAAACATCTACTGACTCGTTTTGGCATTAAACCGACTCATATGTCATGGCAAGCAGCATGACGCTGTCACCTCATTAAGCCCCCAACACCGCAAAGTAATGTTTCTACCAGACTATGATAATATAATATTGTTGGCGTTACAGGCCATAAAGGGCCAGGGCATAGCTTCTACAGCAACCACTCGTGTTGTGCGTGCTATTGTTCTCTGACGAGTGGGAGGGACATACCGTTATATACCGACTCCGAACGGTCAAGTTTGAGAAGATTTTTCTAGACTTTTTGAGCATTGTCAATGACTGAAAAGAGGTGGGTCGTGAACATTATTTCTTGTCGTGTCATGCAGCGAGGTTCATTTGAGTAGCGGTCGACGCACTGATGGTCTCCACTAATGTAGTATACTTCAGAAATAAATGAGCAAGGAGATATTCCGATCCTCCCTATCATGGCCACTGATTTCATCTGACAGGGTTTTTTTATGATTTTCCATCCGGTGTCCGATACCACGGTTGGTCGTTCTTCATGGCGTGGTGGGTTCTGAAATAAACAACCACCTTTAATGCATTGCTTATCCTTTCTTATTGACCAATTCTCCTAAAATGACGACAGTGATCAGATATGTATGTCTATCAAAATTCTCGCATAGATTCGACTGGTCTTCAAACTGATTCTATTTGTACGTCAATATTTTTACTTACATTGAAAATCTAGTTGATGAAGACTCAGTCCAATTTATATCCGAACATCATTGTTAACGCAGAATGGTTGAACGTATCTTTCGTCGAATCGACCAGCAGAAATTATATTTTCTGCTGTTTCTCTGAAATTACCCATCCCCTATGATTGTGTTTGCGTACAACAATAGTAGGAATAATGGGAATATATTTAATTAATTCCTTCCAAAAAATGTCTGACATTGCATTAAAAATCTTAGACTTATGGCTAACATAGTTTAAAGAGAGGATGAATTGAAAGATTGTCCTCGTCGAATCGATGAAGCATAATTTTAGCGTGTGTAAAATATGGGTGGGTCGCCGTGGCGTAGTGGGTAAGTGCGTCGACTCCTACGCAGAGTGTGCCAGGTTCGATACCTGAATTTTACCACCTATCATAATTCAGGGGTCCACCTCTTTCGAGTCACTGACAATGCTCAAAGAGTACTCCTGTCTAGAAAAAGCTTCTCAAATTCGCCGTTCGGAGTCGGCATTAAACTGTAGGTCCCTTCCACTCGTGAAAGAACAATAGCACGCACAACACAAGTGGTTGCTGAGAAGCTAGGCCCAGGTCCACATCGGACTGTCGCGCCACCCATATTATTATTATTATTATTATAAAATATGCATATCCATCTAGGGTTAAGAACCTTTATTCATTTTTGAAGATTCAGAGAAGAAAACAGAAGCGCCCATACTTACTACTAATGAATGTATCTCACAAGTTAGTGGCCCTTTGTCTGAACCTGTTGCTTCCCATTATTGACGACCACGGATATGCTGTCTGCATTCTGTCTTACATAACAAAAGTTTCTACAGATTTAATTTTCGTTTGGTTTTTAAGCAATTTTTTTTTATTTCAAACACAAAATGTTCTCACTTGTAAAGTTGCTTCTAAAGGTCACCATAAGATAGTTTATGATCACACTTTCACAAGTCTCAAAATATTACGGAATTGCTTGCATCATACATCCTTATCCATGATTGTAGTTTTTTTCCTTATTCTATAATAGTAATTAAATGTTAAGTTCTAAAACAGTATAAACTCGTTTTACTCAACCCTCAATTCGCGCAACTCCTCGATTTTCGCAACACTAAAATATCCAATTTCCTTTGAAAAAAAAGCTCTCTTTTGTGTGTATCCATTCTAACTTTTCGTTTTCTACTTTTATAAACAATGTGTTCAATAATAATGATTTGCTTTCGTTTCAAAAATGTGTTTCTTATCACATTGGTATTTTCAGTTGTGGCTATCATTTCAAATGTGACTCAGTAAGTGAAACAACCTCGGTTATTGCAACTGTCTTAATTTCTATTAGGTGCGTTAATCGAGTTTGTACTGTATTCGTAAGTCTCTAACATATGAATTATAAGAAATTTGAAATCTAACTATGTACAAAATCTATAACTACATTAAATAAAAAGTAAATAAAATTGCAAAAAAAAAAAATAATTAACTAAGGTCTGAACCTGTTAAAGAAGAATATTTTAGCAATTTGTTTGTGGAAGTTATTATTGTACTCGACGAATTCTGCAATGTATGCACTCAGTTACCAAGATGTCCTCCTTCAGTCTCGTGAATTTATGTACATATTCGTTATTTTATTTATCCTCCAGAATCCATATCTGTCTTCACACTCCATTATAACACGAATTTCTTTTGGTTGGTAGCCAAATTGATGAACCTTAATACCAATGTGGAAAAAAGAAACAACTCGCAAGAGGGCATGAACAAGAAAAATTCGTACAATGAATGAGACATTGCCAGGAAACAAAAAGAAACCCAATATATCTACAAAAAGTGATTCATTCCATTTGATGATTCGATTATCCGCCGGCAGCGGTGTGATTGAGTCTATTACTAAAATAAATGCAATCGCTGTTGCTATGCAACTCGATGGTGTTCGTTATGAGAAATAATGGAGAATTGGTTTTTGTCCAAATCGAATGATATTTGATATGAAGGATAAGAAAATATGTTCGTATTACAAGAAACTTTTGCTACTCACAGTCTCTATAGATAAAGCCGACTACAAACAGACTGCCTCTTTGTCCGAAGCTCACCTCTCTGAAGTTTCTTAGAGTTAACTTAGACAATTCGTGTTAACAACGGTACACTTGCAACTATACCTTCTTCACTTTGCTATTTGAGTTATTTCATAACCAATATGAAATAACTCAACAACTATTCCTTAAACCCGGCGTGAGATAGATTCTAGGCCATGTCTGGTTTGTACTCGATTTTATTTCAATTCGAAAATTATATTGTTATGGACTGCAGTATGGGTTCATCAATTTCCTCCAATTAATTTCGAGTTTATTTTTTGTACAAAAACATGGTGGTGTCCTCCGCCAATCACAACAGTGTCATTCAAATCCAAAAAGCCTTTTTTGAGATTTGACAGCAAACATCCCAGCAACGGAACATTAAAATTTATACCAACATTTGTACATGATATAAAGTTATCAACAAGAGAAATGTGAGGTCAAAGAAGTAACACAAATAAGCACGGCTTACCTTCCTGATGCATACCGTTGAGAGGGGCCAATTAGCTAGCAGCTCAGTACTGCATCTCAGTTTATCAGTGACATTAAAACTTTAACTAGCCGTCGAGATCTTTTCATTTACAAAATAAAGTTAAGATAGAATCAACATAACAAGTCTATTTATTTCTGGCAGATTTGAGATTGCATCATAAGTCAGAGTTTGTAGATAACTTTCGTTTGAAGACATCTTCATATTGCACAATTACAGCCTGAATTATCTCTGGGAAGGAGAACCACCTGCCGATGAGGAGAATATCATAAACTAACAAACTGTCGATTGTTTAGTCGCCACTATTAAAAAGTTACCCACGAAGCACATAATTTCCATAGACCAATATCTGCATTGTGAGGCTGTGTCTGGGAACGAAAAAAACTGTCATGATAGGACCTGATGATGACATGATCTCTTCACATCCCTTTGTACCAGGACTGCAGATCGACGCAGCTCAACATAAATGTTCACTGAGGACAGATTGTCTTGAAAGCAGTAGGTTTACTTTTTAGGTTTACTAAAACCTAAAACTTACTTTAATTGTGATTTGTAAAAAAATTTTCTGTAATTTTTGATAAAATGCATAATTAAAAATAATTTTGCAAACAGTTGATTCAATTGCCGTGATTTATTTCTACAATCCAGTGATCGACGCTTTAATAAAATAAAGCATTATTTTTAATTGTTAATTTTTAAATGACTTAATAATGTGTAGCACATAATAATAACAATTTTGCCGTAGGACTCAATATAAATAAGAATTCTTCTATGCATCTAAACAAACACCCTTTACCTCACAGGTTCATTCCATACCCGGGGATAACTAGCTTCGGAAGTGGGGTACCGCAAGGATCCATTCTTAGTCCTACATTATTTTCACTGTATGTGAATGATTTAATGATTATTTCCACTTATTCACACTGAAAAACGCACAAGTAATGCTGATAATATCCAACTTTTTCCTAGCTGTCCTAGCTGTAATTTTGCCCTAAAAAGATCGGGCGCATAATTGGTCATAAAGTAAGGCACAAGGAAAGGAACGTGGAGCCGTGAATTATATAAAGGTGGTAAATTCGGGTATCGAACCTGGCACTCTCTGCGTAGGAGTTGACGCAATTACCCACTACGCCACGGCGACCATATCAGCAATTTAATAGCAAAGGCAAACTCAACAGTCGGCTTTATTAAGCGTAATGCTAAATTGTTCGCCCTATTAACACTATATAGTAGTTATTCGTAGTTCGGAACCCAGCTTTAATCACATTTTCCGAATGTATTGAAAAAGTTCAAATGCGATTCATCGAGTACATTTTGTGAAATGCATTGGGATTTTCTGCCAGCTATAAACCAATGTGTCAACTGCTCGGCTTAAGTCTTTATCAATTAGACGCACCAGCTATGACTTTATGTTTTTTAGACATGTACTCTGCAGTAAAAATTTCTTGTCCAAGAAATGTTCAAATAATACTAAAATTAACATGAAGCCAAAAACAAAACCGAGCTCCAGAATTAAAATCCGGTAGTGGAAAATTGTCTGCTCGAAGTGTGCCTATGAGAGTTGTCCGCAATAACATTCACTGTAGTACTATGTACTTGAATAAATCTGTTAACACGTATTTTTTGTGTAGCTTAAGATACAGAAATAAAAGAATGCAATTTTATTATTATTATTATTATTTATTTTTTTTTATGGTGCAGGTTTTTATCGTATTTCCTTCAAAATATTACTTAGTAATTTGCTTTTGTTTAATAAAATTGTAAAATTTCCTCAGAAAATAGATATAGAAACAACGTATCAAATCTCTGTAAATTATATTGTGCGATAACAAAATCATTGTAAAATTTAACACGAAATAAATCTATCTATCTATCTATCTAAAAGAATGCAATTGATTTTCCGGCAGAATAGGATGGGTGTTGAACAACAAGTTCATGCAAAATGGCGAACAGAGTATACAATTAATTTGTATACTAACGTCTTTTTTTGTCACAGATTATTAAACACTATACTGGAGCACTCAGACATAACGACTGTGCACATTGTACTCCTAGCTAGCGACCCCCGGTCAAAATATACTACCACTGAACGACCACTCCAGTGATAGTGCCGTTAATTTGAAAAATGGCAAATGGTGATTGGACCAGATTTGAATTTATCTATAGTACACCTTGCTTAAGGACTGAGCAAAAATATGGGGTCTTACTGATGGTCAACCAAAACAATTTGCTTACCATGATTTCTTTGTAACCCTTACAGTGAAGAGGATCAATTTCATCAAGAGAAGGGAAAAGCTGAGAAATAAATAAAATAATGGTCCTAAAGTTATGAATTCTGTTCAATGGTCATCCTTAAGACCGGAAGAATGACGAATAAGCAAGTATGACTGCATAACGATCACTGATCACAACTGGAGAAGACTTCATCTTCCTTCACAACTTGAGGCGGCAACATAAAGTGCAAGAAAACACATCACATGAGACTCCAAATGAGAAAAGTCCAACAAATTCAACCAGGATATTGAACATTAATTTGATACTTTGCCAACGGATGCATTGTTCACCCTCCCACAATTTGTGTGGCATAAAATATAACCCGGCCCAACAAATGTATATGCTACAGCTGCTTTTTAATTACTATGAAAAACAAGAGAAAAAAAAACAAGCACAAAAAACCATTAATAAACTATTATCCTGGCGTTTCATGCATTACAAAATTGACTTCAAAAGCCACGCAATAATCTGCATAACTCCAGAATAAAAAATTCCATTTATATCAATTTTTGCATCGTCGGTCGCATTTTAAATTGAAAATGTGATAACGTCTTTAATGCGGCGCTGTAATTAAATCGAATCGAAGAGCACAAGTTATTTGCGTGCGTTAATTCCATTAATTTCAATTTATTTATTTATTTTCTTTTCTTGTTTTTTTTTTCTGGTTTTTTAACATTTTATCTACGTACTTCTTCGGTAGCGATTTTTGCGTGAGAATAAAAATTTAAATTCATTTGGAAGCGATATTTAAAATTACATTTAAAATTTGTTATTAAATTTTGTGCCATAAATCTTTGGGTGGGAATTTCGACGCGAACAACCCCATCCCAACATAGCCGACCGTCGCGCTGGGGGCTGGCAAGCAGGACATCGGAATGAGGACATTAAAAATATTCCAATGAACATATTCGTCCGCAAAGTAAACATTATTTTAATTAAAACTACCCGATATCCTTGAATGTCGCTCGAATCGCAATGCCCCATGTGCAGCAGGCTCTCATATCAAGCTTCACTATTTGTCAGCTACCATGCAACTGTATTAATACGACGTAATAGGTATCCCCAGCCAAGCCGGGCCGGGCTGGTCTCTGCACGGATACACACATATTTTAATTACATTGTCAAGTAATTAAACATTAAAAATACATTGGCCAAGTGACAGCACCTTGTTCCATTTGTCGCGCCCCGTAAAGCGCTGTATATCACCCCGCCAGGACTATGATGGATGGGGTGTTGCCCGGTGTTTTAATATTATTAAATGAAAACAAAAACACTTAGCCCTTGGGCGGTCGCTGATGTGGGGGACATTGCTGCGTGGTTGACAGGAGGTGAACGGCAAAGTGGAATCGTAGGATAATTACAGAGTTTACTTAGTCTGCGTAAATTTCCTTTTATCTCGTGGTCCTGTGCATTCTAATTAATGATTTCATGTCCTTCTATTTGATATTTACAAGAGGCCTCTCCGCTATGCTCTGTGTGCGGCCTCTCTTATACGCGCCCACGGGCGAGGGGTGTGCTCGGTGGCTGGGTCTTCAATGATCCCTCATCGTCGTTCTTATGCTTCAGCAAGCCGCCAATATCGCTACGTTCCAATGAGTACCCTTTTCAGATGGCCATGTGCTTCTGTTAATCTCGCTGCCAGCATCTGTCAACCGTACCTAGGTCATTCCTCTTTGTCTTGACGATTTTTTTTTCTTTTTTTCTTCGCTGCGAAAGGGAAGAGATGACAAAAACTCAGCCTGTATTTTGCGTTGCTTGAAGGATTCCCGCAGCCAGACACACGACACGGCTGCTGGGAAGAGGATTCATCCATTTCACGGTCGTCTTTATCTCAAATTCCCGTAGACACCTCTGTGAGTTGGATAAATATTTACGAAAGACGGCATTTGCATAATTTTGTGCACTACAACTAGCAGGGCGGACTAGGCTGGTGTTGGTATCCACTGTACAGAACGCTTCAACTGCCTGGAAGGGGTTGTCGGGTAGTTCTTTGAGTTGTGTTGACACTGTGGATTACACTGAAAAACGAGACGTTGGGGTGAATGTATTTAGCATATTTTAATTAAGGGCATTTTCCAAAGTACTGAGCAGAAAAATGGATTAAGTTGAAAAGTTTTCGGTATTCATAGGATTTCGGTGCGAAAGCGTCTTTGATCCTTAAGCGAGCTAGAGCTTTCATAGTCTTTTGCTCTTGGGGAGTTTGCGGAAGTGGTATAAGGTTTGTTATGAAATAGTAAGTCTTATGACAGTAAAATAATTATAATGAAGCGACAAGAAACTGAAAATTTGATATTTACAGAGCCCGTAGGTCACGTCCGAAATGATAACTTCTTGTCCTAAATCAGGTAAAATTTTCTACTACCCAATAGTCAAACTTGCATCACCACAATCATATACGGGTGTAGGCTCAAATCAATCAAATATGGGTTTAGCCTCAAATCGAACTGATAAATAAGCCGACCATCAACTCTTTGATTCGATTAACTGGTCTGGAATTTCCATAATTTTGTCAATAATTTCCGCATATTCGGCAAGCAAGATGATATGTTAAGGATATCATTGGTATACTGGCCACCCTTTACTGAAAAAAAATCAATCCTGCTGTACTATGCGAAACTTACCACAATAATTCCAATTGATTTGTTTGACTTCATTTGGAGTCGACGTATTGGAAGATGACATGGACAAAAGGCAATCATAGTTCTCTGCAGGATCTTTAGGCACATTGGCTGTGTTTTTTTGCAAGCGTATAACGCTTAAATTATTTGTGCGCAAAAAAAAACGATCTTCGACGCTTAATGATCCAGCATAAAATTTTGGCAGCACCGACGATATTTATGACAATTGTGACAGCCAGGGGGTGGAATCGTGTAAGGTGATAGTTGATCGTTAATGGACACAGTCTTCGGTTTGCGATTGTGTGGCGTGACCTTCACTTTAAAAGCAATAACACTTAATAATTATAAAATAAAAACCATATTCATCAAATGACTTTCGATTACGAAACCTAAACGGAATGTATAGCAGAGACACTCTGGGTACGCCAAAAATTGCATACTTATGGATGCAAAAACATTTGAAAATAATATAATACATCAACCACACCCCCAAATGTATACCACATACAGCAACCTAAACAATGAATGAATAGAAAACGGAATGTATAACAGAGCCACTCTGGGTACATCAAAAGTTGCATACTTATGGATGTAAAAACATTTGAAAATGATTTAATACATCAACCACACCCCCAAATGTATGCCACATACAGCAACCTAAACAATGAATGAATAAAGCTGTGTCAATCAGGAATGAAACAGAAAATAAGGATTGGAAGCATTGTTTCTACCCGCGCTTATTTCATAAGCGGCGATAGATATGATTAGTAACTTAAGCGGATATAAGATTTGTTGTTAGTGTATTTTACATGCAAATTGAAATTTAAGCGTATATACCTTTGCAAAAAAACACACCTATTATTTCAAATCCTGGATGATAAGGTGTTAAAATTTCTTGGTCGCGATAAATAGAAGCTGTTTGATCGAGAATAAGGGAAGGAATGGATGGAACAGATATTAACACTCTTAAAGGACCTTCTCGATTGCTGATCATAGTTGAAATTAATAACCAGAGAAGGGGCTACCAGAGACTCAGCATTGCTCTGGTCAACAAGTTCCTGACGAGTTACATCGACGGTTCTATTGGTTCCATTAATCTCCTTTAAAAAAACTCCTGTTACTCAAACAAGCCAAACCTAGAAAGGATTAATTTAGAGTTAGCGAAAACGATCACGAATGAATTCTTCTCTTTCTTGTGCTACAATCCGAGATGGACTCATATGAAGGTTCTAAAAAAGACTCGAGCTGTGTTTATTCGAACAACACCGCGTGCGTCGAATTAGTGTACCTATGTTTAAACTCGAAACTATATGTACATATATGTAGAGGGATGTGTTCCAAGACCAGAAATTTTAAAATAATTTTATTATTTTTTTTAGAAAAGAACAATTCCTGTTAGATCGCCTGTAAGCACTGTGTATGTAGACGAGTTTTCGGAAAAAAACATTGCCGAAAGTAAAAAGTAAAAAGAAAGAGTCATCAATGAAAAAAAAATCAACGGTTGAAATAAAATAAAAGCCATTTAAATTTTTCGTTAGTTTTTTGTTTTCTTACCGCTTATTCCAAACTTGATTGTCATATTTGCCGATATACATATTTCAACATTCTGATTTTGGCATCATAATCAGCGGGAATAGTGACATTCTAGTTCGAAAAATTAAGTTTTTATATAAATTATAAAAAAAAAATTAAAAAAAAATTTAATTTTTAAAAAATAGTACGTGAATAGCATGGATAATACTGAGAAAAATAATGTTTTAATGTCTCAAAAGGGCTTCTAATCATGTGACATCGCACAGAAATTCAGATTATTAAATCGAATTGAGACGGTATATAATAGAGGTGGAGGCCCAAAAATCTCGACAGATTTCGGACATTCACTTTATAGAAATCGTTATGCTGCAAAATGACAATAAAACACAAGTAGCAGCTTGTGAAATTTGCCCGTGACTTTTAGAAGTGGACTACGTTCAATTGGACTTGTGTCCCGTATAATAAAAAAAGCAGAGCTTTCGGAAAAAAATATAATGGCCCGACTAAAACTCTGCAAGGCAAAAAATGAGTGAAAATGAGTCACCCTCAACAGGTTACTGGAAATTTTAATCAAACAAGGAAGGAAATATCGTGAGAAAAAAATTTTGTTGATGAAAACCCATAAAAAGTGAAATGATGTACCCTGTTTGCTCGCCGCTTTTGTGCTTTTTAACGCGGACTCCTATCGGTGAAGTGTGAAAGGCTTTTGAATGTCGTTTTTGGGAGACATCTCTGATCGAGATTTTATGAACAGATTTGTGGGGTAAGAGTCGACAAACGGTGACCTGCGTCAATAAATTACGAATAGATTTTATGTTTTATGACTTTTTTTTACGAATTATCACATACGAAATAAAATTTTGAATAATTTTCTTATTTTATTGAATTTTTTTGAAAAAGAATTTAAAAAAAATTAAAACAAAATAAAAAAAAGTTGTTAATAAAAAAGATGAACTCGATTTTCTTTAAAAATGTTCACATTCAACTCCACGCTTTCTTGCCTTTCAGATATTTTAAATGACAATTGCTTTGTGGCATATCCATTTTTTAGCCTTACATGTATAGGAAAAAGCGGCAGAAGGCTTTTACGTTATTTACGCGTCAAAACACTTTGAAAATTGGTAGGTGAACTCATTATAAAACTAAATTCAAGTTAAAATGATAAAAAACAACTTTCATGCACATTCGGAGTACCAATTATGTAAGCATTAAAATACGTTTGATTGAAAAAGTGCCAATAAAGTATGGAACAAACCAATTCTCGGGCAACGATAATCCAATGCGACTCATGACAATTTTCGTAGACACATTGGGAAAACTAGAACCCGTTTTGAGTTTTAAAAACTACAATCAGATCATTGAAGGTTTGGGAATAAAATCTTTGTCTGATCCAGGGTGTGGTCTTTAGAAAATCGATCACCTTAACATATACGTACACGGCTTATGTTGACGCCCAAAGGTAACCAAGAATTGCTATGCTCTCCACAAAATCTACAAATCATGTGTTAATTGCTTGGCTTAGCCGACTCCCCACTTCGCTGCCCCACTTCTGACACGTGTCAGGTCCATTTTCATTCGCACAGAGGCAAATACATTGCAACGTCTGCTAAGCTGTGTCAACACGTCACGTGGAATCACATCTTCAGCCGGATGATCTCCATACTGCGACCTCCATCCTCGAACATCAAATGGAATCGAGCCACCTACACGCAAGCTGGAATGAATTCCCGATGGCAATTAGCGAAAAATAAACAACAAAAAAAAATTAGAAGAACAAAAAAGAACTGTAGTAGCAAGGCGAATTTATTTTTCGCTAGAAAAATATTCAAATGGGGGTGCATTCGCGTGCACTGCAGTCCGCCGGGGAGATGGTGCAAAAAGAATTGGAACAAAACACCGCTGGCCTTAAAACAATGGCAGATGAATGCCATTGGATTTTGAGAAGGATACAATAAAAAAAGCGCGCAAGGGGCGGGAGTGAGATCAGGGCAAGCATACAAACGCCCGCATCTGGCAGCCGCCACAATGAATCGTCGTCGTCCTCGCGCTCCTTTCCTTTTGGAGCATTATTTGCTCACAGCAGCAGAAGAAAAATAGAAATCAACTTGATACATTTTCCTGCTCTCGCTCCACCGACATCAGTCCACCCAGTGGGGTAATATTTCATATGCTGAATCGATTTTGTTATTGTACCACCCCGCGTACCACTCACACCCACCCACCATCTGAGGTGTGGTGCATATGTTTGGCGGATGAAAAGTAAACAATTGATGCCAACCGAAATGGGTGTCAGAAAAGAAGAAACAAAAATAGGAAAACCATCATAACCACCATCAACAGCAACAGCAAATAGCAAATAATGCCAAAAGCGAAACAAAACAAAAACAATTCCAATAACCACCGCCATCACCACATAACGCTTCAACTAGCATCAGCAGCGGCAGCATGCAGGACGCCGGAACCGAGGGGCAGACGGAGCACCACCGACAGGACCAGGAAGTAGAAGCATGAGTGCTAAGATATACGATATGCGGAACACACGGACCCAAAGTAACCAAATGTCGGCTGATGGGGGGATAACTGCCATTGGAGCACGGATGGCGGATGGCGGATGACGTCGGGTGGAGGACGGATTGTTCGGTGGGATGGTGAAAAAGAAATTGCGGATAGCCCCTTGGGGTTTGGTGCAAATTATTTTTTAAATATTCAAAACGATCAAAACATTGCCATAACGCAATTTAGGGCTGTTCACCGTTCCGCTATGATGTCGGAGCTTCTCTCGTCGAGGCTGATTCCGCCCTTCTTCGCGGGTTTGGTTGGGGGCCTTCCAGTGGAGAAGAGAACGCGAAAAAGACAGAAAAAAATACCGCGGCGAACAATATTGTTTTGCAGAGCGGGCTGCAGAGGGGGCGCCGGCACACAGCGAGAAGGAGGAGAAATTAAATGCAAACACATAAAATCGCCCGCGAGGATAAACCGAATATGTGAGCCAGAACAAGGACCGGGAACGCGTCAGCATAATGGTTGGCGCGGTTAGCATCAGGACAAACGAGGTATATCTGCTTTTGTCCTTCCCCATCAACTAGGGTATCGTGTCTGCCCATCTTCCGCTTGTCAAGTGCTTTGAAACTGTAAACCTTGGTTCATTATCTTATTCGTAGTTCGCGTGTGCATACGAGAGCATTTTGCTTGAGTGTGTGCATTCGAATTATTCGCTTGAATGGGCACTTTGACATCTGACTGCAGGTGTAAATTGTGAATCCCACACATTGCTGGGATTGAGATGAAAAGGATTCAAATTTCATGCGTTGGTCTGAGGTTGGGGAGTCGCATTGGAGGGTACTTGGTGCGTCACTTGAGTTGGATGACAATGCCTCAGGTGGTGTGCCTATTATGTGCACTTATCGTATATTATTTAACGCATGTTAAGATTTTATTTGTGTTGGTGATGAACCTCCACCTCGTATCGCCTGGGTAGCATAAAGAGGCTGTGGCGATTTTTTTTCCTTCGATTCGATACATAAATATATTGTCGAGGGGAACGAACTTGACTCATGCTGGTTTAAACATAGAATATGTGGGACTTTAAGTTTTTTACCCAGACTTCATATTCAAACGACTAGACCAAGATAATTTCGTAATCCAAATCAATCGTATAGATATTAAAACTCATTAGAAAAATTGAGAGTAAGCAGTGTAATATAAATCTTTAATATTTTAAAAAATTTATTCATCACTTTAAATGTCACTCCAATAAAATGCTATGCATTTTTCATGATTGAGATTTGACATTGAAAATTAAGTTGAGGTCGCCAAAAATGCTGCGAAATGTTTAAGTTTTCTTAATCGATGCAAGAAATATTTCACCCCTTCTGATTTGGCTTTAATTTATAAGGCGTACATCCGCCCCAAGCTTGAGTATAACGCTCATATCTGGTCTGGATAGAATTTGGATGTGATAGAATCCAAAAGCGAGCGATAAAACTTATAGGAGACAACAATATCGCAGAGTCATTAGACTCGCTCGAACATCGACGTACCGTCTCTTCTTTGTCCGTGTTTTATCGTTATTTCAACAAACGATGCTCAAGTGAGCTAGCCAACTGCATTCCTCCTCTCCATGAATTCACCCGCAATACTCGTCTCGCCAGGAATGCCCATCAGTATACCCTGAGGCCTACTTTCGGACGCACAGTTAAATTCAGAGTCTCATTCTTCAGCCGCACTGCACGAATATGGAATGCTCTTCCCAAACTAATATTTCCCACAGACTACAACCCGCAGATATTTAAAACCAATGTGCACAGGTACCTCCTCTCCCTTTCTCCCTCTATAACTTCGGCCCGTGCTGTGTCTTGACCCCGGACACATAAGGGTATTAGCAATCCCTTGAGCACGCGCAAATTCTAAAAAAAAAAAAAAAGGATCTGTGTACATACAATGGAGTGTCCAGTGTCCTAAGTCGAAACTCTCTCTAACTCGAACTTTTTCGCCATATTTTGCATGCATTTCCTTAAATTTTCCATACAAAAAGCTCTCTAAGTCAAACTCTCTCTAAATCGAACAAAATATGGTATCCCGTGACAATTTAACTTCGGGAGAGTCCACTGTATATATATATCAATATCAAAGGGTTAGGCTAGGTTAGGTTAGGTTATCAATATCAAAAAATTGAGCCTCAACTGTTTGTCGCCGATTCACGCCTTAACGCATTTACCGAAACTTTCACACATGCTTGGTATTGGTCTTTATATGGTTTGGTCTATATAATTTTGATTAAAATCGCTAAACGTATGTGTTTGTTGTGCGTGCGTTAAAACACACATGGATTTCAGTACATTTTGTGTATTTTTCACTCATTAGCCGTTGTTTTTTGTGTTTTCAAAAAAGCGATCCGTAGTTGCTTTGATTTTTAGTGTTATATTTTTAGTTTTACTCGAATATGTAAAAAAATTGCAGTTACAGGTTGAAACCAAATGGTTTTTAACCCAATCTTTTCCTGCTCGGTAAGTTCCTTTTTTTCTTCGAGATTAGCAATTTTTTGAATAAAAAACTCTTGCCATTACCGCAAGATATTGAATTTACAGGAAAAACTATGAAAAAAGGTCCTTCATTAATATTTGGTTTTTAGACAATTTTATTTAATTTACATAAAAAAAATCAATATAATTTTAAACAGACATACAAATCTGAGCATAGGGTTCTTAGACTTAAGCCGTAAAGTGAAATGCAAGTTAAAAAACCGAATATTAATGAAGGTACCTCTTTCATAGTTTTTTTTGTTAAGCCACCGCAAAAATATACGTTTTCACTCTTTTCCCTGTGTATCGTAAATGTTTGAATCGTAAGCGTTTCGTTTTTTGTTTATGTGTGGATCATGTTCCCGTGTTGTTAAACTATAAGTTTTGCTTATGTATACTACAAAAAATATAGTTTACCAAATGGCTCTGCGATAGTTTGAGTAAAAACATAGCATTAGATAAATGGGTCGCCGTGGCGTAGTGGGTTATTGCGTCAACTCCTACGCAGAGGGTGCCAGGACCCGAATTTACCACTTTTCATATTTCACGGTTCCACCTCTTTCGAGTCATTGACAATGCTTAAAGAGTATTTCCTGTCTAGAAAAAGCTTTTCAACTTCGCCGTTCGGAGTCGGCCTTAAACTGTAGGTCCCTTCCACTCGTAAGAGAACAATTGCACGCACAACACGAGTGGTTGCTGAGAAGCTAGGCACTGGCCCTCTACGGGCTGTAGCGCCACCCATATTATTGATATTATTATAGATAAAAATTAGAAGATACGAAATAAACAAAGAAAAAACCGACAGTAAAAGGTAAAAGGAAAGAGAAGCAGACACAGGGTCCGCTAGTATTTTAGAAAATGTCTTTTTTCTTATAATGGTACTTAAACCTTGAGAGATGCCACACAACCATAAGCAGACAACCATCGACAGACTGTCGTAGCGCTTGCTTCTAAATCTTATTTGTTACTTTGGTTCATGGATGATACAATTTCATAATTTGTATACTCCTTAAAAGCTGTTTGAAATATCGGTGGCCATGATATGTTTTGAATTACACCTCGGCGTAGAGCCAAGGGGGCTTTAGATTTGTCCCATACAGTACGAAAAATACAATTACATTCGTATGTAAAAATATTAAATATTTATGTAGTTCATCAATTTCATATTTCATTCAACAATTCAGTTTTGCCTTCAATTATAGGAGTCATAACACTGGTTCCCATTTCTCAGAACATACATCACATACATTGTATGATTCTGACACTATGATGTATGATTTCTGTTCCTCAGAGTTGCTGTATGAACTTCTATAATACAACATGTATCACCTAAAGGTTACACTGGAAATATGGGAAGTTGTATGTTTCTGTTTCATAGAAAAATATCATTGACATCATACAACAGTTTTACTAAAAATGAGTCATACTTTTCATACATACTTCAAACTGCTGTAGTCACGACAAAAATTAGTTTTCGATGGAGAAAAAACACAAAAATAAGAATTTTTGGATTTATGAATGATTTTTGAATAATTAATTTTTGTTTGTTTTTTTTTTAAACCGGATATGTAAGAAACAACGAATGCTAATTTTTGAAGAAATTTTTATTAAAAATCATGTACTATTTATTTGGAAGCACATTTGAATTAATTTCAATAATTTCGAAAACATATCTTTCTTCATTATTAGGGAACACCGTTATTAAGATTTTTGTGTGTTGTTGGTTTTACATGCTTTAATTCACGACACTATTTGCATTTCAATGAAATTTGTCATTCAAAATTAAACGTCAAAATAATACACATCATACAACAAACAAGATATCATACAATACTTCCAGTGGAATCTGAAAAGCAGAAAGTTGCAAGATGTATACGATGTATGAAATGTATGACGGTTCCCATTTTCCTTGGTACCGTTTCTCTACCGTAACAGTACCTGATCTGAGGAAAATATTACTTTTTTTCCCATTATCTACTGGTCGAGTACTACGAAAAACGTGTGCTTTTCATTGTTGCATAGTTACCTTTGTGCAACTGGGTCTACTTACAAAATTCTATCGACAAGTTACAATTTAAGTCAGTTCATAAAAAATGTGGCTTTACTAAGAGTGACGAAAATTTGTATGAAATACTGATTTTAATTCTTGTTGAAATAGAAAACTATTTTTAATATAACATAATCATATACATACTTTATTATAAAAAAGTCAGTACATTTTTATGTATATAGGTACTCACTAAACATGTAAAGAATATATTTATTATATATGAAAAATATTGTACAACATTTTCAATAAAATATAAAATAAAAAATCGTTTCACAAAAAGAAAAAAATAAAATACATTTGAAGTCTGGATTTTATAACAAAACGAAGAACATTTCATTGCTAATACAATTTATAAAAATAAATCCCTGTATCTCTCGGTCACGCTATACGCTTTAGACCGATTTTATCGATTTCACTCATCTTTTTCTTAAGTTTTCTAATACTTTCTAAATTGGATTATTCCAATACAGAAAGCTGTTTTGTTTTTGCAATAAAATACTTGTCTATTTTTATTTTTCTTTTAATTGACAATTGTGTGCTACATTGACACTCATCGCGTTTGACAGTTCAGTGCTACATTGACACTCATCACGTTTGACAGTTCACTCGCTGAAGTTAATGAAAAAAATCCTTAAAATTACAAAGACGAAAAAGGTTTGAGTCGAAATGCCAAGCGACCTAAAGCGGTTCCATTTCAATCGCGCAACTCCATACATCACATTACGTCAACTCCTAGATAGAATCTTGAAGCTACAAATCGACATTCTCAGGTTTAGTGGTTCAAGTTGCTGACTAAAAAGAGAACACTCAAATCATGATTAGATCTACCGGGACCAAACGCGCAATACGATTGTTTTTGTCTTCCTCCTCAAAATTAGAATGTCCCACAACAGAATATGCCATAATAACTAAATATAATGTCTGGAGGAGATGTTCCGTTTCCCGAAAACACAAAAAGAAAGTGGGAAGGAAGGTCAATTCTATCTTCTTCGGTTGGTCCTGGGCTCAACTAAAAGGACTGTTCAACTGACAGTCACGTTCCCAAGTTAACTGATGTCTTTCTCCACTTGTGTGCACTAGAAACATACACCCTACATGGCCCACTCATCTTAGGCGTTAAGTACATAGACGGCTGGCTTGAATTACATCGAAGAACAGCCCATACCATTCATACACCCCAACAGGACCAAAGATTGAACCCAGAACTTCTCTTTCGATTAAAAAACAAGAGTTTTTTTCATATACTCTTGAGATTGTCAACGTCCTTGCATTCAAACTAGTCGGTGGAAATAAAAGTTCAACACACGAAGCTAAGAATGTGGAATCATTTGTTGAAGAACAGTCGGAAATGAGAGTCGGTTTTTAGGCCGAAAGGTATCACCTTTGTAGCGAAAGTGGATGAATACTGTCAGATATTCCTGCACCAATATCTGACGCTTTAAAATATGAGGATGTCAAATATTAAATCAAATCTTTCTTGGACAACAAAGTCCACCTGAAAAATTTCGCCAAGTGCTACATACGAGTCACAGGTCTGCAGATTAAATTCTTGCTATTAATTGCCTTGAATCTTTCAAAGTCAAAAATGACAAGGAAATGAATTTAATATGAGAATGTGGAAAATGTCGAATTTTGTCTATGGCAATTACAATTTGAAGACAACATTGATATTCAGCTGCCACTTGGAGTATGTACATGAATCGTAGATAGATAGATAATTTTTTATTGTTGTAGAAATCTTACAATCTTTTATTGTACGATTCTTGTTTACAGATAATCGGTTATTAAACCTTACTACTTAAATATTAATACAAATTCTTAAAGAATATATCACATATGCAATTTGAAGGAAAAGCCAATAGGAAAAAAATTCGTTAAAACGCCAGAATCATTGCATAGACATGTGAACTTTGGCAGGCATCTACAGATACAGTGCATGAGAAGTGATTATGAAGAAACTCAAAAATTAATGACAGCGATTATGATGGTGAACTTAATTTGAAGTGGACCAATCCCTGAAGGAGATTTGAAAATTGCAGGAACAGCAATTATTGAAAAATCCGAAAATCCTCGAAATGTCTCGGAGTTTAGGCCAACTGAGCTGTACTGGACTCTTAATTAAAATAAATAAAAAAATCTAATTAAAAATAGGAAATAAAAGTTTCAATCCCACTCCAATATCTTTGATTACACTCCTTAAATTTAATAAGGCGACTTTTGAGGTTTATCTTGTAGAAACAAGGGATAGTGAATTGATTCTCGTCAAGTTCCAGCCGCATTTAAGTCTTGGAAAGAGATGCACAACGATTTAAGAACTACACAAATAATCACTCAGTCCGGTGAAGTCTTGACAATATTATCTTTACAGCATTTGTTATTACACTAGACTTAGGCCGGTGGGGCGCAACACAAATGTCAACATTTCGATGTTTCCCCAAGAATACTCAACTGAGCATCCTGTAAACGAAACGTCTCATCCACATGCACATACCATATGTATATGGCTACCACTAATAAACAAAACACACTCATCTGTTCGTTAACAACTTCAATTTATTCGCCTTATCAATCATACATCATCACTCGTTAAATGGACCATGCCATTATACCGGCTCACGTGAGCAATCTTTTACGAGTCTTCTTTAAACTTCAACTTAAGACAGCAATCATTTAATGTGTCCTACGAGCGGAGTCTTAGACGCACCACACTACACTGCCGTCGCATTTTGTTTTTGGTCCATAAAAGCGATCATTAAAAGTGCCTGGCTATAAAAATTAATCAGCATGCCCAGGGTGAGTAGTCAGAGAGTCTGTCGCATCGGTTGGTCGGTCAATTCACGGGAACGTGCCGTTCTCAGAGTCTGTCCATTCAGTCGGGGATGAATCGCAGAGCATCCTTGTCACGGAGCAGACCAAGTGTACACAAACGCTGTGTGACTCCCATTCCAGGGTATGTTTGTGTATATCTCAAGATGACACGCAGCCTAGGCCGATAAGACTCTAATTGAAAACCATTGCGTAAACAACACAGCCGCCGCGCCGCGCCTTTCCCGTACAACAAGCGCCTGCGATGACGGAATTTTTCGTTTGAAGAGCGTCCCTCTGTCATAAGCGGATATGACAATGTGCAGGAAACACAGTTTTTCTTCGTCGTTTTTTTTTTTTTTGGTTTTGCGTTGGATTTGAAGAGAAATCTCGATTTTTAGACGCCAAATGGCAGTTATGTCCCGGAAACGATGCCAGATATGAATCCAAAATGTCCTTCGAACCGGGAAAACAGTGATAGAATGTGAATAAGGATATTGTCTGTTCGTCGTTTGAAAAGCCGACCCGATTTTCGAACGGACTACCATTGTAGCTAGCTGCCAAGGATAGTACTATGCTGATCGATGCGGTCGGCTATGGTGATGCCGATATTCGACGACGCCGGAGACAGTGCAATTCGTATTTCTGCCCCACCATGGAGTCCTTCCTTCGTGCTCTCCGTTTTTCTGTTGGCTTTTCTTCTCCATTCTCATCGTGCGCTTTTTAATTCATTCTCGTCTGCATAAACCTGGGGGTTGAACGTAGATACATACACATTTAAAGCAGATTTTGTGCAGACAATCGAATCGACCATGATTGGGGTAGCAGCGGCGGTGGCGTCGGTGACGGCGGCATGAGGAGACATCCGAGTTCATGTCTAGTTATGGTTTCTTTTTTTCTCCATCCTCTCTTTTGTCATCGACTTGGCACAAGGTGCTGGCTGTAGGGAGTTCTCTTTGAAAGATCCAATCAAAATTATTCTGGGCGGTGCCTTGCAAATCCACTTTCTTCCACTTCCACCGACCGTCCCCAGCAACCCCATCAAAAGCCGGCTCGTTTGTGTATACGAATGCGGTTGATAGGAGAGCTGTGCATTGTGGGAATTATAAATAGTACTTGCTTTCGATGTGCGGTTTTCAAGGACTCCAGTGCATGCAGGAATGTGTTATTAGTTTTGAGGCATCCAATCGGAGACGTGAGTATGTTTGTAGCACATGTGTCGTTCTGCACTGAGGCGAACGAACACGGAATTGCTATGGCTTAATTGTTTAACTTAAGGCGAATTCATCTATTTGTACAATTGTGTCAGAATGTGATGTTTGCTCAAGGATTAGAATATTGTTGGATGTTTATTTGGATGGCCGCTATGGTTGAGTTGATAGCATGCAAATAGGCGCATGTGTCTGAAGGTACATATGCACATATTTGATGAAATCGAGTTGATACATATTTGTCCGTGTACAGTTAGTAATTTGGTGACTCAAAGCACGTCCGCATTATGCCCACATTTGTAACAAGGCAATCAACACTGAGGACTTTTCGAAAATCTCTCCAGAGACAACTGACGCAAGAGAGTCCATTAGATTCCATTCATTTCGATATTCGTATCATAAATTGGAAGAAGCTCTAACATTTCAACTATATTTTGAGGATTTGGCACTATTTTAGGCCAAGGAATTACTGCGAACTTATGTGCAATACTGCAATCAAATCGCTCGGAGGCTCCTTGTACTCGTTTCCTGTGTCGTGTCCTTTCTGGAAAAGCATAATCTTCGTATGAATTGTTTGGTCGTAGTCGAATCCCATTCTCGGGTGGCTGACTATGATCTCATTTAACGGAACGTATGTATGCAAGAACTAAGAGCAACACCATTAGCAGAATTGAGCTCGGTAAGGGTATCATAAGGTTTAATATGGTTCTTTGGTGTACAATAGAATCAAGTGTGAACAATACGATGCATCCCTGCATGTCCTTATGCCAAGGGAAAATACCTTTGACCTGTTTGTAGGATGATGATCCAAAATTCTGAGAAGGTGTTAGCTACAAGCTCGATATAGTGAACATTGAACACAAGTATTTTACACACGCTCTCTATAGTGAACTTTGGTTTTTTATTTCCGTAGAAACTTTCAGCTTATGAAAAAAGTTAAAACTCATGAGCGCCTTGATAGGCCAGCTAGGAAGCAAGTTCGTAGACGTACTCATCACTCCGTATTGTTCAAAAGTATAGAGAATACCAGATGCTCATTTGACGCAAGGATCCTTACCTTCCCGATAATTTTAATATTAAATAATATAATTATAAATTTGGTTGGTGCTACAACCCCTAGAGGGACAGGGTCTTCTACATCAACCACTGCTGCTACTGTTCTCGCACGAGTGGTAGGGACGGCCAAGTTTTTCTAGACGGTTATTACTCTTTGAGCGTTGTCAGTGACTCGAAAAAGGTGGGACCGTGAAAATTATTTTAGTCGTACCGAAAATCGAACCCACGCATCGTAGTTCAAGTGAGTAGGAGCCGACGCACAGACTCACAACGCAACGGCCATCTGTCAATATCGGCTTCTGTTTATTTGGAAAAAGTTTCGAGACCTCCACCATTGTGATCTAAATGACGCACAATTCCCCTTTATGATTGTATGGGTAGGGTACACCACAATATCTTTTTCAGGTCTAAGTTTAATTTATTTGATCTGGCCGTATTTAATTTACTAAAGAGAGCACTGGTGTGCGGGGGGTTGTGGATCTGCGCATCGGCTCCTACGCTCTAGAGCATTCGATGTCTAGGTTCGACTCCCAGTACGACAAAAATAATTTTCACGGCACTACCTTTTTCAAGTTACTATCAATTTTTGAAGATTTTGCAGGCTGATGGCATGTCAGGTCAGCCCCTCCAGTAGTCAGCAGTAAACATAGCCTAAGTTTATTTTCCATTTTTTTTGCCTAAGACCCTAACTGTGGTCGCCGTGGCGTAGTGGGTTAGTACGTCGACTCCTACGAAGAGGGAGCCAGATTCGATACCCGAATTCACGGCTCCACCTCTTTCGAGTCACTGACAATGCTCAAAGAGTATTCCTGTCTAGAAAAAACTTCTCAACTTCGCCGTTCGGAGTCGGCATTAAACTGTAGGTCCCTTCCACGCGTAAAAGAACAATAGCACGTACAACACACGTGGTTGCTGAGAAGCTAGGCCCAGGTTCACCTTGGACTGTCGCGCCACCCATATTATTATTATTATTATTATTATTATTATTATTATTATTATTATTATTATTATTATTATTATTATTATTATTATTATTATTATTATTATTATTATTATTATTATTATTATTATTATTATTATTATTATTATTATTATTATTATTATTATTATTATTATTATTATTATTATTATTATTATTATTATTATTATTATTATTATTATTATTATTATTATTATTATTATTATTATTATTATTATTATTATTATTATTATTATTATTATTATTATTATTATTATTATTATTATTATTATTATTATTATTATTATTATTATTATTATTATTATTATTATTATTATTATTATTATTATTATTATTATTATTATTATTATTATTATTATTATTATTATTATTATTATTATTATTATTATTATTATTATTATTATTATTATTATTATTATTATTATTATTATTATTATTATTATTATTATTATTATTATTATTATTATTATTATTATTATTATTATTATTATT
Source organism: Eristalis intricaria (assembly GCA_964034865.1). Taxonomy (NCBI): domain Eukaryota; kingdom Metazoa; phylum Arthropoda; class Insecta; order Diptera; family Syrphidae; genus Eristalis; species Eristalis intricaria. The sequence goes on from OZ035873.1 coordinate 138,426,657, forward strand.
ATTATTATTATAAGAGCCTAACTATTCGTCTGTCTGGACGAACAATTCCATGCCGATGCAGCTGCTGGTTATCTTTTTAAAAATGAAAGTCTGGTTGCATTTTTCATCGGTCTTGTAACTTATCCTTAAAAAAATAGTGGAAGTGTTTTGGAAAAAGTGCTATAACCACAAAAATAGTGAACGTGACTGCATTGTATGATTATTTATAAGGCATTTAAGGTTAATTTTTCACTTAAAAAAAAGGTATTGTTAAGTAATTTTTCACAGGATGGTCAATAATGTCAATTCTCTCCCTACTGAAAAATATGTTTTATAAATTTATATCCAGTAGTCATCCTCAATTGGGGGCCATTAATAGCTATATCTACTCGAGTGGTTGACAATTGAAAGGGCTCCAGAATCACATTTTGTTCGCTATTATTGTAAATAATTTATTTTACGTAGGAATTTAACGAAATAACGTTCAAAACTTATCATCTACATATTTCAACTGATCAGATCCAAATTCACTATTCAAAAGTTGAATATTCGATTTTTAAGAACCAATGGAACATACAAAAATAGTTAAGGGGCTAACTACTAGTGCCATTATTCTATGTGTAATTGTCTAGAAAAGGCTTCTCGTACTGGCCCATTAAAAGGTGGAAAAGACTGTAGTTCCCTTCCACTCGAGAGAAAACAATATCACGCGCAGGAGTACTAGTTGCTGTAGAATCTATGTTAGTTGGCTGTGACTTCAACCATATCATTTTTAATATTTTCATTCCAGCATCTATGAAAAATCAAAAAAGGTACAAATTCTGTTGCCTGTGATCGGTGTTACAGTCACTCTCTTAACTTTGGCCGATATCAACTTATTCTTCTTCTTTATTTGTCGCCACCGTCCGGGGTAGACCTGGGCCTCAACCAACTAGCCTCTCCAAATAACACCATCTCGGGCTCTCTGGAGGCAGCTTCCAGTGTCGCACGCCTTCTGCACCTGGATGCGCCATCTAAAACGCGGGCGTCCTCTGTAACGTTTTCCCACGGGTTCGGAGTCGAAAACTCCTCGGGTCGGAGCTAAGTTATCCACACGCTCTGCATGCCATCTTAGGCATTTGATCCGAAGACGCCTGACTAGACTAATGTCGCTGTTCAGCCCGTATAGCTCGTGGTTAAATCTTCTTCTCCAAGAACCGTCAACGCAAAGATCGCACGCAGAGCTTTTCTGTCGAAGAGACCACGGACTTCCTCATCCGATTTTGAGACTGTCCATGCCTCCACACCATACATAAGGACAGGGGCTTGGTCCTTCGAGAGATGACTCTTATACTCAATTGCCAATTGGGCCCATAGAAACAGCGGTCTGCGTTTGATCACGGTACTGATGTTGTTCGTACTGTTTACTTGGGATCCGATGTGGAGGAAGTCCTTTACTACCTCGAAGTTATAGTTGCCCATTATGACGCTCTGTTGGTCACAGTCTGGTTAGCGAGGTCCCCGGTTCTAATCCCAGTGAAGGCAAAGTTAATACGCCTTTATCTGGTTTTCAAATCTGGTCCAGTCAACATTTGCCGTTGGGATCAAATTAACGGCACTATCACTGGAGTAGTCAATCAGTAATAGTAGTCTGACTATGGGTATCACAATGGACCAATATGGTCTAAGTGTGCTGGTGAATGCACTAGCAGCCTCCCTGCCTAACCTAACCTAACCTAGTCACATGGCAGCGCGTTACCTTGTCTGAAACCTTTTTTGACTTTGAAGGTCTCGGTGAGTTCGTTGCCGACTCTAAGGGAGCAGCGAGCATTTTCCATCGTCATCTTACAAAACCTGACGAGTTTGGTAGTGATGTCAAAACTAGAACTAGAACTCGTCTTATACACTTTTCAATTGTACGTAGTGTCAAAACCTTTTCGATGGTGGACTTCTGTTTAAACTCTAACTAACAGTTCACACAGAAAAATAAAAGAATCAAATTTCAATACAATGGAATTGAACCCGGTGTTCATTCGTTGGCCTGGAGCCATACTGATATGGACCTATCATATTATTTATAAACGGCTTCAAGCAAGTACACAAGATGCCAGAGAAGATCTTGTATGCAATGGTCAGGAGACTGAACATAGAGGGATACTCTATAGTTGGCGCAGTCAAAGGGGTCTCCTTTCTTGTGGACCGGGCAAACGATACTAAGATTCCTCTCAACGGGCCTCCTCCGACCAAATCTTCCAGATGAGCTGGTGCATGCGCCCAACTAGATCATCTCCAGCTGCTTTAAAGATTTAAGCGGACAATTCGTCCGCACCGGCAGCTTTGTTAGATTTCAGTCTTGATATTGCTATCTTGACCTCGTCGGGGAGTCGGGGGGACGGAATTCTCGTCGATCATCGTCCATATTGAGTGAAACAGCCAGCCAGTTTAGCAGAAGGATTACTGAAGCGCACAGTGGGTCTAAATACTGCACAAATAAATCTATGTCTCGAGATCGGTACGTCCTAGACCTATAAAATGTTTATTGTGGCTCATGCGGTTAGGCTCCACATTCATTTAAGGAAGTATCTTCCATATCATGCATGTTCAGTGTTTGGGCTATTGGGTGCCGCTCTTCCACTCTTTGTTCGTCCACTATTGTCTGCAGTTGTCGATACAATTTATAAGAATGTTTGGTATACATTTTCATTTCATTCACCGGATATCGGCAAAGCAATTTTTGAAGGAGTAGCCAATGTCACATGATCCAGTTAATCTTCCCTCTCCCTCCCTATAAAATAATGAAACGTATTTATCTACGAGCGATACTCGTATACGATACAACAGCTCAAAGATAAAATAAACAAAAATGACTGAATATTTAAGCACGGGTTAAGTTGTGTGTATTGTATTAATTCATTTGTTATTTTTGTTAGGTTTTTATGTAGCAATGAACTTTTATTATTTTTCGAATAAATTATTCTTTTAATAATCATTGACATCTTTTTTGAAATCACACAGACATTTCGTTTATTACAATTATTTACAGACAATGTGTAAAAAAAACAAAAAAAAATCATACTGATGAAATTGTTTGGACAATCCGCACCAGTGAACAAGGCTGGTTTTTATCAGTTCACAGTGTTGAGCGTCTACTGAATTTACTACTGTATTATTTTAGAAACAGAGTATTGTTTGTACACAGCAAAAATAAATGTATGAAATTCTCAATTGTATGGCAGCAGTGCTCGTTGCTCCACTTGTACTACACTACCACTCTTGCGATGGAGGTGCTGGGAGCAATCCCCGACACGACCAACTTTAGTAATTGACGACACTTTCTCGACGTGTCACTGACCGTATGTTCATCGGACGTCTCAGTCGACATACCTACCCACAACCCCACGGTGTCCACCTGTGAGAATAATACATTTGGTACATAAATGGCTAATTTTGTATGGTGTATGCTTCCTACTTCATCCTACTTTTACGTCTTAGGCTGACAGTGTAAGAGCCTGAGCCTGATCTAATATTGCCCAGCATTGAGATCCCGGGCACATGGAAACCAAGCCAAGTTATCGAAACCAAGTTTTCTTACGATGACGCGTCACGTCGTGGTGTTTAAGTCGAAGGTTTTGTCTCGAAGCAGAAGGTCTGGTCTCGCCGATTTTCTCATATGAACCATAGGTATCCATGCATTCGATGTGTCAGTCTAGTCACTGGATGTTTACCTTTCGGTCTACATCTAAATCGTAAAGGGTACCTCCACTCTTCATACTCCCTGACAGGACCATATATCCGACCCAGAATTCGTCTCTCGAAGGCAAGAGTCAGCTCTGCTGTTTTGCTCATCGGTCAGCTTTCCGTTCGACTACAAAATAAGTTTTGTGGAGCATGAATTTCGTCGGTTAAGTGAGGAGTTGTGACTCCAATTGTTTCGACAAGCCGAAGGAGCAAGTTTTGTCAAAGACGATACAACGTTAGATGTCCAGCAGGGTGTCGCTTTTGGAGTTCATGTTTGATTTAAAAAAAAAACACCTCCAAATTGTAGCTGTCGACGTTGATGCTCTGTTCCAGATGGTGTGTGACGGAGAGATTATTGAGCAACAATATATATTTTGTGTTGCCGCATTGACCTTAAGACCAGCTCATTTCGCCTGTTCTTCGTTGGCCGTCCAAACTGCCAGCACGTCATGTTGAGAACGTGCGACCATGCGGATGTCGTCTGCGTATGTTACCTGTTGAGCTGCCTCCTCGAAGGTAGGGGCTTTCGTGCTTACATCTGCCCGCGATCTTTTGTACAATATTGTTGAAATCATCGGAGCATATCTTCGCCGATATCCGGTACAGGTTTCAAATAGCTGGGAAGTCCTGGAACCAAACTGCAAGGGCGTAACGACACAAACGGATCTATCTCTTCGGGAGAATCCGGTCATCACATCGAATAGGTCCCTGCGATGATTGCTTTCGTTCTGCGACATTCAAAACGATAGAAATATGGTGAGTAGTGCGTACCGATTTCCAATTCTGATCCAATATTTGTTTGTGCCAATAGAATACACACTTCAGTCGGTAATACCGTCCAGACTATAAGTTTCAAAGAAACTCAGATACGTCTTAAAGCTCTTTTTGACTGCACACATTTTATCCAAACCCATCCCAAGCTCTGATTTCACGAATCGACATCAACCATCGGTGAAGCCTCATACCGGCCGTCATGCACTCTGCCATGATTTCAACTGGAGTTGTTGCAAGGAATGTTAAGAGAATTGAAAGAATATACATATATCGCTTTAGATTAAGGATGAAACCATCCAATCTGCCACGGAGAGTTATGGAGATCCCTAAGAACCGGGGATATGATAAGCCCTCCTAAATGAAGCAGGTGAACATTTTCCCTTAACTGGAACCTCTTTTCCGAAATCGTCTCAGCCCCCATAGCTGTTTACTCATGAACTCTTTTTCCAAACCAACAAAAGTATCTAAGTCAAAGTTTGCGTGAACTCCATCCACCGCCTAAGGGCGTATAATTTGACTCATCACCAAAGAACATTCAACCGAATTATTTACCACAAAGTCACTCCATTCTAGGCCTCATTACTTTTCACTTTTCATCTCGAATTCATGTTAATCGTCCCCAAAGGATAAGAACTGTTCCAACATACCACCCACCGATGTACGAACTCCCATTCAGTTGGCTGTGCATTATTCATTTTTCCCTCGAAGCCACACTCTGCCTTGACGATCAATTTTATCATCGTTTATTCTTGTAAGACACAGTTTCCACGCTCCCTGGAGACAGCCTTTTGGCAAAATCGCGTTTCATTAATTAATCACCTCACTCATTGGTTTCACGGGAAATGGGAAAATCTCATCCAAGAGTACCATTCAATTGAACCACAAAAGTAAAGCTATTCCCCAAGTAGCCTATTAATTGAGAGAGACGTACGAATGGCGAACGCCCACTTGAATTGCCTCGGCAATTTCTATTCTCCCGAGTAAAAGTTTACATCAAGTCAATGACTTATTCAAATTCCAGACGCCGCCGGCGGTGACGGTACTCCTGATGGCGATGGCGGTGGTGGGCGGTGGGTGGTGGGAGGTGGGCGGAGGGAAGGATAACCCTTCTTCGTATTCAGTCCAAACACACTTAAGTGGCACTTTCCGATGACAGGAAAGAGATATGTCAATCGCAAGCAAACACACACTTAAATGCACACGAGAATGTTTCGGTCATGTGTGCACGGTGGCAGCGACGACCGACGGCGGCGATGCGGGGACAGGTCGTTTCTATTTTCCCTTTTATTGGCGTCGAGGGTGGTTGGTTATAATTCATTTCGGTCGTAAGTGCAGATCCTTGAAATGATGTACCTAACGAGTGGCGGATGAGGTGGTGTTGGAAAAACAAAGGACAAGACAAAACTTTGTGACCGCACAATAAATGCTTTACCCATACATGCTGCCATAGTCTGGAGGAAGTTTTTGTCATCTCGTCCCAAAGGACAATACAGCAGCCAACACACAGTGGTCTCGCTTAAAGGAGCAAAACCCGGACAAAAACTTCACCAAGGAACAACTTTTCACATTATGAATAAATCATCTTCAATTTTTGGTCCTCCTCAGTCTGTGTGGGGAGTTAGTTTTTTTCTCTTTTCTTTTGATTATTCTTCGTTTTGTCTATGTCGTCCATTCAAATTCCGGCTAAGGACAGCAGGCGGCTATTGTGCCAGCACTGTCCAGAAAATGAAAGATCTCCTCTTGTTAAATCGAAAAAGTGAACCGTTTTATGAGTCTGTCCATTGATAGGGTGCACACATTCCATTCCCGGGTGGTCGGGCAAATTGAGAGCTCTTAGGACAGGCCACAGAATGACTTCTTGGACTCGTGTTTTTTTCACCAATTCAGCACAAATCTTCCTTCAATATTGTGACACCACAACAGACGGCTGCGCCATCCTTGTGAGAAGATGAAATTGTCTCAAGTCATATGACGATATGATTGTTTCATTTGTCACCGCAATATGTTGACTGTGAGGACCTCTCCATTGGATTCGATTACCTTGCTGCAGTCTCCGTGCAATAATAGAAAACTCATATCTGCCTCTGTGTCATGATGAAAACCTGAACTACTCGCACTTTTGGGAATGGTGTCGTACGGTCTCCATGAACATTTGCACATTTCCTGGCTGTGTCCTTGCACTCTCCAATCCAAAACCGATCTGCAAACTCGATAAGTTCAGATGCCCGACTGCTGCTGGTGCGGTATGCTTTATTCAATGCTGTGTGTCTTTCAATAATATTCCGAAATTAGAAAATTTTAGCAAGGGATGCATGTGTCTTTTTATTCGTTGTTTCAGTGAATTGCAACAGTGCCGTTCGAACACATATGTACGACGACGCGTCTAACCCCGGGGAAATCCTTAAAGTTTTGCATTTTCATGCGGTTATCGAGAGCGAGACTGAGTTGGGAGGTACGTGCAGAGTTGCTGCTTGGCGCAGCCCTTCTTGGGCGATTGTTGTTTGCCTGTTACATCGGAGGAAGTAATTTGTTGCTTGCATTCCCTCGGTCTCTAGGGTAATGTAATTGCATTTGGTAACACAAACTTCTGCTTTGCTGTATTTTTTGTACTTTTGTTTTTGTTGGGTTTCGTAAGTTTACATTTGTTGCAGGGACAATGAAATTAGCTCTGCGGATGTGACCCATTTTGTGGATGTGTGTCTGTGTCGCTTCGTTAAGTTGCGGGAAATTTTGTTAATTTCCGGAAATGAACTTGGGGACTTGGCTGAAATATGGAGGCTACTGTGTGGCATTAATCTGTGTTTTTGGGTATTTATTGTTTGACATTCGATTATTGGTTTAGCACGCTCGGGCATTGCTCATCATACGTATTTATAGTTGAGAATCAAATAGAATTATCGTGAGTCATGTACTCTGTTTGAAAGTAAGCAAATAAATACAACCCAGGTACCAGATCTTACTTGTCATCTTCCAAAATCATGTAATCTTACATTATTTGTTAATACTTCGTATTTTATACAACAGGAACAGATGTAGTCACTTGATGCCACTAGTTAGACGAACAATGTTATTATTTGGCTAAGTTAAGCTTAATCTTATTCTATGTGGTTGGAAACGAATAATGGATAGAATAAACAACACACAAAAAAATAAAGCAAATTCACCACAAGGTTTATTCAGTACATGAATATGAATTTATAAGGTTCTCAAAGTCTAATTACAAAAAAGGTTAACCTTACGGCTAGAGATCCAGAACAAGAAGAAAGAGAAAAATTCAAAATCAGCATCTGCAAACCATCATCAGCCATCCTCACTTGCCTAAGCAAACACACACACCCAAGACACAACAAACATGCACAAGTGTACATGTGTATGTGGTGTTACTAACAATAAGTGTCTGCACAGTCGCTAGGGGCGCGACGGTCAATGATGGAAAGTGTTGATGGGAAATATGGGCTGATTCTCCAGCGGCTAGAAAAGTACATTGATTCAGAACAAAAATTGAACAATAAATTATTGAAGATGATTGAACACAATTGAACAAAAATAAATAATAATGAATAATAAATAGTAATGAAAGGTAGCAAATTGCGATACATTAACTAACAATGATTTTTTAATAACAAACATGGATCAGCATTTGGCCGCGGTGGCGTAGTGGGTTAGTGCCTCGCCTCCTACTCAGAGGGTGCCAGGTTCGATACCCGAATTTACCACCTATCATTATTCACGGCTCCACCTCTTTCGAGTCACTGACAATGCTCAAAGAGTATTTCCTGTCTAGAAAAAGCTTCTCAAACTTGGCCGTTCGGAATCGGCATTATGCTGTAGGTCCCTTGCACAACACGAGTGGTTGCTGAGAATCTAGGCTCAGGTCCGCCTCGGACTATAGCGCCACCCATATTATTATTATGGATCAGCATTTATACATCGCAAGAGTAATTTATGGACATTCAGAAACACTATGTCTTTCGACCTAACCTAACAGGGAGTAAGATATAAATGGGAATTTACAAGAACAAATTAATATTAAGATAAAATTGGAAAACTTAATAACTGGACGGTTTTTATAAAAATGTACATCTAACTTACATTCTACCTCAAATATACAACTTAAGCTACGTAATATGTATGCATATACGTAGCATAAGCCTCCAACAGACAAAATGTCATGTAGACCGATTTAACTTCTTCCGACAATGTCTAAGGTGTTCGCACGAATATTACTTAGACGTTTAAGCCCGGTAGTTGAAGAAAGACCACTTATTCCTAACCACGAGTTCGGTTTTAGAAACAAGCATTCAACAATTGACCAAGTACATCGCATAATCGATGTTATAGAAAAATCGTTTGAACAAAAGCAAGTCCGCTCAGTAGTTTTTCTCGATATTTTTTCCCAAGCCTTTGACAAGGTTTGGCACGAAGTCTTGAAACACAAGCTTCAACAATTCCTCCCGAGAAACAATTGCGCAATTGTATGCAACTACCTATCGGATAGAATCTTCCGAGTGAAATATGAGAAAGAATACTCCCTATTTAAATCTCTACAATGTGGAGAACCACAAGGAAGTGTCCTTGGTCCCCTCCATTACTTATTGTATAGCAGCGATATACCGCAGAAAGTAGGTACAGTTCTAGGCACATTTGTTGACGACATCGCCACTTTGGTAACTGCCAAAACGGTCGAAGAATCAACCAGAAAATTGGAATGTGATTTAGAGCGCATATACAAATGGACGAACACTCAGCGAATTGAGCTTAACGAAGCTAAATCCATTCATATAAATTTTAAATATAAGAACGTTAAAAACGTGCCCGTTTTTATAAATAATGTTCAAATACCCTTCGGCACTGAAGCGAAATGCCTCGGAATGGCTCACGATGTAAGGCTTAAATGGAAGGAGCACGTCAAAGAGAAACGTGCGGAGGTCCAATGAAGATACAAAGACATGTACTGGCTTATTGCAAAATATTCCAAGCTAAGTACTGACAACAAAGCAAGTGCTAAAACCCGTCTGGACCCGTAAGGACCCGTCTGGTTTATAACTATGGGGCTGTTCCAAAGAAAGTAATAGAAACATACTACAAACTTTTCAAAATAAAGTGCTAAGGACCATCGTCAACGCACCCTGGTATATACGAAACAACGATAACCACGTACATCTTGGAATTTCATCAGTCCAAGATGAAGTTACGAATTTTGCTTTCAAGCATAAGCGTCGCCTGGAAGAGCACTGTGCTGTCCTTCCAATTCTCGATCAAAGCAACTCTTTTTGCCGTCTTCAAAGGACTAAACCCCTTGACCTAGCACGGTGAACTCAACCCGCGCTTAGCTGCGGTGATAGCAAGAGCCCTTAATGAAGAATCTCTTGCCAAATGCGTCTAAAGCAAGAAAGTAAAACTGCTGGATAAGTGTAAAACTTAGTTGTAGTGAAAATATATTTTATTTGAAAGGGAGGTGCTTTTACTGGGTAAAAATCCCCTTCGCTATGTGGGAACGGTCCCCATAGTATTTTCAAAAATATTCACCTACCCTCGCAAAAAAAAAATGTATACCTTTACATATGTATACCTTTACAATACATGACATTGTATTGTTTATTTATTTATATTTTATTTTTGTATTTTTATTGTTTTTCTAATTTTTGTATATACAACTTATTTTACTTTAAAAAAAACTACCCTAAACTAAGTGCGTCACCCATAGGTTGCAGCTGAAAGATGTAAATATATACATTCAATATACTGCAAGCCAACCGACTGCTGCCCATGCGGGGGTCTGAACAACCCTTTCTAACCTTGGTCTAAAGGATTCGACAAGGGAGTTCTCTCGCTTCCCAGCCACCAGATCTTTGGGTGCTGCATAACAACTTCTCGAACGTCCCTGTATACTGTCGTACTGAACCGGAGGAGAACCTCCTCAGCTCGTTGTGCGACGGATCGGTCGTGGTGGAGTCGTCCATTCACAGTTGATCTGGATATGGGGTTGATGAGCGGTACCGCATTTACGTCTCGTATCAGACCGTGCCTATCTAGATGGACAAATTCTTCTGGGACGATGCGGTTGTGACGTACCCTCTCGTGGTATTGTGGATTGGGGTACTAAGCCCCAGAGGTCATCGCTCTGGCAGTATGGCCCCGAGTCAAGTTCACCAGGAAATTCTCCACTCTTACCAGGCTTCCCCTGTTGTATAGACTTCATTGCAGTAGAATCTTATGTACTGTGACGCTTGAGTTCTGTTAAGGCGAATTCAGGCCGTCTCAAACAACCGCATCTGTTCCACCAGGCACCCCCTCTGGTATCTCTTCAATCTCTTATTGGAACAAAAACTGTGAAACGGTGTATTTTTGCTTTGTTTGCTTACTAGCTAACTAACTTAATTAATCAATGTAAGCGCAAAGAACTCTCCTCTTATACCTTCCTCAGCTGGGCACTGTTTTCAGTGAAAACTCTTGGCAGCGGCTGAAAGGAAATTTTTCCATTCCGATTCATTCTTCTGTCATTAAGTTCAGTGAGAGTTACGTTTCATGTCCTCGAACATTAACGTTAGCAATTCAATATAAACAAAATTAAGATATAATTTTCTGACTTTTTCTTAAACAGATCACGAAAGTTTTTAAAGGGAACAAAATGTTTTATTTTTGCTTCTTTGCCTTTTATTTTTCTAAGGCAGGATTAAGCCTGCAAATACGTCATCACTCCCTATTGAAAACGAAATAACAGAATTATATTATTGCCATATTTTTCACATTATTTGTATGCTATCCAACCGATGCCTCATCAACAGAAACCAATTGCTAAAGTCGGTCGAATCATGTGTAAATGAACTTCGGGGTAACTCCCCGAGCTCATCAATTCAATAAAATTTTAGTGTTGTCAGGGTTGTATGCTTCGTAGTTTTTGAATTGAAATAGAGTAGCCTGGGTACGGTTGAAACAAAGGACGGTTGAAAGTACCCAAATATCTCAGAAGCCGATCACTTAATTTGTGTGAGTACTGAGAGAGAATTAAGCAGAAACTAGTCTATTAACGATATTCGATCTTACTTCCATTGTCGCGCTGCTTGTGTGTGAACAGGGAGATTTATATTTTTTTGACAAGCACAAGCTCGTTTTTTATTCATTTATTTTTCTTTGTTTTGAGCGTAGTATTCAAGTGAGTGTTATTTTTTTGTGTGCACAAAAGGCTGCACTTCCTTCTGGTTGGTTGGTTGCAGGATGATTTGTTCCTCGGTTTTTTTGTGGATAATTTGTTAACATTGACAAATATACAAGACTAGGAAAGGTATTTCAATTTTCCCCATTCATTGTTTCAACCGCCTGACTTTTTTCATAAAAATTCATATATTGCTTTTCATTAAAAAAACACTGACAGCTTAAAGCACCAATGTGTTTCTTAATGCCTGAGTAATAATTTATTGACGCCTTACCGCTGGTGGGGGGAAGTCAACTTACTAGACAGGATTTTGTATGGAACTGAACTTTATTTGTGCATATCATTACTTATATAGTATAAACGGGCTTATTCTACATATTCATGTAGATATGCACAATTTTTGATAGGAAGAAATAAGAAGTACAGGTGAACGAAAAATGTGCACTAGAGTAATGGTGGAAATAAGAGTTGAATATGTGCAAGCTGTGTGTTGTGTGCTTTGAGCTGTATGCTGTGTGTTGAGTGCTGTGTGAGATATGAGTTGGCGTCATATATCATCTGTTGTTGTGACCACAACAAACACTGTCCATTAATAGAAAGCATATCGATCTTGCATTTCACCCCAACTCCGACATGGTATGATTAGCCAATATGTCAAGGTGCCAATGAAAGTGAAGAAAAATTGTTTCAACCGTACCCATTCTCCCCTATGTATGTATGTACAGTGGCGAGAGTTATGAAATATCCTAAGATGACTAGAAATTAAAAAAATGAGTTATATTTATTTAAAAAAAGCGTAATCTAAGTATTACAACAAACTAAATAGTTCCCACAAAATGGGTCTAGCGGTGAATGAGGGCAAAACGAAGTATATGCTGTCATCAAGAAAGGACACACAACATCGACGTCTTGGACAGAGCGTCACAATGGGCAGCTATAACTTCGAGGTAGTCAAGGACTTCGTCTACCTCGGCTCCGCAGTAAACAGTACCGAGAGGCATGGACAATCTCAAAAGCGGATGAGGAAGTCCTTGGTATTTTCGAGAGAAAAGCTTTGCGTGCGATCTTTGGTCCTGTTTGCGTTGACGGTTTTTGGAGGAGAAGATTCAACCACGAACTGTACGGGCTGTACAGTGACATGAGTCTAGTCAGGCGTCTTCGGATCCAACGCCTAAGATGGCTAGGCCATATAGAGCGTATGGACAACTCAGCTCCGGCCCGGAGAGTCTTCGACTCCGAACCCGTGGGACAACGCAACAGAGGACGCCCGCGTTTAAGGTGGCGCACCCAGGTGGAGAAGGACCTCAACCAACTTGGCGTGCGACACTGGAGACAGCTAGCCAGAGACCGTGCTAGCTGGAGAAGCTTGTTGTCCACCCCGGACTGTAGCGCCAAATGAAGAAGAAGAAGAAATAGTTCCCACATAGTCGGAGGTCTTCAATAGACTAATCAACACCGTTCAACATGAATACACTTTACAATACAACAACTTAAGCAGTTAACAAACAAGCAAGATGTGACAGAATAGAAATAGGACGCCACAGATCATAGAGAGGTAAACAGATAGGTAGAAAATCAAAAGTGACAAAACATGTTCATAGATGCAATGTTTCATGATGGTTAACTCTAGCAAACCTGCATACATCACTTCACACTTTTATTTGATTTTATCAATATACTTTTTGTTCTTAGGAAGAATTCGATTGTCCGATTCCGCAAATATCCGAGTGCCCAGGTACCCGGGTAATGCGGGTAACACCCAAGTTGGTGGCTACCCGATATTGTTCGACTAGCGGGTACCCGGGCCATCAAATGCCACAATTCAATACAAAAATTAATAAAGTATGTACAGGAAAGAAAGGGAAAATACCGATGAAAGAATAAGTCATTGGTAGAGTACCCACCAAAAGTAATAGGTGTATAATGCCTTTTCAGCATGCATTGAGAACGAAATGCATTTGAATTCATTGTAAGTAGCAGATTAATTTCGTCTGAATTCATGGGTACCCCTTAACATTGCTGGTACCCACAACCATACAGTAACCCAGTATTTTGGTACCCGACTAACTCCCAGGAATGCGGGTAGAGCCCACCCGCGTATCCGGGTACCCGCAGAGGGTGTCGATGGATCTACTTGTTAGTAAACTAAGTTTAAGGCCTATTTATGCTTTAAACAACAGCAAATTGATTAGTTGGTATCATATCACAGTCAATGTGTGACAAAAAGTAATAAAACAAGTAGAAAATATCTATGAATTTTAATATGTACCACAAATGCGTACTAAAAAATAAAAAAAGGGATTTTCCACAATTTTGTTTTAAATATCTCGCACTTCATAACCTACTAAATAATTTAGATTTCACATACTGATATTTCAAATTGAGAAATACACAGTGTTGAAACATCATAAAATCATGCAGCACTAACCCTAATTTAAACTCAACGAAATTAATAATTTTAGCACTCAAGTTCTTACTTTCAAAATAATATCATCTAAATTATGTATATTATATAAAATTTCGTTAATATTTCCTACCTATAAGTTTTTCGTTTGGTCACATTTGACGATGATGCACCCAAATGCAGTTGTTTTCTTTCGTCTCAACATCAAGCGGTGGGTTAAACAATTCCAAAGTTAGTCTAATGTTCTGTTATTAGAAAGACTAGACTGAATGCCTGATTAAAGTCATGACGAGCGTTAGCTGTCCGATTCAGTTGACCCGTTTTCCGCCGTATCCAACATGTAACATGCTTTCCCCTTTTCAAAATCCATACAAAAAGCTGTCACTATATCTAAAGCAGCATTAATTCTTTGATGACATTCACCAACTCAATCGGGTAACAATCAATTTTCACTTATCCAAGGCTCAAGCACTCCCGTCAAGAACCACTCAATTTAAGTCCTCATCTTGAGCGTTTAAACAAAATTATTCATCCGGATGGAAACAAAGTTAAACTGCTCCCATTCATTCGAACTATCTCCACAGACGGGATTGTATTGAACCCTTGCGAAAACCATCAACACTTGAACATTTTCAATCTCACTTGTATCCAAGCATTGGGCCCCGCATCTGCCGCTGAATGCTGGCACTCCTTAGGCTGGCTGCCAGTGGCAAGCCGTCCTATTGCCGCTGACACCAATTTATTGCCTCTGACATGATAACTTCATCGTCAGGATTCACTTTCACGATCTCTTTCGCTTTATCTTCACGATAATTTTTTTCTCCCTCCTTTTTTTCCTTCTCGTCTTGAAAGGAATCTGTTCTCCGTATGCTCCGCGTATAGATAGACAAGGATAAGACTCCCGTAGCGGGATGCGGGTGGGAGGTGTTGACTTCGATTGCTATACTTTGCAAAAGTTTTGTGAAAACAGATGGAAACTTTGCCGTTACGTTAGCACATCAGATTCTTTTCCCGGCAGTGCCCATTCACCCACCCACTCCTCGGCCGTCAGTCTTCGATGTGCTCCGAAAGGAAAAGAAAAACTTTTCATCTGCGGCCTGAATCTAGTTATGACCATCAAATAAAATAAAAATAAAAATAAAAATAAAAACACAAGCAAAATGGAGCGCAAAAAAAGGACGAAACCGAACGCCAAGGAACCAACTCGAACTGAAACTGGAATATGCAAAATGGGCAAAGGAATCATTTCAAATTGTTGTAGTGGTTGAATGGTTGTTTCATTGCTGCCACTCGTCTCAATGGCCGGAAAGTTTGTGCTCGAAAACTTTTCAAGAGCATCTACAATTGTGATGGCAATTCTTGGCAATTTCTGGTCATAAATTTCCGTACAGGCCTCGCCGGTGGAAGGTTTGCTTCTGGCGCGAGCATACACAGGACGGGAGGTGGTGCAATTTATGTAAACAAATTCGGTGCAAATTAAATAAATTGAATTTGTATTATGAAGTGTTTGATTACATTACCCTGGAGTTCTTATCTGTTTGCGGTGCTCTTGATAAGAGGAGCAACAGGAGGAAGTGCTTGGCTGGGAAGTAACAGCACGGTATCAACAAATTAAATCTGAATTGCAAGGTGACTATTCAATGGGCTGTAATTAGCATAGGACAATATTCAGCTGATGTTTATTGTTGGAGGATGAGGTGATCAAAGGGGAAGCTCTTAAATGGTTCAAATTCTGTGTAGGGAGGGTATGCTGGTGTCTGATGAAACTAGATCCTGGCTAGTTTTTGAATAGAGTGACAGCGTATTATGAGTGAGATCATAGAGAGTAACCTGACTGAGGTAAGCACCTGGGTTCAAACTAGTACGGCAACATTGTGATCTTGGTGTCAGGCAAGTGCCTGGCTGTGATCAGTAAGGTCATGGCTTTGAGTAAACTAATTACAAAGTGAGTCCTAGATACCAATTTAAGCAAAACGGAATAGAGACAACAATGCCTACAAATAGCAATTTTTCCTTTCTTTCCCGTCTTAACCATTAACTGTTCTATCTATTACCCAATGCTAAGCACCTAGGTATCACTTTAGATGCCAAACTTAGATGGACGCCAAACCTAGACCAGCGAGCTAAGAAAGCAAAAGTGTGTATGGATTTAAACGGCGCTGGTTCATCCGATTCTAGCAAAATAATCGCTATTATGGTGCGCGGTGAAGAAAATTGCAGTACAGAGTCCAACAGTGTAGGTGCTGTATATTTTATTCGGTTCGGGCTATCGGAATTACTGAACATTTAAAAAGCCTACAGACTACCGAACAATTCCAATGTTCCAGGCGGAACTATATCTAATTTGGCAAAGTACCAACGTAGAAGTTTGCCACATTCGTTGATACGCACAACGCAATCATCAAAGCTATTATCTCCGCTACTTCATATTCAAAATTAGTGCAGAAATGCCGAGCTAAAGAAGCATCGTTAAATGGCCAACTCAAAATTTTCTTAATTTGGGTTACAGTGCCAGCACCGGAAATGAAAATTCCGATGAACCGTCTAGGCATATGGTTCTCATTGGTCGCTTGCAGAGGAGGCAGACATCCAACTACAACCAGTAAGGACTGATATCTCTATGCACCTCGTTGAAATAGCTAACCTCAGATGGAGTAGATTGACAAGATGTTAACCATCAAGAAAATAGCATAATCGATCCAAAATAAAAGGTCTTGAAGTCTTTCGGTGAACTCCTTATGTACGGAACGCTGGCTGATAGGATCATTCCATCAAACTAGGTATCCCACACAACACATATTCTCGCGTTTGGAACAACACTACTGAGATGGAGATTTGAAATTAAATCATTGTGCTCGGCACTTGCTTGAGTCAGACATCTATAGCATGGTAGACCCTTCTCCAACTCCCTCTACGAGAACTAAAAATTAAGCAACAAATGTCTTTCTTAAATACTTTAGGTTGAATTTAGGGATATCTCAATAACAGCCTTTATAAATAAGGTAACATAGTTGTGGCTTTAAAATTGAACACAGTGCTATTTGGGTTCTCACCAAACCACCACTTGTACCTACATACTTGAAGTCCTGGAAAAGGTGACGATTTCGAGGAAAGGGAACAGTTCTCAATCATTACGCACTTTGAACTCGGTAGTGCATTCATTTTTCAACCTGCGGAGAATAGCAAATATTCCAAGAACTCCTTCACTATCTGTTCGATTTAAACTACGTTCGATTTTTCTTGAATCAAGGAATTCCATATTTTGCAATTACAATTTTTTTAAGATTTGATGCGAGGAATTAAAATAAATTTCTTTTACTTCAGATAAAATTTATTTTTAGTTAAGAGATAGCAGATGGATGCAACCTTACCCTTGTTTGTAAAATTGTCAAAATTGACTTAAAAGTAAAGTTCAAAGCAAACGCAAGTGACAGCACAAAGGACCAGGTTTAGGACCATAAAGGTATATGTTGCACAGCTCCCTTCGGGGTTCTTTAAGCATCGTTATACTCGTTTCAGAACTTGGGGGCTTGATATAACTGCTGCGTTTTGATCCTGTAGCTGTTGTCTTTGCCGAGGATCGGCATTGCCTAGGATTCTTCCAGTATGTTTAATTGGAAGATAAAAACGTTTCGATTGGTTTCATTGTGCTCATCAAGGCTGCTTCATCCTGCTCTTTAAATTTGTTTTTGCTGTGTTTATTGGAGTTGATAAAGCCATCGCAAGCTTCTATAGCGTACTTCGGATTCGGGTCAATTATATATTGCACAGGTAACAGCAGCTTCTGACTTATGGCTAACTACGATCGCTGTGTCGTCCCACATACTCATAACCGGTACAAGACCTTAGGTCAGGTGGAGGAGTTGCTACTTTATTCACCAGCACAATTAGACCATATTGGTCCACTGTGATACCCATAGTCAGACTACTACCACTGATTGACTACTCCAGTGATATGGCCGTTAATTTGATCCCAACGGCAAATGGTGACTGGACCAGATTTGAAAGTTAGATAAAAGTGTATTAAATTTTCTTTCACTGGGATTCGAACCAGGGACCCCGCTAACCAGAGGCAGGCACTCTACCAACTGCGCCATCCAATCGTTTTTACAACACCATAGCACTGACAGTAAATCGTTCATGAGGGAGATAAAGTGAAGTGGACTTACTCACCCCTGACTTTGTCACTGACGTCTTCTATAATTTAGCCCGCAATGATCTGTTGCGACAGTAGTTTGCAAACCATGCTGAAATGTTACTACGCACTCCACTTTTCCAGCTGTCTTAATTTGTCTTGACTGACATAAATTTAATATATTACGACACCATCCCACTCAAGTTGCTGAGGCCACAGGGCATAACATTTATAGGCAGCAAATTAGAAAGTCTGAATATTAGTGCAGCCTTGTTATTTATTAACTGGATTGTGACAAAGATGTGAGGTGTGTTTCTCATTGATGTATGAAGTTCAATTTCAACCCCGAAAGTCCTCAACATGCACGTTCACGAACATTGATTGATGTTAATTTGAACAATGGAATGAAAAAGAATTTACAGAACACAAATGTGCTACCGGATGCAATGCAGATAGCGGAAAAGTATGTTGTTACTTGTGAATGATGTACGACTTGAGCTAATCTCAATTGGCGAAGTTTGAGAAGCTTTTTCTAGACAAGCATTCTCTTTGAGCTCGCCGATTAACTCGATAGTGGTTGAGCCGTGGATTTTGGGAAACGTGGACTCATTCATCTGAGATTGGTGGTGCAGCTTCAACATTGCTTGTGATTATGGTGGTGCAGATTCAACATTGCTTGTGATTATTGGCGAGATACCAGCTAACATATTCAAAGAGGTGACATAATTCAACTCTCCGTATTGTAGCAGCCCTTATAACGAATTCAGGCACTCTTCTAAGAAAAAGAGATAACCATGTAAAAGGGGCTACCGGTGTGAGAGCAGTGAACATGAATAAAGATCACTCTTGTGTAGTTTGCGAAGCGACACGGACGTACTTATAATAAAGAAATAAAGTTGATCGTTAAGTGTTTTATTATTTCTATTTTTTATCGGTTAAAACTTCAAAAGTGGGATTAACTCGTAATAATGGATCTTGAACAATATAATAAAAATACACGGAAGTTCCGCCGAATTGTGTAGCGACGGCATCATCGATTTGCTGACAGCAGACGGAGAAACCCAGGAAGAATACGAGGACGTTCATGAAGAATACGAGTGTGAAGAAGAGAGCAGCAGTATTGAAAAAGATGAGGAACAGCAGATCAAAAATGACCGAAGCAGTGCAACGAACGAAGAGAGCAGATCAATGCCGAGTGACAAGATGAGTGCCGGGGATAAAGAGAAAAGTAAGAAGAGAGCGATGATGAGTGGTAAGGATAATGAGCGGGAACTTATGAAGAGAGAGGTGGAAGTACTGCGTAAGGAAATAACTTTACATAAACGCGAAAATGATCTCCTAAGAAGAGAGAACGAGTTGCTGCTGAAATACGCACTAGGCAGCTATGTAATGGTCAAGAACTATGAAAGCAGAAAAGATATTCGTTGACAGAAGTTGAGGGTTTCCAACTAGGACAGATACCTTATGAAGGGATAAAACCCTGGGTTATTGATAAAAAAAATGTAATTTACAAAGGAATCGGGACGATTTGGAGTCAGGAAGGCCGAGTTGTAGCAGCAATTATAACGAATTCAGGCACTCTTCTAAGAAAAAGAGATAAACATGTAAATGGGGCTACCGGTGTGAGAGCAGTGAACATGAATAAAGATCACTCTTGTGTAGTTTGCGAAGCGACACGGACGTACTTATAATAAAGAAATAAAGTTGATCGTTTAGTGTTTTATTATTTCTATTTTCTATCGGTTAAAGTACTGACCACTAAAAATGGTGTCTTATTCAGAATTTTCATTTTTTATAAGTAAATGGCCTGGTAGCAGCATTATTTACTCAAATAAAAATTATATACGCTTTTACAACTCTCTTGTATATAGTGTTTGCTACTAAAATTTTGTTATATTATATTAGGTGCAAAATTAGGACCTTCTACAGATCGTCTGTCATTTTATTTTATTCTTAATTTTATTTTTCATTTATCACCAACCAAAAACTAAACAAAAACAAACAGAATATACAAATCTTAGTGTCAAGAAATTGTTAACACTTGCCCAACTAAATGTTAAAAAATTCATATCCTGTCAAGATTGAATGATTTAATATTTGGTTTAACCTTATGTTGCATCAATTAATGTAATTAATCGCTTCGTCATTGAACCAATTAATTTTTTGATGTATTTTTTTTAAATTTAATAATTGGTAATATTTTTGAGCCCCATTTTGACACCATTTTTCTTCAAATGTGCCTCGGTTCTTAAACTGTGTTCCGCGGAACCCTTGGGTTTAATGTTGAATGAGTTAAATGTTTCCTAAGGTACGGCAACGAAGAGGCAGCAGTAGTAGGAAAGGTAAAACGCGTTGTGTCAAGAATTAAAAACATTGCTCCAGGAAATAACAGCAATGATTGATTTTGCATCAGAATGTACTTGTAATAATAAGAAGGCCAACTGATTTGAAAAATTGCTTTGCAGAGGAAACGTTTTATTTAGATTATTTCAACTTAAGTCGAAAGATGTCCAACTGAATAAAGATATATTTTCATCTGCAAACCTTCTTGGGGTCTTGCAATGGGTAACGAAATTAGCCCATCTTCCAGACAGATCTTTATAACATTACTACACAGGTATGAAAACTGACATCGAGTGTTTAAAAAACCCATTTCTAATTAGATCCAGCCTACACACTAAGATTATCTTATAAGTCTTTAGATCTGTGTTTGTTTGAATTTGCTTTTCTTGTCGTTCTTATCTGCTCAACTTGTACTTCACCCTCGCCTGCACTTCATTTAGGCTAATTTTGTTCACTACAAGTTAAAAACAACTTTGGGTTTTTTCTCTTCAATTTCTGGATTTACTCAAATTTTATGATTTCAACTTTGAATTTGCATTTACAACTCGTGAGTTTATCAACTCCTCTTTTCTTCAACTTACGGAAATAACAGAAGTTATGAGATGAAATCGGGGATTTTGATCTCTTTATTTTCTTCCATTATCGCAGTTGCCTGTCTGCCTGTGTGTATACAAGATGGGATGACTGTAATTTCATTTATCGTTTTCGTCTCTCAAAGAGGACAAAAATAATGGTGATCGAACTAATACAGGATTCATTGCCATGAAACGAGAGAAGACACTGGTCCTTTCGAATTGATTTGAAATAATGAAGTATTTGATAGATTCTTCTTCCTTTTTTGACAGACCCCGTGAATTACGGGCAGTTACACACTGACCAATCGTAATACAATATTATGTGCTCGGATCAATTCAATCGGCGAATGCAGACTTTATTAGTGTCAGCATTACAAATGTGCATAGTCGCTTGTTCTGTTCTCCATAACATAGTCGGCAGCAACTGAAAACCAGAGATAGTGGAGAATAGAGATATCCAATCATTTACTCTGCTGAAAACGTTCGCTCTCAGTTCTCCTTCTCATAGCGCACATGTCAAAGTTGAAAATGACATTGTATGTGTGAATTGTCAAAAACTTAGCAGAGAAATTTTAAAAACTTAAAGACAACTTCGGGATTTTGAATTTCAAACTGTGAGTTGAAATAGTGCGCAAACCCAATTTCCAACTCTCCGGTTAAATTACGAGTTGAGACCAACTCTGAATTTATCCCAACTCTCAGTTTCCCTGCAAGTTGAGAAAGTGAAAAAGTTGAACAAAACGATCCTCGATGGATTAGCGGTAATATTAAATAATCGAGAGATAGAAATAAATGCTGACGAGATAATTAATGTACAGTCGAACTTCGATAACTCGAATATTTGATAAATCGAATGAAATTTGTTGGCAATAGCGGAAAGACTGATATTGACATGTAATTTGTCTTCGATAACTCGAAGTTCTATTACTCGAATGTCTTGATAACTCGAACAAATTATTCGGCGTCACCTTCGACAAGTCGAATTTTGAAAAGAAATTCCCAAATAAGATCGTTTTATAAGGAATCGCTTTCGGGGCACTACGTTTGTATATTCTTCTTACCTAGTATAAACTAAGTCGTAGTTTTTGTCGAATATTCTGAGCAGGAGGAAAAGGATGAAATTCCTTTGATTTTCAGAACTGAACACTCAAACGAAAGATATGAGAGAAAAATTCAACTGCACATGGAATTTGAAGCTTGAAAAAATACCGCAAATATTTAAGGCGATACGAATAATGATTTTCTGTAGGTGATGATATTTTTACTTAGTAGTTTAGTATGTACCTAAGATGATATTATTCTGATTTCATCTATCGTTTTCGTCTCTCAGAGCAGACAAAAATAATGGTGATCGAACAAATGCAGGATTCATTGCCGTGAAACCAGAGAAGATATTGGACCTTTTGATTTAGGGCCATTTGTTTTTAGCACATTTGCTAACACACCCCGTTACGCTGTACAAACCGTATTACAATATTATGTGATCGGATCACTTCAATAGGCGAATGCAGACTTTATTATTTTAAGCATTAAAAATGTGCATAGTCCATAACACAGCCGGCAGCAAATGAAAACCAGAGATAATGGAGGATAGAGATATCCAACCATTATCTCTGCTGAAAACGTTCGCTCTCAATTCTCCTTCTCATAGCGCACACGAACAGCACACACCGTAAGTTCAAATTGAAAATGACATTAAATGTGTAATTTATCAAAAATATTCCAGAGGGAATTTAAAAACTGAAACTTGAACAACTTCTTCGGTTAAATTGCGAGTTGAGACCAACTTCGAAGTTCATCAACTCCTAGTTTCAAGTCAAGTTGAGAAATAGTGAACAAAAATTACCCTTAATGAGTTTCTTGTAAGAGGTATTGAAACACAGTAGATACTTAAAACTTTATCAGTCTTGTTTACTTTCCGCTGCCGTGTCACTCATTGACTTCATCCAAACAGAATCTTCAAAGTATGCAACCATTCTTATTGTTTCAACTCGGACCTATCCAAATGCAGAAGTGCAAAGCAAACCGGAATGACAAACCCCCCCGATTATTTACCAAAGCATAATCTCCTTGTATTCCGTCTTAAGGTTGCAATATTTTATAGAAAATATATTCGATCCCATGCCTACTTCGATGTTAAAATTGTTCATGCCAACATTAGCTGTCCTTTATGAAGGGCCACACTCAATTATAAAAGCAACAATATAGATTTCCTAGTAGCCACTGTAAAAAAAAATTCTAGTTTAATTTCGGAAGACCATTCATAACAATTTCCAAGCCTGTAAAGTATTTGCTCAGATTCAATTGCAGATTCAGCAAATTTGGCACTTGTCGTGGGTGCTTCCTTCGAAAAATATTTCAGTCATGTCGTTTAAAGAATTTTAAATGAAATTCCAGAAAATCAAAATACTCCTCCTCCTCCCACGTAACATTTGTCCGTCCGGCACAGACTGTATTTATAAATATGCACATGCTTGGAAATCATTTTGAAAA
Source organism: Eristalis intricaria (assembly GCA_964034865.1). NCBI lineage: Eukaryota > Metazoa > Arthropoda > Insecta > Diptera > Syrphidae > Eristalis > Eristalis intricaria. The sequence goes on from OZ035873.1 coordinate 138,450,233, forward strand.
CATTCACGGAAGGACTTATTCCCCCGCCAGCTATCGAAAAATAACGAAACTGCTCAGAGAAAAAGACACACAGCAACAGGAGTTCCCAGAAATTCCCGTCTATGTCCGGAGGAGACCACATCGCGCTCGCACATGTGTCGAGTCGAGTGCTCACTTTGTTCGTCGAGCAAAAATATTCGTAATTAAATGCAAGAAACTTTTCTGATATGAACTTGTCCATGCTATCACACAGGACTTTGAGTAAAAGTGTCGCATGGGAATTCCTCAGATTTCTCCTGCAGGACGAATATGCGAACTGAGTAGAATTCTTCGGATTTGCATATCATGTCTAAAGCATCCCTTAGCCGCTGGCCTTTGTATTTGTCTCGTTCATGGTGAGACAAAGAGCCACTGCCACCGACGACGACGATGTATCTTAAGCGGCTCCATTTAAGTTCGAAATTAGCATATCAACTTCAAAAATTGTGTGTAAGGGTTGCAGCTGATTAAGGGGTAGATTCGAGTCTCCCTCTCATTCATTAGCATATGCAAAAAGTATCTCGTAAATCAGGAAGCGAAGTTTATTTTCCTTGGCCTTATCTGCTTATGACAGGATTTGAAATTCTCATCCACCGAAAAAGCCCGGCAGGGTGGTTTTTTTTTTCGCCTTTGTTTTGGTTTTTTTTTCTGTTCTGCTGTTCTTCTGCGGTACACATTCGTCGCTTGCCCTTAGTTTCTGGCTGTCTTGTACGGTCGGCCGGGGCAAAACTCCCCTCCTCCTTGAACCGAATTAAGGATAATTTTTTGGAAAATCCACCCCGGAGCGGGGTGGCTGTATCTGAAATGGACACACACGCAGCCACGGGCTAACTGCAGCTTTTATCTATATGAATCTGCTGGAAGGATGAAGAAATGAATTTATTTCTCCACTAGGTATGTAATTTCGCCGTGGCTAAGTACCGCGGGAGATCGCTCCTCTCTTTATCCACTTTGCGTCGGGACGTGGTCGTAAAAGACCGAAATGCGTGAACGTGGATCTGCATAAATTTACCGTGTGCCGCCCGGGCAATTCATTCCCGACAGGACTTACTCACGGCACAAAGTCAAAGGGGGACCGAGAGTAACAGACCTGTCTGCAGACAACAAGAGTACACATTTCGGGGAATGGGAGAAGGAGAGCGAGTGACGAGAACCAGGCCAGGGATGCTTCGCTGTTGATTTTCCGCGAGCGTGAAAAGTTCAGTGATTATTACTGTGCAAGTACGTGACTGGACTGGGAAGTGCCGGTAAATTGGATAACTAGTAGTATACTTGGAGTATTTATGAAGATCTAATTTGTTGCTCAAATCTCGGATACATTCCTGGCGAGTGCAATTGTTCATTTGCGGGCTACCATCCATTCAGAGTGTTTATGTGTGCGAGTGCGAGTGCGAGTCGAGATAATTGTTACTGCATCCGGAATGGCTTCAAAGTTCTGGTGTTCAAAGTAAATTATTACTGTTGCAGCTGTAAGTTGAATTAGCCCTTTCGGATGAATAGTAGGAACCACCATGATTCGAGATGCCTTGTTTATTTTTCTTGACTCTTTTGGGATTTGTCTGGTTATCTGATCTGAGGGGTCTGGCCGAAGTTGGGACATTAAAGAAGTTAAGTTAATTAAATGGTCTCGGATGGCGGTAAGTAAACTTTTTAACCAGATTTAGTGCGTTCAAAGTTTCCCCGACATGGCTTTACTTTTCTTAATAGAAATGCAGTACGGTAGCTGAGAAGGATTCAGAAATTTACCGGCATTTTGGATTAAATCACTCACCGCGAGGAGTTTGACAGTTTCAAGAATCTTTTAGTTAGGAGAAATGAACTAAGTTTTGTAAGAGATTCCTTTCAGATTTCATGTTTGAAAGATATTTTCGTATTTTATATTTACATTGCGAGTGACAATGCCTCCTTTTTGGATTTCGAAATACATACACCCCAGTCCTTGTACAGATCACAGACTTCGCGTTTTTTTTAGAACTAAGCGCGCCCGTTGTCAAAATTCGACGAGGATCAAGGGCAACGCAACAGAAAAATTGCCACGGGTTTCGTAAAATTGTAAACACAGTGGACTCCCCCCAAGTCGAAATCTCACGGAATACCATAATTTGTTCGAGTTAGAGAGAGTTTGACTTAGGGAGAGTCCACTGTATGTTGTAATATTACCTGATTTTGTACATGTGCTTACCAAAGTACCGCTCAACCGATTGGCGGAAAGAATTGTGCACATCCCCACGAGATAACCTTTCCAATGATGTAAGTACCATGCCATTCAATTGAACGAATTTATATATAGATTTTCATCCGACAGATTGTGTATGTATTTAGTAACGTCGGTGTTTCGCATCAAAGAGCATGTTTGGTAGAAACAATATTTCTGCGTTCCTTCAAATCGTCAGACTTCACCCACTTTTCTTCGATTGTGTGGCAAGACGAGTGCCAATACAATGTTTGGAGTGAAAATGTTCGTAGCTGCTGTCAATCTTACACTTCATATGCAGTGGAGACCTATCATAGGGCAGATGTTAGTAAATAATGTTAGTGACAAGGCGAACCTTCGTTTGTTTTTTTACAAAGTGTATCGGTTATTTACAAAGTGTATAACGAACATGAAGGGAACTAGAAAATATTCTTCATATCAAGTAATTTGTTACAATGAGCTTTGTTATATAGAGGTTGGATTGGCCTATGATTCTTTTAAGCAAGGTAACCTAGCAAGGTACCCACCTGGGTACTCATCTGGTTGCCGTATTATAAGGAACGATTCCTGCTAATAAATGAAAACACTATTAAATGAAAAACCAAATAGCTGTGTTGACAGTACAAAGCATCACACAACAACGATTGTCTCACGATAAATGTAACGTGACCGAACCTGTTGAGAAATGAATAATTATGGAAGTGAGTGTGAATAATCGATAAGATACATTGTATAAAAGTTATGAGTTCGCAAGTTGTTGAACGAGGTTATCAATATATTCTGCAATTATTGGAAATTCGTTGTGGGCTTAGCCGTTAACGAGTGCAAAACTGCTGCTGTTATCGAGAAGGGACGGACAACGTCGATGACTCGGCCAGAACGTCAACATAGGCAGCCTTAACTTCGTGGTAGTCAAGGACTTCGTGGTACTCGGCTCCCAAGTAAACAGTTCGAACAACATCAGTACCGATATAAAACGCAGAACATCTCTTGCCAACTCTTCTTTGGGTTCAAGAGGCAATAGTAGTCGCGCCCTCTCTCGAAGGACCAAGCTAACATTATATAACTTGATCTTCCATGTCCTGCTCTATGGCGCGGAAGTATGGACAATCACAAGGGCGTTTGAAGAGGCCCATAGCATTATCGACAGAAAAGTTATGCGTTCAATCTTTGATCCTGTTTGCGTTGACGGTTATTGGAGAAGAAGATTCAATCACGAACAATATGGGCTGTACAGCGACATGAGCCTAGCCACGCATCTACGGATTCAACGCCTAAGATAGCTAGGCCATGTACAGCGCGTGGACAACACTATTCCAAGACACAACTTAGAGTACGCAATTGGAGACAGCTGCCTAAAGATCATGCCAGCTGGAAAGGCTTGTTGGTTGAGATCCAAGTCCTCCCCGGACTGGGCAACACCAGAAGAAGAAGAAGAATATGGAATGTGGTTTTTGACAAATTTATTTATTATGTAAAGGTATATTTTGCATTAGCTCTTACGAGTAGTTCCATGGGATTTCGAAAAATTCCCTAAATCAAGCAAATAGTTATGTTGAGGTCCAGGCTAACACTCTATTATGTTTCAGCAGCAGTCAAAGTTCACTATATCCTGCTGTCAAAGGTTTGCCATTTCATAATGAGTCGTTTTATTTTCGCCGACTGTGCGGAAAATAATAACGAAATTCCGGCCCAGTTGTAAATACGCAACGTGAATTTCGTAGGGATGTCGGCTGTCAGCATGGATTCAGTATACAGGCAATTCGTCGGGCCGTGGAAGAGTTTGAGCGTGAGTCTGGAGATCGATTAGGAAATTATTTATTATATTGACTATTATATAAAATAAAGTGTTTAATAATAAACGCCTTAGTGGCCAGTATCGTAGAAGACTTTCCTGGGGTTTTCAAAGCAACCACCTAATTTAGGTAACACCTCCAGAGTCACACCGACTTACTTTGCGGTTCGATTTAGACTCACAGTCGTGTTAGCTTGTGCTGATGCATACGTCATCCCACCTTAATTTTTTCGAAATGAGGAAGTTGTTGTGAATGGTTCCAACGAGACGGCACAACATGCTACAGAAGCGATGCAGCCATGGAATTTTGAAAGAGAATTGTATGTCATATTAACCCTTTCAATTGGAAAAATCTGACGCTTTTAGAAATCATAAGAACGAATATTTACAAACGGCATAATGTTACTCTGCTAAAGCCTCATAAGGCTATGCTAGCTTGCGACATTATATCATATTCGCATTTGCATTGAGGCGAACTTTTCAAAATCATTCGCCATGTATAGGAACAGGTGGTAATCACTTGTCTCTAGGTCCGGACTAGAAGGTGGATGCCAAGACCTCACAATCAAGCTGCCGGAGCTTCTCGCGAGTGGCTAGACGTGTGCGGCCTGGCGTTAACCAGATGGAAAACAATTCCTCCCCTATGGACCAACGCATAGAGACCTTCCTCACCGTCAATCCTTATTTGGCCACCGTGTGTAACGACTAATCGTGATTCGACTACGACCACGTTTTCGTAAATAATCCACCTTTCATCACTATCATCAGTCACAATCCGCTTTAAACATAGGTCGCAGTTGGAAATTCGGTCCATGATATTCTTGGCGTTAACTCGTGTGTTACCCATACTTACTTTTGTATAAAGCCTTGTTCACATGATTTCAAACGGTTTTTTTTTCTTGTTCAATATTTAACTCCTGTGCATTCTGTAAAACTGTTATATATGGTCCCTATATAAGCATTTTCATCGTTTTCGGCTGCCTGGCTTCCTTTTTCGCCTTTATCGAAGAAAGACTGTAATATCAATCACAAAACGTTTTTAGTTTTTTAGTAACTAATAGAAATCAGGGCAGTTGCATAAACGAGGTTGTTGCACATATCGGGTATTCATTTTTGAAAGCCCTCCATTATTTTTCACGCGTGGCTGGGGCCTACAGTTTAATGCCGACTCCGAACGGCGAAGTTGAGAAGCTTTTTCTAGACAGGAATACTCTTTGAGGATTGTCAGTGTCTCGAAAGAGGTGTAGCCGTGAATTATGAAAGGTGGTAAATTCGGGTATCGAACCTGGCACCCTCTGCGTAGGAGTCGACGCACTTACCCACTACGCAACGACGATCCACGAAAGCTCTCCATTGCGGACGTTAAATGCAGGTTTTCACTTATTTTGACTGTATTTGTTTTAATAATGTCATTCGAAATTGGAATATTTCTAGCATCTGTGGGTATTCAGAAGCCTCAAGTGTAATGTGTTTTCCAGCTCCAGATACAGCTCAAGCCACAAATTGTCTCAAAGCGCTTCTTTTTTATCCTTTATTCGGCTTATTGTTTTGGACATTATATTTTTCAATAGGTTGGTTCACTGACACACCTGACACTATCCACTTCGGATAAGATTTCACTTCTCTTTTCAACAGATTTTTTTTTTGTGACACCCATGTTAAACGTATTTCCCGAATCAATGATGGAACAGATCGCCTAAACAAACAAACACTTATAAACTAGTAAAAGCACTAGTACACTTATAAACTTAGTAAAAGACTAAAAAAAAGGAACTGTTAAATAACGACAGTAACGAGAAATCACACAAATGAATTTATAGACAGATACTGATACAATGAAACGCAAGAAGTTGGACTAATCGAGGCAGCTTTTTTGAAAGTTACTATATAGTCAACCAAGGCGGTGATTTTTATGTTGCGTAAATCGAAGATTTGCGCAAATTGATTATCGTGTAAATTGGTTGATTTTAAATTGAAATTGATTGATTGTAAAATGATTGGTTTTTCCTTAAAATCGTCATAAGACTATTACATATGTAAATGCTTGGTAAATTGTATTATTTTGTGGATATACGATTAAAATAAAAGTCAAATCTTTCTATTAAAATACTGTAAATACCAAACTAATTGTGAAGTTGATGCCACAATAAGCAAACTATTTCTGTTACCTAATATGAGGTTGTGTAGACTACCCCGTAGCGAGCCCCCTTAAGGAAGCTTAGATATATGAAACCAATTTTATCATTTAAGGAAAACTTTCTGTAAGTATAGGACTCAAATTTAATGAATTTAAATAAAGTAGAAAATGAGACTCGAGGCAGAGGCAAAGGACTAGACCACTTGATCTCGTGTGATAGTCCACACCCGCGCATGGTTGTGGTGATAAAAGGAACTTTCATAGATAGATAGATAGATAGTTTATTTCCGTATAAAAAGTTTACATTTGATTTAGTTTATCGCACAATATATATTACAGAGATGTGATGAATTATGCATCTTTCTTCTGAAAAACGTTTATATTTATATTTTAAGTTATTTATATTTGATGGAAACTGTCGAAAATTGAAGGAAAATACGAGAAAAACCTTCAATAAGAGAGAAAAAAAAAAATATATATATATATATATATATATATATGTGAATATATATATAAAATACATGATTATATTCGTATATAAGAATAAGTATAAAAATAAATAAATAAATAAATATATAAATAAATAAATAAATAAATAAACAAATAAGTAAATAAATAAATAAGTAAACAAATAAATAAATAAATAAATAAATAAATAAATAGATAAATAAATAAATAAATAAATAAATAGATATATATATATATATATGAATAACTAAAACAAAAATGTACAATGAAAACAATTTAAATAAATAAATAAACAAAATATATATGTATATGTTTTAATTATTGGTACACAAGTCGTTAATTAAGGGATTTTCGGTCAAAGCGCATGAGTTTATAAATTTATTTGTTAATTTTAATATTCGTGAAGTGATTGGGTCAACACCCGCTCTTTCATGCAGACTTGAAGTAGGGAAATCATATGGTAGATTTAACATCATTTTAAGGACTTTGTTTTGAGCCACTTGTAATTTCCTAATGTGGCACTGGGCGGATTTTCCCCATACCGGGCATCCATACAAAAGTATAGCTTGGAATATGACCTTAAATATTATGCTTTTGTTTGATATAGACAATAACGATTTCCTATTAATAAATGGATATAAAATTGTCGTTGCAATTTTAACCTTATTAACGGTTTGTGCGATGTGCTCACGAAAAGTTAATTTGGAGTCTAGATATACACCTAAGTACTTTACGAAGTTTCGCCATTCCACATCAATTCCATTTACCTGCAAGCTACTGGAAGGGAGAAAACAAGCTTTTCTTTTTCGGCTGAAAAAGATGGCTTGCAATTTGTCTTCGTTTACTTTAATTTTCCATTTATTGCAGTAGCTAAGTACAATTTCTATCGCAATCTTAAGATTGGTCTCAATAACAAGACCAAGCTCATGCGACGAAAAAATAGCTGTGTCGTCAGCGTAAAACGCTGTTTCACATTCAGGTATCTTCGGAAAATCAGATGTATAAAGGATATACAATATGGGGGCCAAAACAGAACCTTGCGGTACTCCAGCATTGTAAAAAACTATGTTAGAAACACCATTGTTAACATGCACTTGAAAACATCGATTTGACAAATAACTTAAAACAATATTGCACAGGTAAGATGGAAATTTTAGGTTAATCATTTTGTATAGTAGACCGTAATGCCACACACTATCGAAAGCCTTTTCGACGTCAAGTAGCACCATGCCACTTGATTTTCCGCTTGATCGATTTCTTTTTACATAATCACAAATTCTCTTGACTTGATGTGACGTACTGTGATAAGGTCTAAAACCAAATTGCTCATTCGGAAGTATGTGTTTCTCATCAATAAATTTCATGATCTTCTCCTTAAGAACTCTTTCATAAATTTTACTCAAATTACTCAGTATGCTAATTGGTCGGTAGCTTTCTACGTTATCTGGTGGCTTACCAGCCTTGGGTATCGGTACAATTTTGGCTAGTTTCCATTTAGCTGGAAAATACCGCAACTTGAGACAAGCATTTATAAGATGTCTCACCATCATAATCCCACGTTTTGGTAACTCCCTAAGATAGATGTTTTTAACCATATCTAGGCCGTCAGATTTTTTCGTCTTCAGATTTTTAATGAAGAACTCAATGTCATCATCTTCAACGTATACATCCGATGGCGTATCTAGTTGCAATCTTTGAAATGCTAACATAGTGTTGTTTACCAAAGAGTCTGTGTGAATATCACCTAAATTTTGTGATACACAATGGTTGCGCTCGAAAGTCAAGGCAAGTGTATTTGCTTTTTCAACATCTGTGTAGAAAATATCAGTTGAGTTTTTCAGGCATGGTATAGTTCTGTTTCTGTTTCTAACTATTTTAACCATGTTCCAGAAAGGCTTCGAATTTTTATCTAAACTGCTGAGCTTTTTATTCCAGGATTCATTTCGAAGTCGAACAATATTATCCTGAATAAGTTTGTTTAGACATTTCATTTCGTGTTTAAAGAAATCCAGTCTGTATCTTTGCCAATTTCTTCGGCACATATTTCTTTTCTTAATAAGTAGTAAAATGTGGGGAGGAAGCTTAAAGGAATTGTCCTTTGTAACAATTTTCGGTATGCTTTGATTAGCTGCATCTATAATTTGTCCAGTAAAATTACACAACAGGGAATCAACATCCTGTTCACAGGTAATGTTATTCAAGTTAGTATCAGCATGACAAAGTCTTTCGTTTAATTTGGTGTACCTTGCCCAGTTTGCATTTTTAAAATTATGGACATATTGGACATGCTTTTCACGATTAACTGATAGCTTACACAGAACAGGGTTGTGATCAGAACTAAGTTCATTAAATACTACGGGCTGAGAGACAATATTAGGGCAGTTAGTTACAAAAAGATCAAGCACAGATGGACGGCCACGTGAACCAGCAGGGACATAGGTTGGAGTACAAGGATACAAGACGGTAATTGGCAACGTAACAGAAAGATTAGAGAGAATATTTCCCCAGGAATTTGCTCGTAAGCAACCCCATTCCCGATGTCTACAATTAATACAATAAATCTTATCATTTAAGGAAAACTTTCTGTAAGTATAGGACTCAAATTTAATGAATTTAAATAAAGTAGAAAATGAGACACGAGGCAGAGGCAAAGGACTGGACCACTTGATCTCGTGTGATAGTCCACACCCGCGCATGGTTGTGGTGATAAAAGGAACTTTCATGAACTACTGGTTAAGTGCTTCACCTAGTTGTAGTCTTAATGAATTCAGGGATGTGGCCTTAGTAAGTAAAAATCTCACTCATCTATGTGCGAACGTTCGCCATAGAGTCTTGTCGAAGATTTCCACCTACCCTCGACAAAAATGTAATTCATCTGGATATGTGCCAGGTGACTTGCAGTGCTATCACGTATGGTATTTGTATGGAAAATTGTTTTTATTGAAAATAAATGGACAAAGTTGTATTAACGTGATTTAAGGAAAAGAAATTTGAATCACCACGCATTGGCCTCGCATCTCAGGTTGTGCAAGATTTCATGAAACGGTTCTTTTCACTGGTGAGTCAAAGATGAACTTGACATTTCCGGCAAACAAATCGAGTTCTTGAGTTGCATCCATGTTTTTTTTACACCGATATCGAGTTGTATCGTGCTCCGGCAAGTGGTAGATTGTATCTAGCCGTACATCCTACGGGTGCAGTGGAGCAACATTCACTCGACGCCGCTTTGTTGCGATATCCGATTCCAAATTCGATGGGCGACCATGCGCATGGTGGATGCGGTACCAACAGTATGCCAGATTTTGTAAGACAAGTGGCCAATTCGTACAATTTCAGTGGCTTCAAGTTTTGATGATGTCCATATCGGGCATGTTGTGGGTCGCCGTGGCGTAGTGGGTTAGTGCGTCGACTCCTACGCAGTGGGTGCCAGGTTCGATACCCGAATTTACCACCTTTCATAATTCACGGCTCCACCTCTTTCGAGACACTGACAATGCTCAAAGAGTATTCCTGCCTAGAAAAAGCTTCTCAAACTTGGCCGTTCGGAGTCGGCATTAAACTGTAGGTCCCTTCCACGCGTGAGAGAACAATAGCACGCACAACACGAGTGGTTGCTGAGAAGCTAGGCCCAGGTCCGCCTCGGACTGTAGCGCCACCCATATTATATTATTATTATATCGCAAATGTGTAAATAAGCCGTTTTGATTGAATCACGTATGGCCGCTTACACACAGGAAACTTTTGTCGGCGATTTTTCCATCTTATTGTCAAGGGAGGTGAGACGTGCTAGGGGTAGCCCGTGTTTGGTGTGCTCGCGGTTTGCTTTTTGATTTTCTATTCTCTTTTGTCTCCCTTCGTTTTTTCTTTGAGTTACTTTATTCCTATGTTCTCAAGGTTGGGTATTAGAAGCATGCTGTACGTAGAATTGAGATCTCAATTGCAGAGACTGAAAGATTTCCTGTATGAAAGTGCTTGAGAACACAAAAGGGAATTTGAAAAAATCGCCGCCCAAATTTAGCGAGTGTGAAAGCGACCTATGCTGCCAACTCTTTTTCGTTGTGAGAATCGATTTTGAGCGGCATTCTAAATAACACTTTCTACAAACTTTTGTCTTAAAAACTCAACTCACTTCAGAAGAATCTTAGATTTATCATCGGCAACGGACAACTACAATCTAGATTTATAACTATTTTCTAGCTTACAGATAACCTATGCTACTTCTTGGGGAATGCAGTTCAGCGTTGCAGATACTGATGTTTGTTTATTGCCCAATGCATCTGGCGCCGATTCCGACCGTCGACGTTTTATTGGTCATTGATGACCTGACCATAGATACACTGTCCTTATGTTATGCCACATATTTTATAGCGTACGTTCCCTGCCTCCCGTTTTGAACATGTGTAAATCCCAAATTTACTAAAAATGCTTATCGTCGTCCTGTTCAGAATTAACTCCATTCCACGCTTTCAAATGCAGTTGGATTCAAGCCGCAACCGGTGCATACTGTTTAGGTTGAATAGCAGAACAGAATAAAACTATTCGCACGCAGTTAGAATATTTTTGTTAAACAAACTTTTTGTTCAAAGAGTGTGTGCCCAAAATGGACTCGTGGGCATTTAAGGGTTAAGCGGCGCCTTGTTCATCCATAGTGACATGACATTACTCGATCTCGAAGCCAGCACTCGACAGGCTATTCCCGGCATAATATCGCACATGTTGGACCGAGTCATCGAAGATAGTGCCGAACCCCTGAAGCACTGACAACGAAGCTTAGGCGTTAGTTTGAATGTCGTGCTATTCCATATACAATGGCATAAATGGATCGATTAATAATGCCAGAGCGGTTTTTTGCTTAAATATCTTTTCATATCGTCCTTATTTGTTCGCCTTTAGCCTTCAGTAAAAACTGTGGATGAAACTAGTCCAACACAAGTTCATACATGTCAACGCACCGGTATTGTCTCCATCTTCGACATCAGTTGCGAGGGCTTTGATTACCTCTTGGCTTATCTTGTTTGGAATGCCATCAGCGAATGTCCACCCCCACCAAACGCGCACACCTTCAACACCTTGTCAATTTAAATCCTTTACTTGACAAGCTTCTCTGTCTGACTACTGTTATAAAATAAATCCAATTTCGCCTCCGTGCACAAATAACTCGATTCGAATGGTGACTCTTGGCATACGACACCCGCACCCAACTACTACACTTCGAAATCGAAATGGAACTCACAACTCAAAGCATGCAGATTGCTATTTTTTAATTTCGTCCTTTGGAGTTGCCAAAAATTCAATTGCCACACTTGTGTCGTTCTGAAAATTCCGTCTCCGGTCATCCAGCCATCCGACCATCTAGCCATCCCTCCAACTCGGACATCATGATCAGATCAGATGACAGAACTTCAAAGGTTTCCTGGATTTCGTTTCACCACTCTGACAGGACATGTCGTCGGGTGGGCCCCCCGAAAAGCCAGTGCAGCTTCAGCAACATTTCATATCCTAATACCAGCCAGTCTTGGTAATGTAAAATATTACATACACACAGCCTCAAAGGGAAAAACTCAATTATTGCTCTCAAAAATTCCATTTCATCCCTAGGGAGTCTCCAGGCACCAGAGCCGGTCTTGTTTGTGTTCGTGCAGAGTTCAGCTCTCGCTTCTCACTTCTCTCTTGGCCGAGCGGCTGGCACGGCGGCGTAAGTATTCAAAGAAATCCAATTGTGCAACGAATGAAACATTGAAATTCTGGCCCTAGTCCAGTCCATCACCATCACCGGTCGCTGTGTGTGTGGCACGAGTATGTGCGTGTACGAAACTTTATCCAATTGCAGTTCGGTTAACAAAAGACGGGCCTTGATAAAGTGTACGTGTGTAGGGCTGTGTTGGCCTTTAATAAAACATGAAATTATTACGGTAGCAGAACTGAAGTTTGCTGGCCCAAAACTGGTCATTCCGGAGCGGACGTACCGAACGGACCGACGAGCCACTATGAGTACCGTCAACACCTGAAATTAAAGAAAAACACTTCATACCACCAGAGTGGGGTGCTCTGCTGTTGCTGCCAATTTGGGTGTACACACTTCAATTTAACTTTGTGCATTTGGATCGTTTGTTGTTTTTCAGTTTTTTGTTTTTTTCTGCCCTCACTCACGTCCAGTGGCAGTCTTCATTCGTTTGCGTTTTTACACTTGGTAATGGGCAGTTGACGAGATTGGTCCTCTGACCCGTGCGCCTGCCACCCTTCGCCTTACTTATACCATCCACCGCATCCACCATGCGCTGCAGCATGTTTGTGCATTTCATATTTGCCGAGTATATGATTGTGGGCGTCGAGCGGGGAAGAGGCTAGCAGCACTGTGAGCCCGGGTTTTGCGAGACACACCTTACACACTCTTCAGGCGCGGCGGCGGGGCTGGCTGGCTTCCTCGTGCTGGCTCCCAACTGTGTGAAATAACTTTGTCGTTTTGAGTTTGTTAGTTTTTAATTAACTTTTAGCTCTAGGAGGTCGAAGGGGACGCCGCCGCCACGCGGTTGTGAAGCAGCATATTGCGAACATTTTTGGGATACCTCCATCCGTTCGTCGGAAGCAGCCAGCAGCTCGATGCTAAGCCATCATTGCTATTCGCTGGAACAAAGTCCACACCGCCGGTGTGTAGTGTGTGTAATTTGCAACGCATCGGTGCGTATGATTTTTTTTTTTGTTTCCTCCCGATTCACTGGTGGGGCGTGCTTGTTGTTGTGGCTCCATAATCGGGGTTGACCGCAATCGCTTGGCGTAAAATTTTCTAGTGACAAACAATTTGGCAGAATGTTTATAGTCCAACACGATGCAAGTACACAGATCCTGCACTGCGGGTGAATTTTTACGGTAATTTGTTGGGGCGCCTCCTGCATTTCGTCATCAAGTTTGGTTAAACACGGCTGGCCAACTGGGCTCTGGTCTCTGGTCTCTCTGTTGACCGTGCGATCCTGATACAGGTCTGTGTTTATGCGACGTAATATGTTTAAGAGTATTTTCCACTGCACCCAAATGGGGCGGCGACGATGCTATACCAGCTAATGTAGTATGTTGCAGATTATAACAGTAATTACTAGGCGGAACACAATTTTTCGCCCGAGTACGAGTACACAACAGCATGTCGGCAGTTTAATTGCTTTTGAAATTTAAACATTCTGAAGGGAAACGAAGTGGAAGTCCCCACAGTTGAGTACTTCATAAATTTGACTGATGCTATAGGGGACTTGTATGATTTGCGGCCATCATTTTGAGATCTTTTCCCAGCCCCTGTGATTCGGGGGGCTTATTTTCGTTACTGGACTTACGAGTGCTTAGATGTGCTCTCGAAATTCACTCGAACTGCTTCGAATCCATTTTTTTTTGGAGTCAATACCATAGTTTCAATTTCGATGTGGCAGCAAATGCTTTATTTTTCAGAGAATAATTTTCTTCATAGAAAAAGTAAGGTAAGGTTCAATTTAGGACGCTGACTCTTAGGCTGACATGAACGCATTGTTCAATCACGTCTATCGGATAACATCTACTCAACAGCGACTGTGCGGTTGACACTGATATAATTTAATTCCCAAGCGGCTTTTGCTTTATGGAGAGAGGAAGCGCTGATCGAGCAAGAATCTCCTTCTCGTCCTCAGAACTCGTCGACCCATCCTGGACGAGAGTATGTCACTGGCGAAACGCTGATGAGGGTTCTTAGCGCTGGTCTGCTCATCCCGGACAAACAAAATTAGAGCTTTATGTTGAGTGAAATGATCACTCGACTGTAAGTAGTAAGTAGTTTCTACTAATCTCGAGAGGGAGCCGGCGTCGCCTGTACGTCAGAAGAGAATACAAAATTGCACTAAAAATGTCATTCGCACTATTGTCATATGGTCTAAATGTGCTGGTGAATGCACTAGCTGCCCGTCTACCTAACCTAACCCTAAGAGTGTTTTAGAACACTTGCTGCTAAAGTCTACCACTCTCTAAACTCTCAAGCTGAAACTGCCTTAAGGCCCAAGACCCGTTGCGTGCGTTGCATTCTGTCAAAAAATTGACAACTCATAAGGCCTTATCAGAAATGAAGTATTACACGGAAAGCCGACTTCACAATTGATTGCCCCCTGGTCCCGCAAAGAATTTGAGTGCTTTTTTGACAGATATTCATGAATTTTTGTGGGTCGCCGTGGCGTCGACTCCTACGGAAAGGGTGCCTGGTTCGGTACCTGAATGTACCACCCTTGTATAACTCACGGCTTCCACCGCTTTCGAGTCACTGACAATGCTCAAAGAGTATTCCTGTCTAGAAAGAAAGCTTCTCAACTTTGCCGCTCGGAGTCGGCATTAAACTGTAGGTCCCATCCACTCGTGAGACACAGTAGCACGCACAACACGAGTGGTTGCTGAGAAGCTAGGCCCTAGTCCGCCTCGGGCTTTTTTATTAATTCGCATAGTGTATTTTCTTGAGGATACGCCAATAATTGTGAATGCACAAAACCCGCAAACCCTTAACGCCTTGAAACCGAATATTCTTCAAGTTGCCGAGATAAGTTATTGGCCGACACTTATAGAAAAATCATCGAAATTTATCTTCTCGGAAACAGGTCCTGCGCGGTGGATATTGTAATGATGTTATATTCCATTCACAATGGCAAGATCCAAGCAACATATTAAAATAAAAATGTGGTCCTAATCGGAATTGTAAATGTGTTTAATTTGAATTTACTTTCGAAACCACAAAATGGTCGAGAACCGGTATTTTATTAAGACGATGTGTTGTTTGTCTAGACAAAACTAATCGTTGAACTTTATCAAGCATGAATATGTTTGCATCCGGCTATGCGGTCGGGGCTTAATGCCGAATGATTCATTCATTCTTTTAACGTTTTGTTAGCCAACTACTTGCGATTTCTGTGATCGCGAGAAATCAAATGAGGAGCTGTGGCCTGGAGGATGATTATTGGCGGTCTGCATTGAATGCCCTGAAACCAGAGTTGCCGCTGAAAAATTTGAGAAAGTCGCAAGAAAAACAATTAACAAAGAAGGGATGTAATTGTTAAAGCCTGGGTCTTACCTAAAGCAAAAAAAGAACGTCCGACCAGATCTTCTCAAACTCAAATTGTTAGGTAGGGGGGCTGCTAGTGCATTCACCAGCACCCTTAGACCATATTGGTCCATTGTGATATGGTTAGGTTAGGGAGGGGAACTTAACTTGTAAATGAAGAGTTAAAGAACCCCATCAACTAACTAAACTTCACCGAAATGTATGAAGAATAAATCGACCATACGAATGAAATCAGCAATTTTCGAGTCCAGATATATGGTTGCATGTGGCTTCACCAGCTTTGACGTCCAATTAAGACCAGTTTGACTTCTGCATTCTCTACCTTTCATCATGTTTAGGCGTAGCAGTGCAGTCTTTTAGTTGCATCTTGGCAGATCTTTTATTTTGCATAATATTGATGACATAGGTATTGTTACCCACATTTTACAATTTAGAGATATGACTTAGTTGCATCTTCTTATTTTCTTTGACAAATGTTATGTTTTTTTGTATATTACCCTCTAAGAGGCCATCTTTTTTTCCGATGAAAAAATTCTAACAGACTATTTTGTAACGTCTTTGAGAAATGTGGAAGTGTAGTAGTTTTTAGCGACTTACCAAAGCCCCGCCTAAGGGCTGACCGGACGCTTAAATGGTTGCTTATGCTCGGAAATAACTGTTAACATACATTACAGAATGGTTGCTTTGTGCCCAGAAATCAAGAAATCAGAAAATAATTCCTCTTTCAACAATTTTTGTGGCTCTTCATCTGAATCCATAATGCCGGAAACACATTAGTGCGTTGTGCCAGCCG
The DNA here is from genome assembly GCA_964034865.1 of Eristalis intricaria. Taxonomy (NCBI): domain Eukaryota; kingdom Metazoa; phylum Arthropoda; class Insecta; order Diptera; family Syrphidae; genus Eristalis; species Eristalis intricaria. The sequence goes on from OZ035873.1 coordinate 138,466,696, forward strand.
ACTTCATGTTACAGAGAGAGTGCGATGACGCGCTGCGTTGAAATGATTACTCAATTTATCAGCTGTTCTTTCTCTCATCTACGAGATGAAAAAAATATTGCCGCCTTTCTGCATACACTCATTTGAAATGACTTTTGTCGTTAAATTATTATTATTCAGCTGTTTTCATTTCTCAAATGACACTTGACACGAAATACTCTCAATTTGGAAGAAAATTCCTCTCACAGCGCAACTCAATGTCAAAATATATCCAACACGTTCGATAATGACGTGCGATGGACTTACGTTTTACGTTTTATTACGATCCTCTCATCTCTCTCATTTTTTACTTACGTAGGTCGACGCTATGATTGCACACTGGGTGCAGACTGAATCGTCGAAATAAAAAGTAAGTCAAGCAAATTAATCTGTAACTTGCTGTAGTGCATTGACATTTTGTTATTTTTCAATTACATTATTGAATTAACTCCCAAACCAAGAATGTACTTGTTATGAATTAATTTAACTATATGTACTAATGGTTACTTTAATAAAGGTTTTGAAACGTGAGAACTAAGAACCAAACTGTTTGCCTTCCTGTTCTACAAACCGGTTTGGTGGCGTCCAAAACTATCGCAACACTTTAGAATAAGTGTAATTCAAATCTATTTTGAAACGAGGTACGTGGGGCCAGCAGCACATATATTTTGTTCAGTAGGCTATTCAACAACAGAAGACGCCCGCGTTTCAGGTGGTACACAGAAGTGGAGAAGCAACTCAAGCAACTTGTGCGAGAGTTCGTTTAACTTGTTGTTCCAGAATCTGGACTCCAGATCCACCAAACAAATGGTTAGGCTAGGTACTAGTGGCTGACTGCTGAAGGCAAAAAGTTCAAAAAGGCCCATTGTAATACCACGCAGTTTGACTGCTTCTTATTTTGGAACCAGTTGGTGCTTATGACAAAGCGGTTTATATGGGTAAATTTGACGCTGTTTAACTTGTCACTTTAAGTTATTGAAATAGTAGCAACCACTTACTATGGCGCTACATGAACAGAGAAGGCGATTCGTGGACGTACCGAATTTCAAATTCGAATTTAAATGTTTGGTCTTATTTATTTAAGTCGAGTCGGCCTTGTTTCACTTATAATTTATAAAGAGATTCAGTTGAAAATTACAGTACAGTACGCTTCGGGATTAAGGGACTTAAACTCTCTTTACGCAGGCGGCATCTACCGCTCATGCAACTTCGTTGCTCCGCTCAGGGGAGGTGCAGGGAACTAAGTCGCCGGGAACTAAGTGCACTTTGGTAAAGTGGTCTTAATTCCAATAAAACTTAGAAATTTAATTCCAAAATAAAACCTGTGTGGGCTTATTTCTAAATGTGAAATAAATTCCCACTTTTAAAGCGTCGAATGAAGCAACTGTCAGGCAGACGCCTGGAGCTAAATTAACAAACATCGCCAGTTTTTGAAACTGCAAAACGAAATATAGCCAAATTAGGCTTTTTTCGTGCTCTAAAGCAGAACAAAGCCAAATCGGAAATTGGCATTCCTTCCAGATTTAAAGCGAAATAAAGCCTAATTTTTAAATGTAGGCTTTATTTTCAGTTTCAAGTTTTGCAGTTTCAAAAACTGGCGGTGTTTGTTAATTTGGCGCCAGGCGCCTGCGACAGTTGCATACCCTTAGCGGATCGACGAAAAACCCTGCGGGGGAAAAGGGTTAATATCCTTTAAGCGAGCCACCCACCTCATACCTTAAATACACCAGACTTTCGTACAGGTTAAATTATGAATTTAGCCTTATTTCATTCGGAGCTTTAAAAGTGGGAACTTACTTCACATTTAAAGGTAATTAAAATTAAACGTTTTTTGGGATTTAAATTCCCACCTTGTATAGGAACCAAGTCCCGCAGTGGACCTTAGTTCAGTCGTCTGTCAGAAGCCTATGTCCACAGTTTTTCCAACAAGTACGGTTGGGTTTGCAAATTCTATTGCCTTCTCTCTGAATTCGTCATTATTTCACAAGCAATGTTCGGCGTTATTTCGCTTTCATAAAGTGGATTATCGGCCCTGCCAATGCCGAATATGTCACAATGTCCTAGCAACCACGAGAGGTTTATTTAAAATGCTCAGCCACTTGATTAGGAGACGACCTGCAGATAAAAGATGTTTATGAATTGAACATGACATTGTCCAAGGACTTAATTGCGGCCTGACTGCCCGAACAAATGGTGATATCCCTTTTGGATAATAAATTCTTCTGGAGCCAAGAAAATGCCTCTTTTATCGCAATGGTTTCTGCCTGGAAGACGTCACAGTCATCAAGGGGCTTCAAAGAAAGGGCACTATTGAGGTTTTTGGAATGGATACCTTCTTCGAAAAGAATACTGGTAGAGAATTTCTTCGCGAAGATAGCTTGAAACTCTAGAAAGGGCACAAACTCTGTACTCTTCCAGAGTGGGGACCCACCCTCCACGCCTATCGCTACTCTAAAACATCTGCTAAAGCTTGGCTCAAACAATCCGCGGATGGATATGTGGCACAGGATGCCCCGCCCCGCCGTAAGTCCTTTCTAGGAGATCATAGAAGTCATCCTTGCTGTTGTCATCTTTGTCCTCGCACTTCCTGGATTGCGGTAATGTCTGCTTTGTAGCAGTCCAGGGTCTTCGGCTGCACGTGGTTTGTTAAGGGACCTAACATTCCACGTGCAGAACCGAAAATCGTTGTCCTTGTAACGTTTACTGGGGTCGTCAACATTAATTCCGTCCGTATCCGAGGCAGTTGGTTGTCTCTGAACCATTATATTTTTACGTGGTGAGGGAGTTACCCCCACGCACAACCCCCAACTGGGAGGCCAGGCCCTATTCTTTAACCCTCGGGCGGAGGGTCCGGGTTTATCCGGTGTCGGTAACCTCGCTGAGGCTATAACCGCCGCCGTTGTCCCTAAAACTATAGGGATCTTCCGCCGCCATCTCAATTCCAAGCCCCCGACCTGGCCTTGAAAGAACCTTCTAGACCTGTGCTCCGAAAATGTCGAAGTAGCTCTAGAAGGTTTGGTTAGGCAGCCAGAACAGGTACATTGTTATAAGTCCACTCAGATCTAAGTGATCCTATTCTGCAAAACCCGTTGCTACTTTTGATAAAGCGATGAAGATGACTGATATTAAGGCAACGATTTATGGCTATGACCAAACATGACGATGATGACGCCGACTTTGGTTCTGAGATTCGGCCTACTTATTCGAATAAGACTCTGCGTATATTTTAGATCAAGAATAGGCCACAATTGTTAAGAGTAATGAGTCAACTTGTGGAACTCCATCTCCTAAGCATTTGTTTATATCCCTACGTTCTACGTTATTCGATGACATAACGCTTAAGAAGCTCTTTCTTGACATTTATAGTCGCCGAGATTTGTGAGTGACTGAGGTGGAACCGTGAATAATGATGAATGGTGCTTGTCGGTTTTGCGATGGTTACGGCGCCTGTATCACGAAATGCTTGACCAACCGTCTCTGGATCGTTCGCAGATCATTGATCTTTAATAGAACCCAACAAAATAAGTCCAAAGCCGTCCGTAGGTGACGAGCAACATCACTAAGACTTCTCATTCCATCTTCAGTGTGTTGCATGTTCCACTAATGGGATCGCGAAGAAGAGAGACATCCCACTTGATCTTACGACATCGACTCCAGTTCATTAGGAGTAACGCCCAAGTGTAATTGAGTTTTGGACTTGGTCCAAACACCCTGTCTCGGGCCTACCAAGTAGTCAAGGGCAACCTGTCAGCCCTTATGGTGACTAGAAGAATATTGACCTCGGATACCGGCTACCCTTGTATGCCAGGCCCTACTCGGAACCAGGCCTGAATGATGGCAGTAAGTTAGCGATCGTCATATCCTTTTCCCTGTCTCTTTGACTGTCCAACCATTGTAGTGTAGTCCAGGGAGAAGTTAAAGCTATCCAAGGGGCTGCCCGCTTACTGCAGCTGAACCCGATAGACGGGCTATCTATCGCCATTTATATAGATAGTCAGGCGGGCATAAAGGCTCTGGATAAACCATTAATTAAATCGAAGATGGTAAAACTTTGCCATCTATCTCTTAAGGAGATAGCGGTTAGATGCAACCTAACCCTATGCTGGGTACCTGGGCATAGTCGTTTTCCAGGCAACGAAAGGGCCGACGAGTTAGCAAGAATAGGGGTGGGACTGGCACTGGCAAATAATGGGCACCCCATATCCCTCACTACAAGTAATAAATACCATGTTACTTACAGATGCCGCCGACTTCGCTAATCGGAGATGGATAGAATTAGATACATGTAGGACTTCGAGGCTTATTTGGCCCTCAGTAAATCCAAACAAAACAAATACACTCCTAAAACTAAACAGGAATGTAATAAGGAACGTAGTGGGCATTATCTCCGGCCACTGCCTTCTCGGTATCAATGTCAGAAGAATGGGAGCTCCCCCACAACGACTACTGCAGAAGCTGTAGAGACGAGGAGGAAGAAAATACACTTCACCTCCTCGGCACTTGTCCAGCCCTTGCAAAAACTAGAAAAAGATATACTAGGCAACTACGTTGTCAGTAACCTAGTGGAAATGTCACACTCAAAGTTACAAGACATAGCCAAGTTTATCAGGAAAACTAATTGGCTGTAAATCAGCACAGGAGTGGACTTGTCAAAGTAGGCCACGAGAATACCATTAGGCAGTCTCTAGGTCTATTTCATTTTCGTTAGTGTAGTCCCTTTTTAAAAGGAGCCTGGAAACCACCGGGTAGCGATAGCACAAAGGATCCAACCAGGATCTAAGTGGGCCACAATGCTACAGTGGTGGCAATCGCCCAAAACTAACCTAACCTAGAGATCGTCTGGTGTCCGTCCTGATCCATTCCGCAGCCGGGGGTGGGGGTAGTCACGCTTTGCACTAACCAGCGTGTGCGGGGATCAGACAACGCCACTAAACCTATTATTCATCACTCATTGCTGGTATAATGCACTGTCCTCTTCTCTCTAACACTTTTCACAAACGGGTATAGAAACCTGCGAAGCAGATGTGATTGTTTGATTTGTTGTCTCCGGGATTCTATGAAATAATTTTCATAGAAACCTGCATTATCTTATTCAACCCCCGTGCACAACTGAAAAATGACGACACTCCAGCACGGGGACATGGGCATTTGTGGCTGCAAGTCCATTGCCGAAATCACATCGTTAAGCCCGCATATCCCACACAGCGCACAGCGAACAATGTCTAGTAGCTTTTGTCCTTCACACATCACCATGATGACTTGGGGCTTAGTTTTTCGGTGTTGCCTTTGATGTCTGGTTGGATCAAATATTTGTCGGGACTATTCCCCAATAACCGAGTCAATATTTACAAACTCATCAGATCAAACAACATATCCAATTTCCATACGTAACGTGCCTTCGGAGCGCTCTTAAACGCTGTGCGAGCCGTGTGACATACGGCATCCATAATCCTTTCCGTGTGTCCTTCTTGCCACCCGTCGAAGGGACTGCTAAATCATACACGAGCACACCCACCCACAGCAGGGAAATCTATTTTGCCTTCGCATCGTTTTGGGAAAATCCTGAGCTGGAAAGTGGCATATAAATTTACCAGCACCCCCACAGCACACCCGCACATGGGTATATCCAAGCAAATTGCAGTTTTCTTATTGCGGTCTGCGCCAGCCAAGAATTGATAAATGAGGGCGGACGGGGTTGTAAATTTTCACTCAGGTGACACTAGAATTGCAAGCCAACATGAATTGCTGATGAGTTGGAATTAGGGGTAACCAGGATGGAGGCGCACATCGCATACACTGGCCATGGATGCCAACAGCACAGAGATCAGCCGTTTGTATGTGAGCATGCACCTTGGTTATTATTTATGAGCTGAGGACTGCGAAACAATGGGTCTGTATGTTTTGCCGCCAACAAATACCCAAAACTTGTCGTTAGCTATTTGTCTTAGATTGTCCGATGACGTTTTTCATTTGAGGTATGTTCGTGTGGTCGATTTGGTTATGTGAAAATGATGTTCGAGTTATTTATTCATTACCGCTGGTGTTCCAGTTTTGGGGCGAACGTGAAATTGTCGAGGTAAATCATGCGGGGTTTTCCGGGAATGATTTAGGAAGACTTAACAAATTAAGATTCAAATGCAGTTTGTAAATTATGATTAAACACCAATTGATGGGTGCAAAGTGAGACAAAGCTCTAAGATAAAACATGCTTACTAAGTGCAGATGAATGTTTGTTGAAAGCCCTTATTTCACAAAGAACTGATATGTGAGTGGGAACAACTGCTCATAACTTGTGAGGAACCCACGTCGATTTGCAGCTTTTCATATTGGCCAAATATGAGTGTGAGCTGAAGGAACATCCAAGCGAAGAGGAATATAAATGAAGCAATACAGGAGTATCGTATTAAGAAACGGGGGGAGGCAGGGATCTCGCAGCCTCCCCGCTCAAGGATATCGAAGAGTTTAACGACAATCAAAAAATACAAGCATTCAATAAGAACACCGCAAGATTCGCCGAGGACCTATGCTCTTCGAAATAATGTGGAAGTAATCATGTAACAGAACCGAAGGGAACAGTGGATGTATTTAAGCAGAACTTCCAACAGCTACATGACAGGCATAACAAGGAGAGAACCTAGATACCACACTTAAGACCCGTGCAGGGTTGGAACCTGGAATACATTTGTCTTCCGTCGAGTTTCCAGTCGTCAAGGCAAGTGAGGGCGATACGGATGTGAGAGCCAAAGGTAACCAAGAAATCCCAACTCTATTCGATGATCCTACCACCCATCCTACCACCCATCTTTGAAGAAGGCTGTACAAAATACACCTCTCAACCACCAACATGGCCTACTGGCAGAGGTCTTCATGACCCGATTTCCGTGGAAGGCCGTATATTATAAACTCCGATGTTCTAAATGGGCGCATACACTAGTTCATATGTAGAATTTGTGAAGACAGAAGCATGCCCCATGACTGGAATAACACCTCCATGTGCCACAATAAAGGAACGGTCATCCTACCTCTTGCAAAAATGTAGAAGGATATCCCTGCTCAACGTCGACTTTAAGAGCATATCCACCATACTGTGAGAAGTGAATATCGAATAGCGTTCTACACCACAACATGCGATTCACATGCAGACGTTTGCGGGAAACGAGAAGAGAGTTTCAGACCTATAAACACCACCAAATTATCAATTTTACAAAAGAATTCGTCTTTAGGTTAATTTTTATTCATGAATTTTGTTTAATTTTTGTTTTAGTTTTCTATTGTACCCTCATTTGAAAATAATTTCCTTATCTCATTCTTCACTTCATCTCATTGTTGCATTATTTTCATTCATTTTAGAATTTCGAAGGTGTCCGAGTTTGATTCGAAAATTGAAGCCACTGTATACCGGTACACTTGAAACTTGCATTGGATTTCGGCAAGTAGGTGCGCTGATTCCGAGGCTGTACGATGGGCAACTGTAAGCACTGAAGGTTCGAGAACAACAAGCCAAACATTTTTCTAAAATTGCCACACAACCTAATAATGGGCGAGATGAACCCCCCTCCCATAGTCAAGATAATGCTTGCTTGAGGGTTCAAACCTCTAAAAAATACCGATTTACATTATTGGCGCCAAAGTTATCGTGTTCTACTCTTTCCAGCGTTAGATTTCAATTTTTAGCAGTTTCCTGCGATTGTAGCAGGATTTGACCATAAAAATAAGATACAGCAGATTTTTAAAAATTCTGCAGTTATTAGCAGTTTTTAAAAAATTTGGTTTTAAAGGAAAAGGTGTTAATGTGGCGAATCACATTCGTAGGCACACTGTAGCACATAACTTAGCGAGGAACACAGTATTCATGCGTCGAATAAGAAAGTTCTTAATATTTCCGCGCATTTTAAATTAACCTTGTTAATAATTCAAGTCCAGATTACCAATTTACAATTTACTTATTCGAGTCGTTATATTTTTAAATTCACAAGCGGTAAATCCTTTGGAAGTGGTCGCCGTGGCGTAGTGGGTAAGTGCGTCGACTCCTACGCAGAGGGTGCCAGGTTCGATACCCGAATTTACCACCTTTGATAATTCACGGCTCCACCTCTTTCGAGTCACTGACAATGCTCAAAGAGTATTCCTGTCTAGAAAAAGCCTCTCAACTTCGCCGTTCGGAGTCGGCACAAAACTGAAGGTCCCTTCCACTCGTGAAAGAACAATAGTACGCACAACACGAGTGATTGTTGAGAAGCTAGGCCCTGGTCCGCCTCGACGGTCGCACCACCCATATTATTATTATAAATCCTTTGGACAACATTTTTAAAATATTCACACATGGCGACAATAAATAATTTATGGCGAATATCGACATATCTTTTAATATCGGGTTTTAAAAACAATGAGATTCAGTCAGTTGAACAAAACATATTTTCACATGTAATTTTGCTTGAAACTAAAAACCGTAATCGCTTCAGTAACGAGAATGTTGCCTCAATTTTGCAAGTAATTTAGGGGACTTCTGAAAGTAAATGCTGTTACAACTTCATTCCAATTCGATTCAGAAAAATTTCAGTAAATATTAATGGAAATATGTAAATCTAGAAATGATCACCCTTTATAAATTAGCAACTTCTATGACAGTAATTATTTATCACGAATAACAAATGCATAACGTTCTACTTTTTTTTAGCTTTTCCTAGACAGTTATTACTCTTTGAACATTGTCAGTGCCTCGAAAGAGGTGGGGTGGTTCGTGAACATTATTTTGGTCGTACCGAGAATCGAACCCAGGCAGCTAGGTTCAGACCCACAACCCCACACTCGCCGCAATGTATACTTCATACGACAGTGTAAATGCGCTAAAACCAAACTAAAAAATAAAAATAAACGTATTTCTTAAGGAGAAATCGATTACAGTTTTTTTTCATTCTTGTCTAACCGATTTAGCAGTTTTTATTCCTAGACTTAGCAGGTTTGAACAAAATAATCTGGTAACTCTGCCTCCTTCTACAAGTCAGTCCACATGTGGGTAACGCAGATGACATCGACATCGTCACGCACTCTCAACGTGCCGTAATCGAAGGATGCACGATAATCGAAGAAGAGCAAAACGATCTAGTCCGGATGCCAATAAGGATGTAAGTCCCTTCCGCTCGTGAACGAACAATAGCACACACAACACGTGTGGTTGCCGAGAAGCTAAGCCCTGGCCCTCTACGGGCTGTTGTGACACTCGACAAATAAAAAACTTAAATTTTTAAAAATAAATACAATTTGAAAATGCAATGGTGCCAAATGCCAAGGTGTTTAAGGTGCATTTATGACACGAGTAAGAGAATAAGGGGGATTGATGCCATTCGAAATGACTGGAAGTGCTTATACTGTCCTAAAGCTACAGACTAGTGCCAATAACATTAGGCACCCTCGGGTACTTTGTGAACGTCGATCACAATACGTTAGAAGGGCGTTTAATCGGTGTAGTGCTGAGCTATATAGTTTTAGATGTTTGTGTTAATATATAGATACTTCTATTTTCGTACAGTATAATTTTCGTAATATAATTTTAATTTAAGTTTACATTGTTTACAGTAATTAAGCATAGCTTGCACAGATATAAGATAATTTACAATTTTACTCCTGAAAACATTCATTTTACTTGTACGTGCAAATAACCTCTATTTGAAATATTGTTCGAAAGAATTACAATAATAGTAAATAAAACCAAAATTAAAAGGAATACAGGTGTGGTTAGATGATGTGTGTAGAAAGTGTGAAAAATGCGGATAATGAACAACAGATAAACAAAGAGATGCCAATAGTAAATAAGTATATAAATAAATAAATAAATAAATATATTTATATGTATTTTATTGTGGCATGAATTTTACAATTAATTATTTACAATATTTACTTACAGAGATTTGATTATTATTTAATCTTACATCTACAAAATAATACAAATTTTCAATCAATGTGCAAATATTATAGTTTTATGTTGATTTGAAGGAAAAGCCACTGAAAACCTTCATTAAGCAAAAATAGATAAAATAATAAAAAATAGGGCAGAAATAATGCCAAATATATAGTTCGTCGGGGGAAGAGAGAAGTGTTGAGATGAGTTCATTTCCAAGTTCGTAATGAGTTCGAGAGAAACATAATAAATAACAAGCAACAAGCAATTTGATAAATGTTTGAAAATAACGGAACAAATGGACATAGTTAATATATAGAGAAAGTAAATTAATTGAATAAATAACTAATAATAAAAAAAAAATAAATAAATAAATAAATAAATAAATAAATAAATAAATAAATAAATGGATAAATAAATAAATAAATAAATAAATAAGTAAATAAATAAATAAATAAATAAATATGTGAGTAATTAAATATATAAATATATAGATAGATAAATAAGTAATTAAATATATAAATATATAGATAGATAAATAAGTAATTAAATAAATTAATAAATATATTAATAAGTGAATACATGAATGAATATAGGTATGAACTTTCAAATTGAAGACTTTAACAAAGGTATATGATGAATAAATTAACACACTCTTTATGAGGCTAAGTTTGAAATCAATTCGTTGTCCGATGTTAAGCAGGAATTTATATAACGTTGGTAAAGTCGTTCATTTCTAGTTGAAATAGTTTCTATATTGGCCATTCTATGAAGTTCCTTTGTGGAGAAAAACTAAGGCAGATTTAGGATAATTTTAAGTAACTTATTTTGAGCAGTTTGTAGTTTGCGTAGATGCTCCAAACTGGGGATCCATAAAATATTATGGATTGAAAAATTGATTTGAAAATTAAGAGCTTATTCTCGTTGCTTAGTTTTGAGTTCCTACATATAAATGGGTACAGGATTCTAATAGTGGTATTAACTTTTTTTATAATTTCCTGTACATGTAGATTGAATGTTAATTTTTTATCTAAGTATATACCAAGATATTTTGCGTTTGATTTCCATTCAACTAGAGAACCGTTGAGGGATAGGTTGTTGCTTGGAAGTAAGCAAGCTTTTCTTTTACGAGTGAAAAAAAAAAGCTTGGGTCTTTGAAGCATTAATATTATTTTCCAATTGCCACAATACACTAATAGGTCATTTAATCCCGATTGAAGATTAGTTTCAATATTGAAACCAATTGAATCTGAGGAATAAATGCATGTATCATCAGCAAATAGGGCAGTATTAAAATTTCTCAAGTTGGGGAAATCCGAGGTATAAATATTAAATAAGACTGGTGCAATAACGGATCCTTGTGGGACTCCAGCTGTGATCTATTGGCTGTTAGAGAAGCTTTGGTTAATAGATACCTTGTAGCTTCGGGACTTAAGGAATGATTGTATGATTTTGACCAGATAGAAGGGAAATTTGAAATTTAATAACTTGTGTATCAAACCTTCATGCCAAACAGTATCGATTGCTTTTTCTATATCTAAAATTACCATTCCGGTGCTTTTGCCTATTCTGAAATTTTTTTTTATATCTTTAGTGATACGATGGACTTGATGAGTGGTGCTATGGAAGGCTCTAAATCCACATTGTTGCGTTGGAAATATACCGTTACTATCAATAAAGGAGACAAGTCTCTTCTTAATAATCTTTTCAAAGCATATTGGCAACTTTCCATTCATTGGGAAAGTATCCCAGTCTAAGGCAGTTGTTGAAGATTTCCGTCAGTTTCTTTAAGGCAAACTCGGAAAGATTTTTGAGATATATGCTTCTTATCTTATCAGGTCCAGTAGATTTCCTTGATTCCAGACAGCGAATGATGGATGATAATTCTCATACAAGGAGTATGAATCAATAAGGTTAACTGATTGCTGGACCGAAGTTTCAATATTTGTGTCCGTGACATTTATAATACATGACATATATAAATAAATAAATAATTAAATATATAAATAAATAAATAAATATAATAAAAATAAATGAATACATAAATAAATAATAATCAATAATTATATATGTTTCACTGTATTTACAAGAAATAACATAAAAATATATATAATTAAAGTGGCGAAATCACAGTAACAGTGTATTTTCAACAGTTGAACATATAGAAAAAATCTTCTCATTGAGAATTTCAATTTTGAGAATTTCAATTCTTCTGGCTTCTTGAATTATTCCAGCTTGTTCATGCAAAAATTTGAGATGAAATGTCCCAAGGGAGATTTAATATCATTTTAATTTTGTTTTGTGCTGTCTTTAATTTCTTATTGTGTTTTTCCGCAGTTTCTCCACACAGGAGAACCGTATGTGATTATTTCTTGAAAAATGGCTTAATATGATAATATCAGTTTGTTTGGATGACTAACATTGATTTACGATTAATTAGTGGATATAATATTTTTGTGGCGATGTGTAATTCATTTAAGACATTTTTGATATGCGTACCGAATGTTAGTTACGGGTCTAAGTATATCCCGAGGTACTAGACGAGTCTAACCCACGATATATCACAGTCGTTAATTTTTAAGTTGTTTCGAGCAAAATGGCTTGATGTAGGAAGTTTCATAAATGCACTTAAGCCGAAATAGGCCCTTTGTAGGTACAAGCCACGTTGGTGTTTCAAATTAGAAAGGGTTGCCAGCAAATTTTTTCAAGTGCGTTCCAAGTCGAAGCAAGATCAGGTCAGAGAATTTGTTCGATGCTTTACTCCTCATCCTCGTCTACAGGCGTCATCAGAGTATAGGCAGTGTCCGGTGAATATTCCCAATGCAGTAGTAGATAATTTTAGATCTCTTAATGCGGATCAGGCTACTTGTTCTTTTAGTATCGAGATGAGGATTTATGATTTTTTTTTTGAGATTTGGCAAGAGATGATGGCAAGTGAACTTGATGGTAGCTATATAGGTACCTATGTGACGAGAGATACCACGAACTGATAGTCTATCTTAGAGAATTCGTCAGCTTTGGTGTTTCCCAAGGCATCCCTATGGTCTGGCAGCCAGCTAAGGCGAATATTGATCTGTTCGAATTAATATCCTATTGAAAATTTGACAATGTTCCACTTCTTGTGGGTAATTTTTATAATTTATTGATCGTCTTCATTAACACTAAAATATTGCTCCTGGTACGTCAATAAGCCCGATGTCGTCAAGACTTCGGTACAAATTATAATTCCGGAAATAGTAAGGCAGTTATGATAAACAAGTCCCACATAATTAAATTCGTTTGACGAAAAATGCATTGAGTCCACCTATACCCATCTGTTCAAAGTCAGTGACCATAACATGATTGATTGTGACATTATCATGAAATGATATAAATCATCTAAAGTAAACCAACTTGTCGGCACGCCTAAGCCTTCTATCTTGTCACGTCAGAGGGACGTCAACACAGAAGACAATCGTTTGTCGCAAATCAAGATAATAGCTTCACAAAAACGGCTTGTCACCCAACCTGACATCAAACTCTCTTGATTCTTTGATTGAAAGGATAACAGCAAAGGCAAAGACAAAACGACAAGGAGAAAAACTCTCAGCAAAGCAACTTCAAATAAACGAAAGGCTTTGTCTTTGTCACGAACACGTATCCAACTAAAACGAACGAGAAAACAAAAATGATGTAAAAATAAAAATCCTGACAACAATTACAACTTTCTGCTTCTTTCGCAGCGCGCATATCCCTTCTGTCTGCCTTGTCTTTCAAATTCTTTAATTTTTTCCATTTTTTTTTTCTTCTTCTTTTTTTGTGTGTGCTTTCATTCTCTGGGAGGACGTCAGCCAACTTGACCAAAAGTAAAAGTATTCCACTGGCAGTTCCTGATGCAAAACTTTTCTTTGATAAACCACACAGCGTAACAAAACAACTCGAACAAGGCTGTGCCGGGGCGAGGACGGGATTGAAGAAAAAAACGAAAGCAAACACAACAAACGCAGAGTGCAAGCCAACAACAATTCAAAGAAAATGGGACGGTTGCACCATGTGAAGGGCTCCTGCCATTTCAAAAGTGCTTTTCTGCCTTCCTTCAGTCTCACTTATAATCATTCCCGAGGCAAGACAGAAGAAAACGGTTGCGAAAAGATAACCAAGCGGCAAGCACAAACAACTACGCTTCACGGACCAACGCAGAGCCAAAACAAAAAAATGTGTAAACTTGTCTAACTTTTCCTTTCAGAAATTTGTAACTCGTTTAAGAAGTGCCGACAGGATAATCTACTATCTACACTCGACGTAGCAAGTTCGCCAGCATTGACCACACCATCGCAGGATACGCCACAAAGTACGATGCGTGGCCACTTTTTGTGAGACGGCGAACAAAGCGCAAAAAATAAAAAAAAACATTTGCAATTGCACATCCTGTCCTCTCGAAAGCCAGCAACTTTCAGATGCCAAACCCTGGTACCATTCCAATCCAAAACTACTTCAAAGTTATGTCTATAAGCGGTCAACTCTGACAGGAAGCTGCCATTGTTCGACGACGAGCTTGCCGGCGGGGAACACCAGAAGGATACAATTCCTCGATCGCTTCGGGTCGACTTAGAGGGGAACGAAGACATTTTGATTGTCCTGCTGTGTGTGTGGATGTGTGTACGGTCCGGCTATGACCAATAAAACAATAGCACCGCAATAGTTTCCGCTCTCGCATGAAATTCCTGCTGCTTGTGGCTGCCCTCTCGGTGTGCCACAAGTGAGACAATGGCCGGGTGGAACGACGAGAAAACTCAAATTGATTCTGCAGAATACCCCTTGGCAGGGGGACCGGGCAGACCGGACAAAGTAACACGGCCATCGAATGCACGAGTACGTTACATCGTCGTCGTCGCTCGCTTCTGCAACTGATGTGCATTATCGCATTATGTTTTGACAGCGCCTGCTGGACCACACTTAGAGAAACTTTATTGAAGAGAATTTTTTTGTTTTCTCGTTTTGTATTTTTCTCTCCCGCCTAACGGTTGGGTTCATCATGTGAAGTGCTAAGGAGTCACGTTTTGATATTTTTTTTGTCTGTCCGTCTCTTTTGGAGGAGACTCCTGCTTTCAGCACTCCTTGTGACGGGAGATGCAATTATTGAGGTGGCATTTTAGAGATGTGGGTGCAAACGAAATTATGACGTCGTCTTTGCCACTGTCCAGTGCGATAGTGGATGCAGGAACTTTCTGTTCTATGTTGCAATGCCTTAACACCATATAGAGGTTGACAGATTAGTGGAAGTACTCTATTCAGATCCCTGTCTCCGCACCGGCGTGTCTAAAGAGGCTACTCAACGGACACTCTCTAGTCAACACCATTGAAAAATCCCTTGATAACAAGGATTTCGCGATGGTAGCTTTCCTAAAGCCCTGAATGTTGAAATATGTATCCGAGAGTGAATAAATAACGTCTTGAATAAAAGAAAAATTGAGTCTCAACTCCAGTGCAGAAAGAAGGGTCTTGACAGGCATGCCTCAAGGGGAGTCCTATCTTTGCATTCTCTATCTATGCAGATGATATTGCACCAGATTTCGCAGGTAAATTCCCTAACACCATCATTGACGCGATGTCAAATCAGACATGTTATTCAGGAGCACACCAGGAAAGCATCGATTGCACTTTACGCCTGCAGAAAAATTGTCGGACCCAAATGGGGAATCCGACCTAGAATAACACACTGGCTCTACACGGCAATAGTATCCGACTAGTGCTGACGTCAGTACGAACTAAGGAAAATCTGATCAAAATAACCAGAATATAAAGATCAGCATGCACGGCCATAAAGGCTCTGAAAAAACCTTCTTCTCAGGTGAATAGGAGAAAGTAGGGAGAAGACACAACCGCGAACTCTACGAGCTGTACCAGGATGTGGATGTAGTCCGGAAGGCAAAAATCAGTCTAGCTCGGCCACGAGCGCATGGACACCCACGCTCTATCCAAGAAGGTCTTCGAATCCGAACCTCCTGGCTCGAGGAAGATGACCAAATCTTCTGTGTAAGGACTGTCCAGGACTGTCAACGATGGAAGGCAGCCTTTGCTTGGATTGGGTTTCTCCAAGGGTCGCTAGCCTGATAAGCAAGTAAATTAGTTACAACACCTTACACTGCTAACTCTTTCGCCCAACGTCTGATTTACTCGTTTGGGAACTGACAGACTGAGATGAGCTGGTTGTCCATTCCACGGACATAATATTCGTGGACGTAGTCATTTCTACTGAGTTGTGTTTCTACTTTATTGTCTTTTTCTAAAATGCTTTAAGAGCTGTCTCTATCTCGGCAACATCATCATAGCGCTTTATGGGTGGGCAGTCCAAAGGCTTGGGGTCGCCGTGGCGTAGTGGGTAAGTGCGTCTACTCCTACGCAGAGGGTGCCAGGTGCGATACCCGAATTTACCACCTTTCATATTTCACGGCTCCACCTCTTTCGAGTCACTGACAATGCTCAAAGAGTATTCCTGTCGAGAAAAAGCTTCTCCACTTCGCCGTTCGGAGTCGGCATTAAACTGTAGGTCCCTTCCACTCGTGAAAGAACAATAGCACGCACAACACGCAGTGGTCGCTGAGAAGCTAGGCCCAGGTCCGCCATATTATTATTATAGTCCAAAGGTTTGACTGAATCAGAAGACGGGGGAATGTAATGTTGAAGACTGCAACTGACGTTTGTTTATCGGCATATAAGACTGCCTTGAAGCATCATCGTAAAAAATAGTCCAATCACGTCAAATCGCACGATCTAGCCGTTCAATGCACCAGTTAGAAACGAGAGACAAATTGCTCCCTGAACTCAAGTTTCAATTGCTCAACCGATTTGTGTCTGGAACCAAATGTTGACGAAGTTCAGCTCGTTCATTACACAATCTTAGTCCTGAAGACACTTTCCATAGGACACGCATTTTTACTTATTTATTTATTTTAAATCTACAAATTAGATATGTATTAATAGATTTTGTGAAGTGCACAACCCATTTTATAATTGTACAATAAATTAATAATAAGTTAATAATTAATTTCAGAACTCACTACATTCTAAAAAGTAAAAAGGCTTAATAGGCACTTTAAAAGTTGCTGTCTAGTATCGGACAGATCCAAATGTTGTGAATGTTCGTTGAAAACGCGAATTAGTGTGAGTGAATGGTTCGTTTTTACCATAGTCTGTACTGTGAAACCTTTAAAAAAAAAACTCCCAAGTACGGAGTGACCTAGAAGGCATCTGATCATTTTATATGACTGCAGAGTATATCCCTAACAAACATAACATCATGAATAGTGCGTCTAGTTGATACCGATTTTAAAGCAAGCAGTTGGAAATTCCAATGCATTTTAAAGAAAATGTACTTGGTGAATCGCTTTTGAACTTTTTCAATACGTTCGGTAAAAATGCTGAAAACCGGGTTCCAAACTACAACAGCATATTCAAGGAATGGACGGACTAGGGAAATATACAGTGCTAATAAGGCAAATGGATCAGTGAATTCTTTAGTATTACGTTTGATGAAGCCGACTGCAGATTTGGCTTTTGCTAAAATATGACAGATATGATTTTGAAATGTAAATGTGGAGTTAAACATAACACCCAAATCTTTGACACTGTTTACATTCGAATGATATGAATTACCAATTAAATAATTAAATTTGATTTGAAAAGCTGAATTTGTAAAAGAGACATAATTGCATTTACTTAAATTAAGATCAAGTTCATTATTTACACACCAATCAAAGATGCTGTTTATATCTGATTGAAGCATGAGACAGTCATTTACATTTCGAATACTTTTGAACATTTTCATATCGTCAGCATATAGCAAACATCTACTATGTTTAACTGAGAGAGTAATATCGTTAATAAATATTTTAAATAATAAGGGCCCAAAATGACTACCTTGCGGTACACCCGACCTACTTTGAATTAGCTTTGATAAAGAATTACCAATTTTAACTCTTAGGGTTCTATTTAAGACGAAGGAAATTATCCAATTAAGAAAATTTGAATGGAACCCAAGCGCTTTGAATTTGTTTATTAAAAGTCAGTGATTGACGGAATCAAAAGCTTTACTGAAATCGGTGTAAATTGCATCAACCTGTTTTTTGTTTTCAATCTCATTGAAAATTGATTGATTTATTTATTAACTTATTTATTTGTTTATTATTTATTTATTTATATTAACATATTAGTTATTGTCAATCATTTTTGTGTTTTCTAAAACATTCTAGTCAGAAATTTGAAATCAAGACTAACCACTTCTCTCTTCCC
The DNA here is from genome assembly GCA_964034865.1 of Eristalis intricaria. Classification (NCBI taxonomy): domain Eukaryota; kingdom Metazoa; phylum Arthropoda; class Insecta; order Diptera; family Syrphidae; genus Eristalis; species Eristalis intricaria. The sequence continues at coordinate 138,484,883 of OZ035873.1, forward strand.
TCCAACGGAATTAGAATTTTTTTCTTTTTTTTTTTTTTGCCATGAAGGTTTTTTAAGTGGCTTTTCCTTCAGACTAAAATCCAATACTTCTGTGATAAATTATATAAAGATTATATGAATATTTTAGTAGTAAGGTGATGCAAACCAAATCTCTGTACAACTAATTGTATGCAACACATTGTAAAATTTGTGCCACTAAAAAATAAAAAAAAATCTCATTGATCATGAAAGAAGAATAAATTGATAGGTTAGTAGTTTGAGTAGTTGAGAGTTTGATATTACCTGTCCGTCCATCTAACCAGCTTCGTATACTTCATTGCGATGAATGCTGTCGTATGCGCCTTTAAAATCGATGAAAAGGTGGTACGTATCGATTTGAAACTTGCTGGTCTTCTCCACGATTTGCCTTGTGTGAAATTTGTAAACATTTTCATAGTCTATAATCGATTTGCCGGACCGGAAGCCGCACTGGCATGTGTAGATAGTGCGATGCTAAACGGCTTTCAAAGTTCGTACAGTACGCTGGACAGGATCTTATCGACGGCGTTAAGCAGGATCGCCTTTTATGACAACGGGGCATATGGAAATGATATGCCAGTCGTCGGGCATACTTTCGTCTACCCAAAATCTGCAGATGATCTTGGTGCCTGCTCCCTACCACAACATCGTCACCCTCTTTCAAGAGCTTATGTGGTAAACCATCTGAGCCTGCGACTTTATTCTTCTTCAGCGTTTTCATGGCTATCCTGACTTCCTAAAAGCTGGGCGGGAGGACTACTTCGTCGACTAGAATTGTAAAGTCAAGGTTCCCCATCACGGTCAGGCCCGTTAAGCAGGCGTTGGAAGTGCGAGTCTTTAATATCATTAAGCTCGGGTGCCTTTCCTAAAGCCCATCGTAAGGCTTTTTTATAAAATTACCATATTTTCTGCTTGTCCCTACACTCTTCAATATCCTACGCTCTCTTTAAGCGTAGAAGCTTCTTCTCATTTCGTCTTCTACCCCGGTACTCATCTTGTGCAGCTCTCGCTTTCCGTTGCAGCGCTTTCGGTAGGCTTCATCGGTTGCACATTTCTTCTGCCCGCACTCGCCACTATACCAAGGGTTTCTTGTCGGAGGTGACAGCCGAAGTAAGCCTTAGGTAGTTTCCATTACCTCTTTGATCGCCGAGCGGCAAGGCGACCACATCTCGTTGGCGCTTGTGTTCAACGTAGGCCTACCAGAGAGTCTCTGTCCATAAGTTGCTATTCGTTGGCTCTGCTAATCTCCGATGTGCTCAGGCGTACAACGTCAAAACTCCCTTTGTTGGCCTTTGCATCTTCCTGACTCTGGACAGTAGAGCTCTGAATCTTACTGCGAGGAGGAAATGGTCAGACTCGACGTTTACCCCCCTGAATGTTCCCACATCCACGATTTTTGACGCATGCCTTACTTCAATCAGCACATGGTAGATTTAGTTGGCGGTTCGACCGTCCGAAGATAGCCAGGTTGATGTGTGGGTTCTATTGCGAGGGAGCCTTGTGCTGCTTATGTCTATATTACGTTCTGCCGCAAAGTCTGTGAGTCGGAAGCCGATATCTGTTGTCGTGTCGTGGAGTATGAACTTTCCGATCACTCTGTCAAAGATGTTTTCCTTACCGATTTTGGCATCGAAGTTTCCGAGCACGATCTTTACATCGTACTCCGGTCAGGCTCCGAAGGGACCGCCCAAGAGGTTATAATAGTCCTCTTTGACAGAGTCTTCAGCCTCGTCGGTAAGGATGTGTGCACATATGAGGAAGATGTTGTAGAATCTGCCGTGGATGCACATCACAATACGAGGTTTTTTTCCCAGTTGTTGAGCAGCCTTCAGAGTATAGTGTGTTCTAACATTTCAGAAGCACACATGCAAATCGTTATCTTTTTTCGGGCAGTGTTCTCGTTGTTCACCCTAGGCTCATTGGTCTTCCATAACAAGCTTTTTTTTCTGTGGGCGGGTTGTTAGCCCTCCTCTCCACCGCCGGGGCTTCCCCTGTATAGATTGCTTCATCTCACCATGGGTGTTTTGGTGGGTATCCAGGGGCGTCGCGAGGCTGTATGTCAACTTGACCTGTGCATCGACAAGGGTCGTTTCTGGCATCCCGCCAAGTTGGGAGCGATCAACAACTTTGCTCTGTAAGCACAGGCCTTGGTTGGTGTTCTAAGCCCTAGCTAACTAGGTCGAACAAATAAAATTGGATTGAATATTTATTTATATCAGACCAACCAAAGGATGGCCCAACAGTCCGAGGTGGACCTGGGCCTAGCTTTTACGCAACTACTCGTGCTGTGCGTGCTATTGTTCTTTCACTAGTGGATGGGACCTACAATTTTATTCCGACTCAGAGCGACACAGTTTAAGAAGCTTGTACTGGACAGGAATACTCATTGACCGTTGCCAGTGAATCAAAAAAATTAGTGGCGTGACGATATGGAATTTTGTAAATTCGGGGATTGAAGATGGCACCCTGCCGAAGGGGTCGACACAACAAACCAACTACGACATCACGGAGTCACACTGTAGATATTTTAACAAGCGCAAATGTTGCACGAATGTGGTGAATACGAAATACCACGAAAAGTATGCCATGTCATTAGTCCATGTTTCTGAACCGTCACCATTAATTCTCATTGCTATAGCTTTATATTAACCGATCTTCTTCACCTCAAATGGAACAAGTACATGTGGAATCCATGTTGCTTCAGCAAGACGTTGCCAAACAACACGGCCCGCTGATTTTACGAACAATGCCCTGGACGGGCTATTTCGCGTGTTGGTCTTGAAGTCTAAAATCATAATTGTGATTTATTTGAATTTATTTTCGAAAGCACAAAAGATTTACCCCTTGCACTTCAGCGACTTGATACTCAATCCAGATACCGGAAGATATCCTGAATACAGAAACATTTCCGTTCTACTTCATCTTAAATAAACGCGAATTCGATATATCATCGACCTCAAAAGAGAACCCCACTCACGCTACCTCCCCAGAGTCACCAAGTCAAACCCCTATTAACATGAAAACTAAGATGACAACAAAACTGAAAATGAAAACTTTTTGAATTCATAATTTCCCGATGTATCTCGTCCTTTGTGTACCCACGTACAGCGTATCTGTGTATCTCTCTGGCTCTGTATGGGTGTGTGCGAGTGAGTGAATTCGTGTGTAAATCTTCTACTTAACATGGGAACAATGCACAAATTATGATAAATGAGACAATCCTGAGCTTCAACTATCTTGGCTATGCTCTGCTACTGTTACCGGTGCTGCCTAGCTTTTTGAACGACTTTTCCCCATTCACAACTGCCGCGCCGCACCGCACCGCACCGAACAGCACCACACCTCAGCGCTTCACATCGTCAACTTTTCACGAACCGAATGCGAATGAATAATTTATATGAAATTGCAAAGAAGCAGAAGCAAAATGAAGAAGGAGAAATCCAAGGAGGAGGCAAAATGCGTGTTAATACTTGTGCGAGGAGGAAACTTTGAATATGAATATTACGACAACGATGACGAAAGGAGGACGACTCCCGACTGCGGTGGAGCGGCAGATCGGTAGAGGCCCTGATTTGTGTCTACAATCCGCTGTAGCGCCGTCAGCTCTCCACATCCCACAAAGCAGAATTTTTCATTTTGTTTTAATTTGTTTAACTTAGGGGAAAACTTTTACAATTTTTCCTTAGAAGCAAAATTATTTTAAGTTTCCGCGCGGTTGAAAAGCAATTTGTTTTCTTTTAATTTTGTAATTTTTTTTTCTTCAGTTCCACCTTGCAGGAGTTCCTCAGCCTCATTGTGAATCCTTTTCCGATTGCGGTTGTGTGCCTCCAACTGTGTGTCAACCTTGACATGGCATGGTAAGCCCACTCTTTCGCTAGGTTACACCGATTCAAATTCTCCCGCACATCATACGGATTACGGATTCGCCTGTATTGAGGGGCATTCAAATCGAAAGACAATAGAGATGCGTTCACTTGGAAAATTTGTAATATTCACACAATTTAATTAACAAGGATAAATATTGTTAGAGCAACGCCACTGAATAAATAAGCAGACACTCGCCCACTATGCATCAACCCCTCATCAACACGGGCGCACACCCCAATGCGTTGGCAATTGTTCAGTCACTTTGTGCAGACAACCCTCAAGCTGAACTCACCCTCCCCCCTCCACCCACTTGTAGTTCAGTCTCGGGAGTTTGAGCAGAGCGTCGGTTTTGTTCCACATCGCTCGCTGCTCTCGGTGAGTCTCTGCTCTGCTCGTTGCCTCGGAATTATTATTCATATCCTGAATGTGAAATTTATTAAGAGAATCATTGTGTGCTGTCAGACAATTCGCTTCACTTTTGACACCGCCTTCACTCCCTAACACCGACTAACCGATCCCATTGACATTTGGGCAAATCCTTCGCTAATATCTGCTGTCTGTCTCTTGATTACATTGTCTCGGGAGGGATCGCTGCTGGAGGAATCCGCTCTGTCACGGAAGTAATTTTGTGGGGATTTGTTTGCTCATCGCCGTTCCGAGATGACGGGCATTAAATCCTTTTGCCGCATAAAATCACCCTACAATTAAGCAAACACAATTGAAAAGTGGTTGGGGATCGTGGGGCTTTCCATGTTGTAATTTGTATCCTACAGCTTAGGGATTGTTATCTTGTTTGTGAGAATATTTAACAAAGATTGAAAGCCAATTGGAATGGGGTCTTGTGAAACATACATTTCCACGTAGGAGCAGATTTAACTTTAGTGTTAAGAAGCTTAAATATACATTTTTTTATTTCATTTTTGGATTACCTCTAAGGCCTGTACATTACGCATATTAAATTCGTCTTCAAGCTACGTGAAAAATTAAAGCAAAAAGGATTTAAATTGTTACGTATATATTCAGTATGTTAATTCAAGGAATCAAGTTACATATTCATGGGCGGAGAAGTTTGCAATATCAAAATTAAAGCCAAGTGAAACCACACGGTGGATAAATGAGAGGAACATGGAAATCGTTTGTATTCGACCTTGCCAAGGTAGAAAGGTAGGATATTCTAGAGATGTACATCATGAATGAAGAAGTAAGGTGCTAAGGGTTTTTTAAGAGACAGAAACATTGTTAAAATACTTGCGGAGACGATTTTAATATCCGCGAACTAGAATTTATTTTACAGAAAATTGAATGGCATACATGTTGAATATGTTTTTGGGCATGTGAAAATTGGTTTGAGAGCGGAAAAGGAACTTTGGGGAAAGTCATATGCAGATTTCTTAGTTTTATGTCTAAGTAATCTTAAGTAAGCCAGGCTTATGATTTCAAATTTTTTTTTAAACATCGTAGATGAGATTTAAAGGAGATTTTCCGAATTAAAAGAAAAATAGTTTTCTTGATATGCAACAATAAATAAGAAAAAAAAATAACTATATACTTCTTTCCATGCCCTCAAAGTCAAAAAAAAATGTACACAAGATGCTATCCAAATTTGTAGGACGTCTTTTTCCGTGGTTTCTTAAGAAAAATTCTGCATTTTTATAAATACAGTAATCCCCAGATAGTTAGAGTTCGCTTAATTGCGTTCCCCGATTAACTAATCGAAAAGCTAAGCAAATAAAAAAATTACATTTCCGTACCCTCATAACTGCGCTACCCGTTTAATTGCATAGAATAATGTTTAGTTTTTCATAAAACTACATATAAAATCTCCTGGATAATTGAACACACGCAATAAAAAATAAATTTATGTGTTTTCAGCTTAAATAAAATCAAGCAGAGTTGAAAATTGTCAAATTGACATGTGCTTACGGCTTAAAAAAATCCAGAGGTGTTGCTAAGTCAATTGTCAAATTTGAATCGAAAAATTTTGCGATTGCTGCGGATTGACTTGAATAATTACATGTTCGGATGAATAATTAGGAATTTACATATGACATGCATTGGATTTATTAGATTAATAATTATGCTTGAATTCGTGATGTCCATTTCGATATTTTACAGGCAACCATGAACAAACAAAAAAGCCTCACTTTCTTTAAAGCAACGGTTGCGAATAATTGCTTAAGCTACGGAAAACAACAAAGGTGGATGCTGCAGGTCGACGCTGAATCGGATTATACAGAATCAAGATGAGGAGTGAAGCTTGTCCCCAAGTGGACGGAGGTATTACAGTTTAGTTTAACCAAATAAGGTTGTCTGGAGCTATAGTTTCTTCAAACATGGTTATGGAGAATGCAAAATAGTTTTTTTTTTTAATTTTTAAAACCGACTTTATTGCGTTATACAGGTAAATAAAGCGTGGTTTTAGCGAATTTTAGCAAACGCAACTAACCGGAGATTACTGTATATCATTTTATTAGTATATTTTTGACTATCAAAAAATTTCCTTTATAAGTGGCCTAAACATAGGTTATTTTGCTGGGTCACCATAGACAGCTATACCTACCGAGATTATACTAAGAAAACGAGAAATAACTCTTGACAATCACCGTTTCCTTTCGCTCAAGAGTCAATTGCGTAGTAGAATCCTCTCTCGAAGGCCCAAACCAGAGATAAGGGATAATAGAGACCCAACTTCGGCCCTTTTTTCCCCTAGTCCGCACCGGAGAAAAATGCAAAACATTGGTATTCCCTTGTACTTCACAAATAGTTTTGCACAAACCAGATCCACCACGCAATGGCGCCCGATTCGTGGATTTTAGTGGGAAATGGCTACAGATTCATGAATTTAGTGGGCGGCAGATTGTTGAATTTGCCCACGATCCATATATGTAGTTCGGAGGATGTTCAAAAGTTGACTCGTATTTTTAAGAAAATTTTCTTATATTGTAATATGAACTTTCGTGAGGAGTAAAAATTAATTGCAATGCCCATTTAAGTGGAACTATTTGTCCCTGATAAACAGCGAGGAAGACTCCAATACCGCTGTCAGGCAGAATGTTCCACTCAACGCAACTGACGATGATCGACGAGAATTCCGTCCCCCCGACCTAGACGAAGTCAAGATAGCGATATCGAGACTAAAGTCGAATAAAGCTGCTGGTGCAGACGGACTGTCTGCGGAACTGTTTAAGGCAGCTGGAGATGAGCTGGTAAGGTACATGCACCAATTCATCTGTAAGATATGGTCGGAGGAAAGCATGCCCGACGAGTGGAATCTCAGTATCGTTTGCCCGATCCACAAGAAAGGGGACCCCTTTGACTGCGCCAACTATAGAGGGATAAGTCTCCTTAACATCGCCTATAAGATGAGCGCCTGAAACCATTCGTCACCATGATAGGTCCTTATCAGTGCGGTTTCAGGCCGGGGAAGTCCACCATCGACGAAATCTTCACACTACGGCAGATCCTGGAAAAGACCCTAGAAATGCAAATCGACACCCACCACCTTTGTGTCGATTTCAAGGCCGCATATGACAGCGTGCATAGGGACGAGCTATACAACGCCACGTTTAGTTTTCACATTCCTGCCAAACTCGTTAGGTTGTGCAGGATGACGATGGAGAACTCTCGCTGCTCCATCAAGGTCGGTAACAAACTCACCGAGACCTTCAATGTCAAAAAAAGGTTTTAGACAAGGCGACGCGCTGTCATGTGATTTCTTTAACATCATCCTGGAAAAGATCGTGTAAGACTCACACTCACACAGCGCCACCTGAAGAAGAAGAAGATTTGTCCTCAATTTAATTCTTAAGTGTATGCAGTGGATGTCCAATATAACGAATGATGTAATTCACAGCCTTTCGTTAAATCGATCGTTTTTGTTTATATCTAATAATACAAGAAAGTGAAAGAATAAAAGACTTATAATGAAGTAAATGAATATGTACACGTATTTATAAAAAATAAAAAATCTATTAGAAAAAAAGGAATTACAGTGGACCATCCCTAAGTCGAACTCTCCCTAAGTCGAAACTCTCTCTAACTCGATTTATGTACATTTACCTAAAATTTCCATACAAAACCCTATCTCTAAGTCAAACTCTCTCTAACTCGAATAGCTTATGGCATCCGATGAAAATTCGACTTAGGGGAGTCGACTGTGTAATAATAATAATAATAATATGATCCGAGGCGGACCTGAGCCTAGCTTCTCAGCAACCACTCGTGTTGTGCGCAATATTGTTCATTCACGAGTGGAAGGGGCCTACCGTTTTGTGCCGACTCCGAAAGGCGAAGTGGAGAAGCTTTTTCTAGACAGGAATACTCTTTGAGCATTGTCAGTGACTCGAAAGAGGTGGAGCCGTGAATTATGAAAGGTGGTAAATTCGGGTATCGAACCTGGAACCCTCTGCGTAGGAGTCGACGCACTTACCCACTACGCCACGGCGGCCCACCCATAACAAAAAAGGAATTTACAATTAAAATTTCATTAAAGTCTTTGATATTTGTTTGCTTTGTTGTTCCTTCCAAGCTCTTCTGAACAGCCTCCTCCAGCAATTCTCTTAAGCAAAGATACTTTGAGTAGTCAATATTGTTCTGTACTGACCACTTGATGCGTTTATTGAAGCATTTTATTGCTTCCCAATGTTTAATTTTTGTGCACTCAGGTTACTTTCGTCCTCGCTTCGACTAGCAATGACATCCTTTTCCTGTCAAAAATCATCATCGAAGTCAGCACTGCTCCACTCGATGAGATCGGCCATATGAAATGAAGACTGAAGAAGTCAAACCTCAGTATCATTACAAAAACACAATTAATACATGTAAACCTACCTCTGGAAAAACGTTATTAATGATATTGTGTTTCCTTCGGTGTCTCCTACCGCAACACACGTTACACTTACCCTTGTGTGCCCAAAACTGTGACGTATGTGACTCCTATTAGAACAGAACATATAGAAATAGAAAAAGACAGATGTGCATCACCTACATACATACGTAGGGTTGTTGTGATGAAACAAAAAGGACAAAAAGCAACAAAAATAAGCTTGCGCTCGCATATATGTTTGTACATAATTTCATCGCAATAAGTTTGTTGAAGATATTTTGTAGGAATTTACAAGGCATTCGTTAAATAGAGCGGACATTTTTTGCAGCATTCGTAATATAGAACCATCAATGGAAAAGATATGCTCATTCGTTATATTGGAAATTCGTAAAACCGAATATTCATTACACTGGATGTCCAGTTTAAACAGCCTATTCATAAACCATACCTGACAAATTAACTCAAAAAATGAGATCCTCTGTATACGCTTTATTTACGAATTCCGAAAACTCATGAATCCAATTTACATAATTTGATAAGAATAATGCAAGGTATTACAACAATTACTAATGTATAAAAATTGGTTGTCAAAATTTGTAATTAGTTTGTGTCGCTATTTCTGTAAAATGTAAAAAGAGCAAAGAAACATCTCATTTTAAGTGATTCGAGCAAAAGCTATAATATTTTTGTTCTTAGTTACCTGAACGTGTGAATGCATTTCATAGATATTATTCATATGTAAAAATCAACACACAGTGTTGTGCATTAATTATGTCCTAGTATCTCAGTTTGTTACTTGCTCCAATGGGAGTTTAATGCATCAACTTCATGAACATAAGCTTTGTTCGTTCTTTTACCCCTCCATACCGTGTTGAAAATATATCACCGAAATTTGAAAAATCGCTAAAAAAAAACGAGCGAATATTCACTATAACACACTATAAAGGTGGGGAAGGACATCAGCTGTTTCACAGCTGTTCTCGAGACCTCACATGTATTCACAGACACGGGACAGAAACCGTATAAAAAAATGCTGTCAGATGAAATCAAGGGGCAGGGGAGGTAGAAGCTTGATATCTTTACTATCCCTTATCTCTGGACCAAACAATTCAGATCCACCACGGAATGGCAGGATATAGAGGAAGAAAAAGTTAAGCTGGAAAATCATACATATAAAATATGCGCAAAAATCTCATATGCACCTCTAAAGACAACTCTGGCCACAAGAGCATTTTAACCCTCTACGGCTGACGTTCCCTAGTTATCATAATTCTACTGACGTGGTAGTACCTAAGACACCATTTTGACGGTTAGTATATCCAAAATTGGTTTTATATTCTTGTTTTTAACTTGTTCTTGTTGTTATCAAGTTCAACCGTTAGAAGTAGCAATAATAAAACACTTGAATATATTTTTTCTGATCAACTTTATTGCAGGTACGTCCGTATCGCTTCGCAAACTACACAAGAGTGCTCTTTATTCATCTTCACTGCTCTCACACCGGTACTCCCTTCTACATGTTTATCTCCTTTTCTTAGAAGAGTGCCTGAATTCGTTATAAGGGCTGCTAAACAAGTAAAATATATAATTGATAGAAATATTTATTTATCTGCGTTATAACACATTAAACGTAGAGGAGAGTAATTATCATTAAAATTAGTCTGTTACACATGACTGAAGAGACAAATTTTTTATTTTTAAATCTTCAATGAAATCAAAACAATCTTCAATATTGTTTCATGGGTCTTTTAGTATAAACGCAAAATGAGGAATGAATTTGCAACCAACTCGTTTGAAGGCTTTTCAATCAAAACATCCTCAAGTATTTCCAAGTTTTGCCCTATTATATCACTGCCGCTATCATCGGTATTGTCAAACTGAGAAGATTCGGATTCACATCTATATATCTCGACAGTATCTTCATCTGTGGGAAACTCCAGAGTAACAATATCCCCAGCAGCGCTTTTTTATTAAGAAAATGTTTAAGCTCCCGCCGAAGACTCCGAACTACATGCTCATGGTTGAAACAGGCATATCTCCACTATATATAAAAACACTACAGATGCAAATGAATTACATATTCCGAGTAATGAACATGGCAGACAACAGGCTCCCAAAGATAGTGGCGATGCAAAGCGTTTGAAATAAAGCTGCATGGTTCAAAGAGTGGATTAATTTAGCTGGTGAATGTGGAGTAGTACCGAACGCAGATGATAGTAATTGGGGTAACCCACTATACCAATTAATAAAACAGGTACAACAGAGCAGGCAAGAATACAGTTCTTAGGAAAAGCGGCGGGATCAATACACCGCATTACAATTTTTTTTTTATTTTATTATTTTATTATTCCATTGTTCACATAGATTGTATCTGCAAAGCCGGAAGGGCTTGTCTGCAGAAGACTGATTTCGATCATATACATTAAGTTAAGTTAAGTTTAAGCGTTCAATTTTTGTAGTATTTGAATTTACTTTAATACAATAATTCAATATAAAGAAAAAAAAAACAAAAAATTGCGTTACAGAAATGAAAACAAGTAGATTTTTTACAAACTGGATGCTAAGTACATTTCTTTGGTTTTTCTTAAAATTTCAGTTTTTGTTAGGTTGCGAAATTCTTTTGGAAGTTCGTTAAGCACTGATGGAACGGCAACATCAAGCGTCCTTCTTCCGTACTCGTTCCAATACCTCGGGACTTCATAGACCTGTTATTGTCTTCTTCTGGTATTTACTGCTTGTTGCGTCAGAGTTCTGTATGCATCGTCGTTGTAGAAGTGAGCAAGCATTTCTAGATTGTAGATCTGTTGAATATTCAGAAGATCTTGAGCTCCAGGGTTGAGTCTGGGGTTGTGCACTAATTTTTGCAGCCGCACATGTGTTCTTTGTAGGGATTGCATTTGCGATGCTTTTCTCCACGCTAATACGCCATATCTCATATGTGATTCAACTAAACCAAAATAGCATTGTCTAAGAACTTCAGGTGTGCAGAAATTTTTAAGATGGAAGAGTGCGTAAGCGGATCGACACAATTTCTGTTTTATTTCTCTTATGTGGTAACTCCATTTAAAGTTGTAATCAACGGTGAGTCCAAGATACTTGTATGTTGACACATTGTCGATGTATCCGTTGCATCTATCATTTTCTTTAACGTTACATCCATTCATGTGAAGACATTCTGTGTCATGCATTTTTATCTTGATTTTAGTTTTTGGGATATGCGGGGGACGAATATGCATTACCTTTGTCTTCAGTGCGTTAATAATTAATCCATGGTCGTGACACCAAGTTGTGATTCGATTAAATTCTATTTGCAGTAAGCTTGCAGCTTCATTTACGTTCCTATGGCTAATTACAATCGCTGTATCGTCCGCTTATGCGTATCCCGTGCTGTACTTCAGCAATGACATCAGATCATTGGCGTAGATAATAAATAGGAGAGGGCCTAGTTTTGATCCCTGTGGTACACCATATACAACATCTTCATCTTCACTTAAGAATTTGCCAATTTTAACTTTAAATTTTCGGTCTCTTAAGTAGTTTTCAAACCAGATAATATACTGCCCCGAACACCAATCCTTTCTAACTGTCTCAGTAATTGTTTGTGACTTAATGTATCGAAGGCTTTTTTAAAATCAATGAATAGAACCACTGTGCTTTGATTTTTATTCAGGCTTTGGTTTATTTTATTCGCAAAAATTGCCAGCAGATGGTTGATGCTCTTGTTTTTACGAAAACCAAATTGATTTTTATTCAGGATTTTAAATTTTTCAACTTATCCGTATAGCCTCGTTGCCAATACTTCCTCCATAACCTTGTCGACAGATGATAAAATAGAAATGGGTCTGTAGTTCACAATTTGGTTCATCTTTCCGGTTTTGTATATTGGCCGAACTATTGATGTTTTCAGAAGGTGCGGAACTGTTGCTTGGTCTAAACTCATATTTATAAGCTTCGTTATCAGAGGCGAAAGGTACTCTGCACTTATTCTTAGATCTATTGGTCTTATCTCGTCTATTCCGGCTGACTTGTTGCACTTTAACGAATGAAGTATATTCTTAACCTCAGTATCAGTTACATATTGTACATATATAGAGTTTTGTACACTGTTCGAAATGCCACGGAATGTTGTTTTATTGCACTCGTGGACTGTATTACAAATTTCCAATGATAGCGTTTTTGCGAATTTGTTCGGTAGGTCATTCAAATTTTCTTCATGTGCAAAATTCTTTTCTATAATGTCATCTATATTGTTCGATCTCTTTCCAAGTAATGCATTAACAATCTTCCACGTATCCTTTGGGTTGTTTTTACTCTCTTGGAATTTCTGTTTGTAGAAGTTTGATTTTATTCGTTTTATTTTTTTGTTAAGCTCGTTTCTGTATAGTTATACTCATTGTGATAGTCCGCATTTCGTCTGTTGTTTTTGTACCTTCTGTATAGTCTATCACGTTCTTTGCATTCGCATTTCAGGTCTGCGGTGGCCAAACTGTGTTCAGTGCTTCTTTTCTTACTTGTAACAGTTGACGATGTTACTATATTATTAAGTACTTCCTTGAAGTGCTGATATAATGCTTGATGCTTGAGTTAGTACGTATCGCTCTTTACTGGATTTGCTTATAACTGCATCAGCTTTGATTCCACAATACAAGGCATAGTGGTCTGAGATACATACTTCGATCACCGCAGATTTGATTTCAACATTTTTTGCTCTTATCAAGCAGTGATCAATTAATGTTTTTGTGTTTCTTATTAAATCATCACGAGTGTGAGAGAGTATGCAATTGTTGAGACCTTTTGCAGCTATCATCGACATATATTCGCACACATCTGCATTAGTCTTGTCTTTTAAATTTATGTTTACATCGCCCATAACTATTAAATTCCTTTTTGCTTCGATTACATCAAAATGTTCATTAAGCTCACAAATGAAATGTTTAACATTTAACTTCGGTGGTCTGTATACTGATATTACTGAAGCTTCAAAATTGCCTCGTTTTACATTTAGAGAGACGTTTTCATACATTTTTGTTTTTCGTTCTACTTTTTCATACATTACATTATTTTTTACATATATGGCTATACCTCCTCCTCTGGAATTACTTCTTGTAAAAAATTCACTGCTGTATCCATCAATTCCATACTGATTTTTTTCCCCTTCGGTTATATAAATCTCACACAGCATAATAACATCTACTTTTGACAGAAAATCATTCACATACAACATAAATTCATTCCAGTTCGTTCTTAACGATCTTATATTTAGAGATATACAAGAAAATTCATTGCTGTTATTTTCTATATAGGAACAGGCATCATCTTGCGATTTCACAATTTTAAAATTTAAATTTTCTAATTCATTTGTGTTGTTTTCCATTTTTGGTGTGTCAATTTTGTGCATGAGTGTACTTAAGAAATTATAGGAATATTATAGCAGAAAAACATATGATTATGACATTTTGTCAATATCGTTGATCGTTTGGATCTCAATAGTACGGTCTCCTTCTGATTTTCTTGCTAATACCTTATAATTCTTGAACCAAACGAATTTCCAATTATTTGATTTTGCTTTTGTTTTTGTAAGACAAATTAGTTTTTTGAAGTGTGGTGTTAATTGTTCGTTGATGTATATATTTTAATTCGCGTATGCCGGATTGCATTCTTTACGCGAAGCAGAACATATCTCCCCATATTTCAGCGTTCTCTTTTGTTTTGTTCGTTCTAGGAATGTAATTTTAGTTTGCTTCCTAGTGAAGCTAACCACAATGTTTCTCATCTGTTTGTTTTTTCTTACAAACAGCCGGCTCAAGCAGAGCCTGGGGAGTCGAAATTACTTTAAAGATATCCAAAGCATCCAGGAAATTTCTGTGATCTTCAAACTTAGTGGCGAACTTCTAAAGCTGAATTTTATATATATATATATATATATATACTCTGCAGTATGTATAATTTGGAAGAGAGAGAAAATATCATGCATATTCTAGGAAAGTGTCCGATCCTAAGGGAAACCAGGAGATCCTTTTTTGGAAAAGAACTACTTATCGGAACAAGAAATCCTATCTCTCCTAAACGAAATGGACGTAAGCAAGTTGTTTAAATGCTTCAAAATATTTTGAACTTTTGAAATTAACATTTTTCCACATGGAGAGCTAGAATTATTTCTTGTATATAATAAATTATATTTAATCCGACAGACGGCAAAGCCATGCTGATTTTGATTTTGCTAAATTTTTGTAAGAGGAACATTATTCGAAATAATAAAATCAATCTAAATCTAAATCTATCGCCAGCAGAAAATCATCATACGTAGCACCTTGTATATTTGTGTTATTTTTTCAAGATTCACATTCAATCTGTAGTTGAATTTCATCCTCATTTCTTTAATTTGGGCTTCCAATTCTGAAAATCAAAGAAATTACATCCCCTTTTCCCCGCTCAGAATATTCACCAAAACCACGATTTTGTCTATTTTTTTGTCAAAGGGTCATACAAACGTAGTGCCTCGAAAGCGATCTTTTAAAAACTTGTAGAATACGCAGAATTTGGGAATTTATCTTCAGAATTCGACTCATCCAAGGTGACGCTAAATAATCTGTTCGAGTTATCAAAACATTCGAGTTATCGAAGTCAAGTTACATATAAATTTCAGTCTTGGCGCTGTTGCCAACCAATTTCATTCGAGTTCTCGAACTTCGACTGTATTATGTTTTGAAGTTAATAGTGTGCATTATAAATCTAAATAACTAATATAAAATTAAAAATAAAAAATGTAGCAATATGTTGAACACAGCTGCAATTTAAATTGAACTAATGAAGATGCTATTCATCAAACACTAATACAAGCAGATCCTGGATATTTTTTAAGTCCTGAACCCAAAACAAAAAAAAAAAAAACTCTTCAATTAAGCAATGGCTTATTCGATTAAATGATAATAGAAAATAAAAATAAATCTAATAAAGTGTATAATCAGTTTATTGGATAATAAATACATAAATTTATGTAAAATGATGTAAGATGTAAATTTATATATATAAGTTGAACTAAGTTGAACTCACCCTTAGTCGAAGCTCTCTCTAACTCGAACTTTTTCGCCATATCTTACATACATTTTCCTCAATTTTCCATATAAAAACCTGTCTCTAAGTCAAACTTTCTACGTAACCCGTGACAATTGCATTTAAGATTTATTTCGACATCATATTTGAGATTTTAAAGATATTTTCATTTTCAGCATAAAAAAGGGTTTTTTTTACTTTTTATTTAAAAATTAATTTTACGTATTTTATATACTAATTTTTTGGAACCACGTCAACAATTTTTGGGTCATGAAATTCTAGATTTAACACATTTTTTGATTTGTCTGGATGCACTGGTACTTCGGTAATAACTTTAGTTCGATTTTCTGGAATAAATTTGAACAACAAGCAAATGTTGCTCCAGGCAGCTATCAATTATACGGAAATTTTGCAACCAAACTAAGTTAAAAATAGCGGAGAACTAACTTAGTCAGCTCTTACAGAATGAGGCCAATTTTAAGTTTTCCGCCTCAAAAAAAAAATACCATTTGTTTTTGTCTGTTCTCATTGGCCTTAAATTCAACTCGATTGTGGAACACAGGCCGTTCATTAACTCATTTTGGGACCGATTGATATTTCCACCAAAATGTGGCCACTTCATAGACCCAAAAGTCTTCTGATCAATTCTGAAAAACACTTTTTGCCATAATAAAATTAGTCTTTGAGGAAATATGACTTAAACCTTATTGAATACGATATAATATGAGTGGCGACGAACGTGTACAGCGGCATCGATCTGGTCAAACGAGTTCGAGTCTCTCTTCTCAGATGACTATTTCAAGTAGAGCGAATGGACACCAACGCTCCAGGCCGGAAAGTCTTCGACTCCAACCCCGAGGGAAAACGCGGTAAAGGAAGACCACGCCTCTGGTAGCGCAAGCAGCTGGAAAAGGACCTCACTTAGCTGAACGTGTGTGACTCGAAGCGACTAGCACAAGACCGAGCTAGATGGACAGGCAAGCTGACTGAAGCCCAGATCCACTCCGGACTGTTGAGCCAAAGAAAAGGAAGAATATGGGTGGCGCTACAGCTCATAGAGAGCCAGGGCCTAGTTTCTCAGCAACCATTCGTGTTGTGCATGCTTTTGTTCCCTCACGAGTGGACAGTTTTATGCCTACTTCAAACGCCCAAGTTTGAGAAGCTTTTTCTAGACAGTTAATACTCTTTGAGCATTGTCAGTGAATCGTGAGATGAACGTGGCAGCTATTTTTTTTCGTACCGCCCGGAACTCGAATCTAAGCAGCGAGGTTAGTTTGCGTAGGGGTCGACGCACATACGCACAACCCCACGGCCACCACAATTCGTATAAAAACGTATAAAACCACAATTCGTACATAACCTTTCTTAAGGAAAAATCTCAAGGAAACAGTAATATGACATGATCTAGTGGCAACTGTGACTTTTAAAAGTGGCTTCTAAGGCTTTAAACCATAAATGCAAGCTTTCACAAAGTCACCACCACACAAGTTCAGACGGGGAACAATCGGATCACGCATTCTTCATTATGTCGGCATTAGAATTATGGCCACTGTTTAGTCGCAATTTTTGTATGCTTGACTAAATTCTAATTACTGTGCCAATAATGGTTTCATTCAAACGACAGATAAACTCTGTCCACAAGCGCATTGCTCCGGAATTTATTCCTATTCTTTTCAATTATCGAAATTGATCTCAGAGGACACAGCGTCTGGAACTCGTTTTCATTGTTCTGCGGATATAACGCAGCTAATTGCAGCAAAGACGCTGCGCTCTCACAAATTAATTGAGTTTTTATCGTCTCGTGATGGCGTTTAATTCCCCTCGTATGGGTGCATCAATTTCATTTCATTACTCTGCGATTCTGCTGAAGTCGATTTAATATCTTCAACGCGCCATAAGTTCCGAGTCCTGTTCCTTCTGTCATTACTTTTGTTTTTCGCTCTCATCGTTTTATTTTTACGACAACGCTTGGTGTTCCTTTCTTTTCGTTTATTTTTATTTTCGATTTTGTTTTCTTGCTTTCGCAGAACGACCACCCTGTTGATTCGGCTACGTTCATAATCACCCTCGAAAGCGCCAGGCTGTTATCACCATCACCCTGAACTGTCGCGTTCTCGTCGGGTGGAGACATCCATTTGCATTGGCTACCCTCGGCATAGGGGGAAGTATGCACATCCTGAGCAGGACGATATGAATACGAGCAAACAACAGCTGTTCGACGCGGATAGAGGAAATTAGATTTTTCATTGTCACAATGTTAGCAATTTGTTTGATCGTTTGTGCTGCTCCCTGGGTGGATTTCCGTTTTTCTTTTTTTTTTTTGCGTTTTCACCGTATTCGTCGTGTACGCTGTTCTTGTCGTTTGTGCCATTTCAAATGATGGCAACAGCAGCTTTTTGGGAATTATTTTGTTACTGTAGTGCCCGACACTTCAACCTAGAGACGGGTAATTAAATGCTTAGTTGACCGATGGAATGCTGATTGGATGGAATGGAGTATGGCATTGGCAATGGAATTCATACTCTTATCGATTAGCAACTTTGTTGTAGTGGCTTTCAATTTAAGAGATATCAAGTTGAATAGAAACAAAGAAGCAATTTTCAATAGTACTGTAGGAAAATACATTTTTTTACGAACGTGCCAAAGAGATTTTTTAAGATAATTGAGTCCCTTTCGAACTCGTGTTTTCTATAAGATGAACGGAAAAAACATTTAATTTACATAAATTTGAAAATGTTGTCCTCTACAGACGGCAATGTGGTATCAGAGTAGAGTGATATTAGTCACTACATATTACAATAGGGGAGGGTAGTAGGGATCTAACTAAATCACTATCAATTGTCTGTGTTCTGTATCTGAAATACATTTTCTGATCAGCGGGCCGAACACATACTTGACCTTTAATTTTAAATCAATTCATTTAACCTCGATCTATAATTTACGTACTCCTTAAAAGAGGTCATTTGAAATGCGTTATTATAAGGACGTACATATATTGCTCATTGTAATGGACCGCCGCGGCCGTAGCGCAGTGGGTTAGTGCGTCGACTCTCCGAATTCAAGCTACCACTGTTACTCCAGCCGTCTCTTATGCTCATATGGCATCAGGTAGGTGGCTGGTACAACAGACAGTGCCGAAGGTTGCCCCGGCCCCAGTGGCCAGGCAACCTGAAGCAAACTTGGATATACAGACGGTCCTGCTCTCTATCCAGAGGCAGATCGCTCAGCTCCAAAACCAGTTCCAAGAGCAAGCAGCGCGAATAGACCTCATCGATTCGACACTGTTTAACGATTCAAATTAGGCATCATTTTGAGTGACATGCGTACGCATGTCGCTCGCAGCCACAAGGATCTCCTCCGTTTCAGTAGAGCGATCTCTGGTCGTGACAGGAGAGAGTGTGCCAAAGAACTGCATTTTTATTGGTGTCTCCACCGTCGCTGGCTCTTCCCAACGGCGAAACAGTTGACCATGGTGGCCAACTTACATACAGTTAAGTTAGTTTAAGACAAAAATCATAAGAAATCCAAAAAAAGGTGCACCACGGCGTATAGATGTGTATGTTATGAATATACATAACATATACCCTCTGGTGCACACGTCTGTCTGTTACGGACATATTTAATGTAGTTTTAGGGTTATGTTAGGTTAAGGTTTATTTTAGATTAAGCTAGTTTTAAGTTTTTTTTATATGTTAGCTAGGTTAATCCAAGTTTTTCAAGTTTTCTTGCTAATTCAAATTAATAAAATACTGTCCCTAGAGACTAAAAAAACGTTGTTTAAGCCGAAAGGCGCAGATATATATAAATTGGAAAAGCATAGAGTACTCGCATAGGGTCAGTATGTTAGGATTAAATACAATAAGTTATTTAAGATATTTAAGCTAGTTTTAAGTATATTTTGTCTAGCAAGTAAGTTTATTTAACTGCAATAAAAACAAAATTACATTAAAAAAAAATGCGTCGACTCCTACTCAGAGGATACCTGGTTCGATACCCGAATTTACCACCTCTCATAATTAACGGCTCCACTTCTTTCGGGTCATTGAAAAGGATGAAAGAGTATTCCTGTCTAGAAAAAGCTTCTCAAACTTGGCCGTTCGAAGTCGGAACGGTCCACTCGAGAGAACAATAGCACGCACAACACGAGTGGTTGCTGTAGAAGCTACTCCCAGGTCCGTCTCGGACTATTGCGCCACCGATATTATAAATTATTACATATATTGCCCATGAATTTTTTTGTTTTTCGGATCACCCGTGGGGAGAGAGTGTAATGGTTTGGTTGGAGAGAGCATTTTCTCTAATTTTACTTTTCATTATAAGCAACAAATGTCAATTGATTCTTACCTGAGTTTCAATGCACATCAATGTTCCCACACAGCTCTCATTATTCATGGCAGAGTTTACTTTATTTGCCCATGAGTTAGTTGCTTTCTCGGACTTGTGGCTGGGTTATCCATTTTGTTATGTGTATCTATGTCCTTGCCGGATCATTCTCTGGCTCTCTAGGATTTTTCGGCCAAGGATAAGGCAAGCCAGACCTTCATCAGAGAATTCTCCATCTCTTTGAATTATATGTATACCCCGTTTCAGGCTCAGGTGAACTGTTACAGTATCCTGCCATAAATGTAGCACAGGCAATAAGAACCGACAATAATGTAATGCACACGCCATCGTCGCGATCCTTTTAAATGCATCGACATATGTTTATTGAGGTCTCTTCCTCCTCCTACGCCTACGCACCCAAATAATAAACGATCGCCTGTGCAACTGATAAGAAAATATTGTACCGTAGGTTAAGTATCATTAGGATGCAATCATGCAGCATAAGTTAGTCTTAAGATAGATCTCAAGCAGTGTCTAAAGATACGTAACTAAAGATACGTAGCTAGACTTCAACGCGATACAAGTGAAATACAAATATATTTTATATCTATTTAAATTACATGAATAAAGTATATTTTGTAAATAAGTGCTTTATTATTTCCGTGAATTATTAAGACAAATTTTAATATAAAATTGTGAACCTCAAATTTCAGCCGCTGTTTTCGTTTTGACGGAAGTAGAGATCCAATATCCCCCATGTCATCTCGTCTTAATCTTTTCACTGTGGCCATGATCATGGGCTGCTGTTCGATTCTGATGGACATACTAAAAACAACAAATATCAAAATGAGAGGAAAAGTGCAAAAGATCACTCGGAAGTTGATACGATTTCAGCACCCATGCATGCGCATTTCTAAGAAAGCACAAAGCTATCAATCGGTTTGATTTTTATCCGACATCATGTACAATTATCGTCAGGTTTGAACAAAACTATGTTAACACATGCGTATAAACCTTCCTCTTGAACAACTCTAACAATTTATGAACACTGCTTTAAAATTCTTTGCGTAGTTTAAAAGATCTAAGCGTACATCCCCCTGTCTCGGGAATATCCTATGAAAGGTGATGTGAATTAAAGCCGAAAGAAATTCCATCGAATTTTTGTATTATTTCGTCTTAAAAGTGCCATTTCATTGAGCATAAGATACCACATATGGAAAATAAATTACAAGCGTCCTATTTAAGCAAAAGAAGGAGAAACATTGTGATTTTGTAGTGATTGTTGAAGTTTTGTGTCCATTCGAGCCGCCATCCCTCCTTTTACAACACGACAGTCATAGCTGTCCGCAGAGGTAGTCAACCGATGGATATCTTCTTCTTGCTCCCTCTTCAAGGCAAGAAAAATATTTTTGACATTCTGATCCGCGTTCTGCAAATCCTTACGTGGTAGTAATCACATCATCCATGAGAAGGGGTGATCAGATAAGAACGATAGGAAAATACATTTTTGTGAATCAGCGAAGACTTGGCTTCATTTTGGAGCTGCATGTCTATATGCTTTTATGTGCACAGTAGCTGAGATAAGCCAATCGAGAAATTTATCCTTCCGACGAATGCGACACTTGTATGGCAGGCAGCACCGCGCCGTCTTGTTTTACCACAGCTCGAATGTTGTAAAGACGGTTAACATCGCTCTTTACCCGAGACTATTTCCGGTAACGGTGTCTTCTAACTCTTTTCAAAAGGAACAAGGTGCGATGACGCCACCAGGCCAAATACAGTCAATCTTTGCATTTGGATACATTGATGGTTGGTCGAAATCTTACGTATTCTGTTCGCTGTTACTTGTTGACTTGACCAAACTCAAAATTTCCGTCCAACATTACCAGCGCCGATTAATTCTTCCATGAGTACAATTTTTTACGGACTTAGGCCCAGACTCTATGGCCATGACGAATTGAGTTTATCAGCACCGAATTTTCATTTCTTCTAATTCGATACTGGCAGTTAAGGCGGCTATGTTTTCTTAAGTGTCTCTGTCTTGAGTTTCAAAAGTGAAACCACGCTCAAACTTGTCTCCGGTTCGGAGAATTGCCTGTACACTGACATTATGATGACGACCGCCCTCACGATCAAATTCAAGTTGGGTATTTACAGCTTAGCCGGAATGTCGATAATATTTTTAATCACCTCCACACATCTCGCAAACGTGCCTGTGGGACACTTTGTTTACCACGGTGGCCTGTTGCATACGTTACCGTGTCGAAATGTAATGACCACCATCATGCCAACTGTGGACAGCAACAATCTGCTTCTGGTTAAAAACCCAAAAAGGCTCTCACCTTCTGATAATGTCAACATATAAAGGGCAAGGAAGTGGAACAGAAAAAGAATCCGCACAAATAATATACTCATACGTGTGCATGAACTGAAATTAATTTTCTGCCGATCAATTTATGCGCCTGTATCTTTTCCTGAAATCATCTTTTATGAACCGTAAACAAACCTTAAATGAATACATCTAAAATTCACTATCATTCATTAAAAATTAAAAATCAATTTGAAAGAACACGGAACAGTGCACAACAGCCGTGCACGCCAACCAGCATATGGCATAACAATGGATCTTTACGCATTTACTTTAGAATCAATGTATTCCATAAATTTTCCAAACGAAAATCTCTCGCATTATGTGAAGAATAATAAACCAACAAATGAAGATACCCGTACATAGGGAAAACGAACGAAAAATCAAAACAATAACAAGCAAACGAGCAAACGAGCGTTACAGCAAACAGTAAAGGAAGCGGAAGCTTGTCGGGGGGAGAGTGGGCTTGTCATCTCATCCCTTATGGCTGAACATTGGAAATACATTAGAGATTAGTTAAGAGGCACAGTTCACCGGAGTAGAGTCTCGAATCGATGTTTTATGGATGTGTTCCCCCGTCGACTCCATAAGCCCTCAGAATTCAATCACTCCGTATCGTCAACCCCTCCGCCCACAATTTGAGCACAAAACAAAACAAAGCACAACGAGAAGAAGACTGAACTTCGCCCGAGGACAAAACCAACAGTAACAGCAACAGGGACCCGCTTGTCTCGCGAATACACGCAAGTGTGTGTGTACGAGTATAAATGTTTTTTCATGCTCAAAAAATGTATTCCGTAAAACAAAAACGAAAACTGTCAACATAGCCGTTGCGAGGTAGAAAATTGAATTTTTCATTTTCCAGGATCGAGATTATTTATGGATCCCATCCGCCCCAGCTTCCGAACGAAACAAAAATATTATTCTATCCGAATACAGATACAGGTATCTTCGAATTGATGATAAAATGATAAATTCCTCTTGTTGTTGCATGTGCTTGAACGAATCCGGATTCATGAATCGAATCCAACTTCGTGGAATAGTCTATTGGTTACATTTGATTTTAAAATGAAGGCGCCCACCGCCAGTGCAGGGGGATTTAATCTTTGACCCTTGTCCCACATATGATTACAAGAGTTTGCACAAAAAGAGTCAGTACCTTAGCCCCCGTCAGCGATTCGATCTGCGAATGGTGGGAGAGTGAGTTTATCCCTCGTCCAGCATGTCCCCCGCAACATGTGCTAAAACAATTTACCCCCATTAGGCGGCTATAAAAAATGAATTTATAGTTTCCATACATTTTTACGTCGCAGCCACTCCCGACTTTGTAGCGAAACCCTCTCAGGACGACTGTGCCTGGGACGATTGTAACTGGACGCAATGTGGTTCCATTAACACTTGTTTTTGTTATTGTTGTTTCACACGTGTGCCTTACGAGTGTTGATTGCTTTTTTGGGATTTTTTTTTTTTGTTATTGAGGGTCCCCCTTTTTGGAGACGATTTTGTTGTTGCCGTGGGCAGTGACCCTTTGAATCGCTTTCAATGGTGTCACTGCCTGTAGAACATAGCATATCAATTAAGACAGGACGACACAATTGCGGTTCTTCTTTCCTGTTTTAGGGAGATGTTCTCTTGCTGCATTGTGTAGCCACATTTTGAAGGTACATAAAATACACGTTCAATGCGGTAACAGAGAAGCACAGGTCAAAAAAGTCATAAATCAATCATCACAGGAGTGTTCATACAAAAGATACATTTATGTCTCTTCGAGGTAATGCATCGCAACGGTATATCGATACAAAACGACGCATCGAATAAGAACATTGACGTAGTTTTGAAAATATAGGGAATAAGAAAATGAGAGGGTGCAGGCTGGCACATGCAGCGAAGCTGGAAGCCTGTAAAGCAACACTGCTGTTCGTGAGCTCTACGAACAGAGACGAAGAGACGAGACCCGGCTTCTCAAGAGAAAAGAAGAAAGAGCATGAGAAGCGACCGATCGAGGAGACGGAGAGGTGCTCCGGCAGGAATGATGTCCGAAAGTTTTAGCAGAGGGTGAAACAGTTATCCAGTGGATATAAGGTTCGGACAGAAACCTGCCAGGTCGAGAATGGACAACTACTGGCAGAGAGTCGATACTGAGAATTTGGAAGAACCATTTCTGCAGACTGCAAAACGGGCGATGATGACACCAATACCGCTGTCGGGCAGCATATCCCACTCAATATGGACGACGATCGACGAGAACTCCGTCCCCCCGACTTAGACGGGGGACTGAAGTCTAACAAACAACAAAGCTGCCGGTGCGGACGGACTGTCGCTGAAATCTTTAAGGCAGCTGGAGATGGTATAGTTGGGCGCATGCACCAGCTCATCTGTAAGATTTGGTCGGAGGAAAGCATTCCCGATGAGTGGAATCTCAGTATCGTTTGATCGATCCACATGAAAGGACACCCCTTTGAATGCGCCAACTATAGAGGGATGAGTCTCCTGAACATCGCTTACAAGATCTTCGCTGCCTTTTTGCGTACTTGTCTGAAGCCGTTTCTGAACAACCTGATAGGCATATATCAGTGTGGCTTCAGTCCAAGGAAGTCCACCATCGACCAGATTTTCAAAAAAAAGACACAAAAAGACACAAGAAATGCAAATCGACACCCACCAAGTTCAAGTCAAGTCATCAAACCCGTCAAGTTGTGCAGGTGCAGCAGCAGACGATGGAGAGTTCTCGCTGCTCCATCAAGATCGGTAGGTTAGGTTAGGTAGGGGGGGGGGGGGGGGGGGTTGCTAGTGCATTCACCAGCACACTTAGACCATATTAGTCCATTGTGATACCCCTAGTCGGACTACTATCACTGCTTGACTACTCCGGTGATAGCGCCGTTAATTTAATCCCAACGGCAAATGGTGACTGGACCAGATATTGAAAACCAAATAAAAGTGTATTAACGTTGCTTTCACTGGGATTTGAACCGAGGACCCCGCTAACCAGGGGCTGGCACTCTACCAACTGCGCCATCCAGTCGTCTATCAAGATCGGTAACGAACTCACTGAGACCTTCAATGTCAAAAAAGGATGTAGACTAGGCGACGATCTGTCATGTGACTTTTTTAACATCATCCTGGAAAAGATCGTGCGAGACTCACACGCCAACATTAGAGGCACGATCTTCCAAAGGTCCGTACAACTACTAGCATACGCGGATGACATTGACGTGATTGGTCGAACACAGGTCGAGCCGTCAATGAAGCGTTTGCTGGTACTGAAGCGGAGGCGGCCAAAATGGGTTTAGCGGTGAACGAGGGCAAAACGAAGTATATGCTGTCATCGAGAAAGGACGCAGAACATCGACGTCTTGGCCAGAACGTCACGATAGGCAGCTATAACTTCGAGGTAGTGAAGGGCTTCGTCTACCTCGGCTAGCAAGTGAACAGTACGAACAACACCAGTACCGAGATTAAACGCGGAATTGCCAATCGCTGTTTCTTTGGGCTTAAGAGGCAATTGAGTAGTAGAGTACTCTCTCGAAGGACCAAGTTAACATTATATAACACCTTGATCATCCCTGTCCTGCTCTATGGTGTGGAAGCATGGACAATCTCAAAAGCGGATTAATAAGCAATTGGTCTTTTCGAGAGAAAAGTTCTGCGTTCAATCTGTGGTCCTGTTTGCGTTGACGATTTTTGGAGAAGAAGATTCAATCACGAACTGTACAGGCTGTACAGCGGCATGAGCCTAGTCAGGCGTCTACGGATTCAACGCCTAAGATGGCTGGGCCATATAGAGCGCATGGGCAACACTGCTCCAGCCCGAAGAGTCTTCGACTCCAAACGCAATAGAGGACGTCCACGGAACCCTGGTTGAGAAGGACCTCAACCAACTTGGTGTGCGCAGTTTGAGACAGCTGACTAAAGATCGTGCCAACTGGAGAGGCTTGTTGGTTGAGGCCCAGGTCCACCCCGGACTGTAGCGCCACCAGATGAAATGGAGAAGAACGCATTCTCGGAATTGCTAGGCTACACATTTGTTAACGAAGCTTGCACGGTAAAAGACAATTGACTCTTGGCAGCATCCAAGAGGAACTCCTTGTTGCCCAGGACCAACAAGGATAAAACACTCAGATCATCGAATGGTTGATGATCCCACTTGTAACAACTATAAATTCGATTTAGAAATATGAAGGCATCATGTGCAATTGGTACACTGAACGGGAATATCTCTGTCGAAATACGAAAGAATTGACTTTCAGACAAATCAACTCAAGGAATTTACTTATTGCCCAAAGCAAGTTGAACATATATACAGTGGCGAGCAAAACTGGTCGGATGTTTGTCAAACCTAAGTTCATATTGCTGTTAAGCTTGTAAAAATTACTCAATTTGATTCCGGTTTTCAATTATTAATTCTTTATTTATTACTCTCATCATTGAATAACATAAAATGTCAAATCAATGCGTCCAAACGCAAGACTCAGCATGCAAAAAACATTATTTTACCGTTATATTTATGAAAGTTGTCAAGAGCTTATTGCGTTTCTTTAATTATTTCATCATTATAAAGTAATACGGTGAAGAGTTAACACTGTTATATCCAAAAATTGTGAAATTGTTGTTCAATTAGTGCAAAATGAAGAAAATCACTAAAGATTTGGAAAACCGAATTGTTGCACTACCGCAAAAAAAGGAAAGTACAAGACTTGCGGTGGAAAGTCAACGGTGATAGCAGTACGAAAAAGAAATAATTTGGAGTCTCCGGGTGATTTTGGAGGGCGACCAAGAATTCTGACGGATAGTGACGCTAGTGACTACCTCCAGTTAGCTCCAAGCTAACACCTAAAGAAGCTACAACGGCCATTAACAAGCCAACAAGCGAGTGGACAGCCAGAATATCATTGAAAAGAATAGGGTAAATCGCGTTTGTAAAGCAGAAAAACCCTGCGCTTTCCAAGAAAAATATATCAGCACGATTACAGTTTTGTAGAGAACACAAAAACTGGTCTGTTGAAGACTGGCAACGTATTATATGGTCTGATGAAACGAAGATCAATCGTATTTTATCGGATGGTAAATATTATTATTGGCACCGATACGGTGAGCAGCTTCAGCAACACCAAGTCAAACAAACTATGAAACATGGCGGCGGTAGTTAAATGGCGTGGGCATGTTTCACTTGGTGGCACGTCGGTTCTATCCATAAAATAGAAGGAATAATGAAGAAGGAAGACTACCTAAATATCTTGCAAACATATTTGCCTGAGTTTGTTGATCATATGCGTATCCAATTGAGGAAATTATATTCCAACAAGATGGAGACCACAAGCATACCTCAAAAATAGTGAAAGAGTGGCTTGAAAACCAACAATTTAAGACATTAAAATGGCCTTCACAGATCTCAATCCAATTGAGAATTTGTGGGCAATTTTTAAAAGAACATTGTGTCAGCACCATTCGCCTCCGAATAATTTGAATGAGCTATGGGATCGAGTCCAAGTTGCCTGGACCTATATACCAAACACAACAATTGAAAAATTTGTGGAAAGTATGCCAAGAAGAGTGAAAAGTGTTTTAAAAATTAAGGGTCTCTGGTCCAAGTACTAAAATTTCATTTAAATCGTTGTTTTTTGTATGCTGAGTCTTGAGTACAAAACTGGACGCATTGACTTTTTTGTTTTTTTCTAAGAAATTTCTGTTTTTATGCCTGTTTTATTACATTTTATGTTATTCTGTGATGAGAGTAATAAATAAGGAATTAATAACTGAAAACCGGAATCAAATTGAGTAATTCTTACAAGTTTAACAGCAATATGAACTTAGGTTTGAGAAACATCCGACCAGTTTTGCTCGCCACTGTATCTGTAGATATATTCAATTCCCTTAAACCACATCTTCCTATAACTTAATAAAACTTAATAAATACTGATAAATTGAAAAACAGCCAACAGATTTCTTTTCTTAAAATCAACCTCGTATCGTTGATATGCACAACAGAAATAGGTAAATCCGTGTACACATTACGAAATCCCTATACAGTACTGTTCTCAGCATCGGGAGGTACGGAAATTCCGAGAATACATCTGTCTGTTTCAGATGGAACTTATCGAATTTTAAAATAGCACTGAACGACTAAGAGGAGCATTATGAAAGAGCAAATATTCGCATGCAAAATCTGTGCGAACACATAGACAGACTATCCAAATAATCATATTTCATGCGTGTATACAGTGAGGGTCGAAAAATGCGATGTACATAGTTTATAAAAATAAAAAAAAACGTGAAAGTTAGCTGAAAACATATATTTTACACTGTTGATTAGTTCAACATTCCCACATACCACGGTTATTCCTACCAGTCTTGTGGCCAAAAACGACTAAAATAAAGAGTTTCAGTACGATCGTCATGGATATTATTTTCTTTATTTCTCCCTGGAATATGTCCTCCTCTTGTCAAGTCCAAGGATTATTTCAACAGGGCGAGTGATGAGAGATTTCCCTGAACTTGCCTGCTATTGATATTCAGCGTAATATTTATTACTGAGACACAGAGGGCGCTCAGAGCAAGATATCCTATCCAAGCTTACACAATAATATACATTAAATGAAATGCAATAATCGAAAATTACAAATCCTGGTGCATCTCATCCACCATGACTACAATACTATTTACACGAGACTTGCAAAGCCTACTTTTCACAGGAGATGATGTCAACAATTTTAGTAAATTTGACTGCCGTCCTCGAGATTGACAAATTGTGCGATACTCTATCATTCAATTTTCACAGCTCATGGGTACTAAAATAAATTTAATATGAATACATTTTAAAAATACCACCTGAATGTTAATTATTGACCCTCACTGTAGACGTAGCATGCTCGTGATATAATAACAGCTTCGGTTCAGTTACCAAAGTTACATTATAGTGCCGCTCCCTGTGGATATCTGTTTGAGATGACAACAAGCACTACATGCACGGATTATGCATATGGAAGTTCATAATACATTCATATGTATGCTACAAATTATAGAAAACATTATACAATAACTCATGGATTTTTATATGTGTATGAGAAGGATAAACTCGAAGAACTTCTTATGCATTCCTTTGAGGGTAATTGTTATGCTTCCATGCGAATTTCGTTTTATAAATCTGTTAGATCAAGTCATGCGAACATATCCTTCAAAGTGAATTTTTCAAAGAGCGTCGTGAGATTTCTGTACACAGTGTTTGTGTCTCTTTTTATTATTTTGGTTATTTTCCTGAGAAGATTTAGCGTAAGGACTAGAAATCAGAAATCAATTTTCATCTGACACTTTCGACCAAAAATGACCAAGCTACTGCCATTAGCTTCAAATAAAAATTGTCAAGTTGTACAAACCAACTTAAATTTGAGTTCAAAAAATTAAAATTACCAAGCAGTTTGGTTTTGCTCAGGTCAGGGACTGTTCCGAGAGAAATAATAATCTTCTCGTAATGGGATCTGTGATCCGATCCCTATTTTTATAGTAATTTTTGACAGTTTAACGCATTAATCGTTTGGTCAACGAAACAATATTGTAAAATGGTAAATTTCTGGCTAAACGCATCTGTACAGCCTTGGATAACATCTCTTGTTAAAGTATGTGATCCGGAAAACGGTTTGGATTTAATATGAACTTATTAGACTAGCCGTGAAAGGACTCAAAACTGTTGGCCGTAGATCTTTAAAAAGTATGTCATCCATAGAGTTGTTCTTGTCAAAATTGATTCTCTACTAAAATTGCAGCTCCACCAAAACGTTGCTGTTTAATGCCGCTGCGTTTGCGCTGGCGTTGGCTTTCAATGCACACAATTCAATGGCGACGCACAAAATACAGCGTCGACCTGCGTTAGTGAAAATTGAGAGAGATGAGAGGATCGTAATAAAACGTACAACGTAGTCCATCGCACGTCATTATTCAACATGTTGGATATTTTTTGACAGAGGAGTGCGTTGTGAGAGAGATTTTCTCCCAGATTGAGAGTTTTCTTCCAAATTGAGAGTATTTTGTGTCAACTGTCATTTGAGAAATGAGAACAGCTGATTAAAATAATTTAACAACAAAAGTCATTTCAAATGCGTGTATGCAGAAAGGCGGCAATATTTTTTATATTTATCTAGTAGATGAGAGAGAGAACAGCTGATAAAATGAGTATTTATTTCAACGCAGTGCGTCATCGCACTCTCTCCGTAACATGAAGTCGGCTGACGTAGCGCACTATTGTGTTTCAGGCATAAAAGGCGCCCGCCGTTGCGTATTGGGTCTCAGCTGGGGTTTCGATTCAATCCCCGAGTTCAGAAACATTCGTAATTCAGGGCAAGCAATGAGCTTTCGTGCCTAGAAAAAAAAATCGCAAACTCGACGAAACAGACATTGCAAACTGTGTATCTACACTAACTTGTGTAGGATGTGCTTTAAATGTTATACAATTTACATCAATTTAAATCAACTATAATTCTGACCAAAGCATTAATAGCTGCAGCTGTAAGTGGTACTGTTGCTTCAATGCGGCGAGAGTAACATACACATCCCGGCGAGTAAGTAAGACCCACTTCAACAACAGCTTCAATCGAGCTTACTCCAAAAGTCATCGAGCTTTTCTCCAAATAGTTCTCTTTGTGGGATAAAGTGCAGCGCCACAAATTTAACTTGGGGTATTTGTTGGGGTTAAGACAAATCCTGGAGAAGACCAGTGAGATTCAAATCGATACGCAACACCTTTTTATCGATTTTAAAGCCAGAAACGACAGCATTCATCGCAAGGAGTTAATCGGTGCGATGGCCAAATTCGGGTTCCCGAGGAAACTGATCCGGTTGTGTCGCTAACAAATACGCGATGCAATGTGCAGTTTGGATCGAAGACTTCTGAGCCATTTGAAAGTTGCACCGGATTTCAGCAAGGAAATGCGCTGTCATGTCATTTCTTCAATTTGGTACTGGAGATGCTGGTCTTAAGGTAAATGAGGATAAGACGAAATATATGCTGTCGAGCAAGAAACGATCCTCCAACCTCCACCTAGGGTAAAACATCGCCATCGATAGCTACAATCTTGAGGTAGTGAACGAGTTTGTCTACCTCGGGGCAAATGTGAACTCCACGAATGACATCAAAATGGAGACCCGACGTAGCATCACCCTTGGCTACTATGTTACTTCGGTCTGTCAAAACAACTGCGTTCAAGACTCACTACTCGAAAGACCAAGATCATGCTCTACAAAACCCTTAATTTTCCAGACCTGCTATATGGAGCCGAAACCTGAACGTGAAGCAAACCTGCCGAGCTGATTCTTGGTGCCTTCGAAAAAAAATTCTACGTCGGATATATGGTCTCATCTGCGAGGAAGGCGAATGGAGGAGGAGAAGACACAACCACGAACTCTACGAGCTATACCAAGATGTGGATGTAGTCCGGAAGGCAAAAATCCGTAGACTGCGCTGGCTCGGCCACATCGAGCGCAACGTTGCTCCAGCAAAAAGGATCTTCGAATATGTGCCTCCCGGTTCGGAAGACAGAACCCCGGGATAAAGAGTAAGTAATCGCGGATGCAAGACAATATGGTCTTGATGACTGGAAGCAGCGTGCCCAGAACCGTCAGCGATGGAAGGCAGCAATTGCTAAGTAAGTAAGTAAGGATTTGTTGGAGCTTGGAATTGATGGCTAATGTTTGATCCCAGAGCGCGATGCTTGAGGCTAACGAACACCATTGTATGCAGCGTTTAAGTGAGAACGCGTTTATTGTTTTCAGTAATTGCGGAAAATATAGTAAACTTGTCAATAGTGTGTCTACAACGATTTAACCATAAATTAGTTAAATATTTCATCTTATTATAATTACGTTTAAACACCTTCTTCGTTATGGGATAAATATTCCATTGCAGTTCGAGAGTATTGCGAAATAAAGTAGATGCCCGGAGTGATTCGTTGTTTCTGTACGTTTATTTATCGCCAATAATACATGTGAACATGTGTACATCACTGTCAACGCCAATGGGTGGAGGAAATTGCACAAAAACATTTCCTGAAATTAAATTACATGAAATGGTGTGGAATTCTAATTTGAATGCCGCCTTAAGCCAGATGCGGGATATAAGAAAAGCAATTTGCATGAATGAATGCGACATCAGGGTGGTTTACTCATTGAAATGATACGAAACAAATCGCATCGGATCGCAATGCAATTAAATTTCCATCAACAAATTGGATTTGATTGATTTGAGAAAGCAAGCTTTTATTTGACACATCATCCAATATTGAGTTTAGAAGACTCTTCCGTTTCTGTTTGACTGTTTGGATTCTATACGAGCAAAAGGACATTTTCTACTATTTTCTTCAATACTTTTCCACGGTTTCTAGCCAAGTCAATTTACATAGCTTTTGTAATTATTTATCACTTCGATTACCTACTGTTCATGCCTATTTTTGGGAGCAACTCCCGGTACTGATTGTGGTGGTTTAGTTTGTGTTTTTCTCTTTTTGCACTCAAAACACTCTCTTTTTACATGCATTGGGCCCGCGTTAATTCTACAAATGTTCTGCAAAGCGGTGTCGGTCTATCGAATTTGTCGGACTATAGAGTGCAGCCTTAGACCTTCTGTAGTCCAGATTTTTTTGAAAGAGAGTATTATTATCCGAGAAATTACAAATCAAAGTATTAAGTATGGGGAATTTAATAAAATATAGAGGGCAATAGAAATCAACGGCCAAAATTCGTGATGGCGGCAACTAAGATTGTTCGAACCAGTTTAACAACAATTTTCCGAAATAAATTGTCCGTGCAGTAGAGTAATAATCAACGAGTCGGCCAGAAAGTCACCGGAGGCAGCTATATCTTCGAGGCTGTCATGGCCGGTTCAAACACTCGCAGGCCTGGAAGATACAGCTTCCTGGCGGTAACACTCGCTAACCGCGGCTCTGAAGTAAACATCAAACCAACAACAACATTGAACATCAAACAAACACCATTAAATGCAGAATAACTCTTGCCGATCGCTGTTTCACTGAGCTCAAAGGGCTACTGAGTAGTTGAGACCTCTGCCGAAAGACCAAACTGACATTATATAACGATGATCAAGGCATCCCTGTATTCCTGTTTGGAGTGAAAGAGCCCTAGGTATTTACGAGAGAACATTCTTTGGTCCTGTTTGGTCCTTGAAGAAGACCACAATGCCACAATGAACCACAATGAACTGTACTGTCTGTGGAGTAACATGAACCTAGTCAGGCATCTACGGATTCAACGCCTGAGATTGCTATGCCACACTGATGGAAAAAGGCTTACTATTGTACTCAATTCAATACAATTTAAATTTCTCAGTACGCAAGAATGGCAAGTTCGGCAAATATGGCCCAGCCTTAACATTTTTCGAAATAAGACCATCAATTTATGTTGAATTCTTTTAATTACTATTTTTCATTAAAATCAATTAACCTTCAAACTTAGTAACATAAACATTTTAAAAAAACACAGCAAAAAGATATTCTGAAAAAACTAAAGTAACCTCATATTGTGTTTTCAAAAGATTTGCTGCTAATATGGTCGACTTGGTGTTAAATATGGCCTGGTAATGATTTTTGGGTTTAACCGCACCAAAACCCATGCATTGTTTTTCGTTGCCTGTACAGTCAAAAATTAGACATTGCGCATTCACCACATTGTACGTAAGCTGGCGCAATAGATGCATCTGGCAAAGAGCATGTGTTAAATATGGCCCACCAGGCACTATTGCAGGCACAATGGGTAGGCCATATTAAGCACAATGCTGTTTTTTTACTAATGTTAATTTTAATCACGCTTTATAAACTTGTTTTTTTAACTTTGATATGACTAAAAATAAGAACACATTGAGTACTTTTTCACTAACAAATTTATCATTAAATCAACCAATATTCAGTTTGAAAAACACTTATTAAAACATAACAATAAATTACAATAAAAACAGAAAAAACACGATTATACTCCTATGTTGCACCTTTCTCACACCAGGCCAACGACTATAGGTTCGGGCAGAACCGATTCTAATACGTTTGTAGTGAAACTAAGTTTAACTGTGTGCGTTTCCGCGTTAGTAAATTAAAGCGTGGGCCTTATTACCCACGTGGGCCATAAATGCCGCACTTACTTACTTACTTACTCTACATCTTTGCCATTTCAATACAATTTGTAATTGTTTGCACAAAAATTGTTGCAACAACTGTAGTTAATTTTGTCTTATCTTTACTAAAACAAATAAATGTGCATAATCATTGCTCAATTACTTGACATCAAAGCCAAAAAGTCATACCAAAATATTTGACAAAACCATTCTACTTCTTCTTCTTCTTCATTTGGCGCTACAGTCCGGGGTGGACCTGGGCCTCAACCAACAAACCTCTCCAGCCAGCACGGTCTCTGGCTAGCTGTCTCCAGTGTCGCACGCCAAGTTGGTTGAGGTCCTTCTCCACCTGGGTGCGCCACCTTAAACGCGGGCGTCTTCTGTTGCGTTGTCCCACGGGTTCGGAGTCGAAGACTCTCCGGGCCGGAGCTGAGTTGACCATACGCTCTACATGGCCTAGCCATCTTAGGCGTTGGATCCGAAGACGCCTGACTAGACTCATGTCGCTGTACAGCGCGTACAGTTCGTGGTTGAATCTTCTCCTCCAGAAACCTTCAACGCAAACAGGACCAAAGATCGCACGCAGAGCTTTTCTCTCGAAAATACCAAGGACATCCTCATCCCCCTTTGAGATTGCCCATGCCTCCGCAACGTACAGCAGGACTGAGATGATCAACGTCTTGTATAAGGTCAGCTTGGTCCTTCGACAGATGGCTCTACTACTCAATTGCCTCTTGAGCCCATAGAAACAGCGGTTGGCAAGAGTTACTCTGCGTTTGATCTCGGTACTGATGTTGTTTGTACTGTTTACTGCGGAGCCGAGGTAGACGAAGTCCTTGACTACCTCGAAGTTATAGCTGCCCATTGTGACGCTCTGTCCAAGACGTCGATGTTGTGTGTCCTTTCTTGATGACAGCACATACTTCGTTTTGCCCTCATTCGCCGCTAGACCCATTTTAGCCGCCTCCGCCTCAATGCCAGCAAACGCCTCATTGACGGCTCGCTGTGTTCTGCCAATCACGTCAATGTCATCCGCGTATGCTAGCAGTTGTACGGACTTCTGGAAGATCGTGCCTCTAGTGTTGGCGTGTGAGTCTTGCACGATCTTCTCCAGGATGATGTTAAAGAAATCACATGACAGCGCGTCGCCTTGTCTAAATCCTTTTTTGACATTGAAGGTCTCGGTGAGTTCGTTACCGACCTTGATGGAGCAGCGAGAATTCTTCATCGTCATCCTGCACAACCTGACGAGTTTGGCAGGAATGTCAAAACTAGACATGGCGTTGTATAGCTCGTCCCTATGCACGCTGTCATATGCGGCCTTGAAATCGACAAAAAGGTGGTGGGTGTCGATTTGCATTTCTTGGGTCTTTTCCAGGATCGCCGTAGTGCCATTCTACAAGATATTAAAAAAAAACCGATTCCGATGACGTTTTCTTGAACGACTTAAAAATTTCTCACAAAGCGCAGTAATTATTGACTATATCGTTCAATTTGTTTTAAAGTTTTCTCCTAACGAGAGCCCCAGCTAACTGCGTATATATTAGCAGTGTTTTTTTCATCGCTATCGATAGTGAAGTGAAGTAAGATTCAGAAAAACGATTCGCAGTGGCTTTGATTTTTATCTGTCAAAATATATGAAAAAGAAATTGATTTGTTCGAAATTGATGTCAAAATGTATGAAAAAAAAATCGAAGTGGAATTTTTATCGACAGCCACTTTTCCCTGCCGACATTATAGGCAGTAGGTTGTTGTATGTGCTTTACGTGCAAAATCCTACTTCACTATTTATAGATTTTTGACAAAAACACGGCTACAGTTTCCACAAGCTTTCGTTGCACAGTGTGGTATTATACTATTTATGAATAATACCATTTAATTATACTATTTATGAAATGAAAAAATATATTATACATAACCATTTATGGAATAAATTAATGAAATTATTTGAGTATTTACTGCACAGAAACAGTTTCCTTTGTGTAGCGGACTAACTTCAAAGTTTTTCAAGTCAAAAATAAATTGAACCACGCGTTATTTTCCAACCACACGTTATTTTCCTTAGAACATGTTATATGTATGCAAAAGACCAGATAAGTAAGAGTGCCTGACTGTAGATAGCACTGAGCTCTTTGAGAACCTAATTAGAAATTAGTATCGTTTTGCAATCACAGCTTTGAGAGCTTAATGGTGATGTGCACTTAGAACCACCGCGAGTCTTGCAGCATTGTCAATTAAGAAACTTGAAAATATCTATATAAAAAATTGGGCCTTTAAAAAATGAATGTAACGTGATTTGTTACACGCCGTGGCGTAGTGGGTAAGTGCGTCGACTCCTACGCAGAGGGTGCCAGGTTCGATACCTGAATTTACCACCTTTCGCATTTCACGGCTCCACCTCTTTCGAGTCACTGACAATGCTCAAAGAGTATTCTTGTCTAGAAAAATCTTCTCAAATTCGCCGTTCGGAGTCGGCATTAAACTGTAGGTCCCTTCCACTCGTGAAAGAACAATAGCACGCACAACACGAGTGGTTGCTGTGAAGCTAGGCCCGGGTCCACCTTGGACTGTCGCGCCACCCATAATAATAATAATAACGTGATTTGTTTAGAAATATTCATCGAATTATTCTGGCTGCCTTTCCTGTTCCTCATTCTTCAGCAAACGGTGAATGAATTTTTTCATATCAAAATATAATAAGAACTAAAATAAGAGATTGATTGCAAGTTTCAACGTGTTCTGCAGTGATAGAAACCAAAAACCTTATTGAAAATGAATGTTGTAAAAGTTTTATAATTAATTAAGATCTTATGTCTAAAACATGACAACAACCCTCTTCAAAATGAATAACTTTTAGAGAAAAACTCACTTATTCTTAATTAATCAACTAGTATTTAGTTTATTAGTTTATGGCTGTGATACGGGGCTCCGTCCGTGATTTGTTTAGCTATAGTAATGAAGTTTATTTTTAGTCA
The DNA here is from genome assembly GCA_964034865.1 of Eristalis intricaria. Lineage (NCBI taxonomy): Eukaryota > Metazoa > Arthropoda > Insecta > Diptera > Syrphidae > Eristalis > Eristalis intricaria. The sequence goes on from OZ035873.1 coordinate 138,522,421, forward strand.
TGTTACTTGATAACTTACAACAAATCAATTGTTATTGTTTTTGTCGTTCCTTGTTATTTTTGAATTTGTATGCTTGCATCCATTGAAAGGAGCCCAGTACAACTTAGTCTATTTTAGTACAAAAAGTCGATCTCCATGTTGAGTGCATACCTAACACTACTCCAGTCTGAAGAGTCTTCGACCAGTACCAGTGGATTACCCAACAGGGGAAGCCCATTTTCTACTACACCACATAACTGTTAGAGCGCACAGTGAAGAAGGACCTCTAACAACTAGGCGTGCAAAATTTGAGACGGCTAGCTAAGAATCATGCCAGCAGAATAGGCTTGTTGGCTAAGGTCCACTCCACACTGTCGCCACCAGAAGACGAAGAACAAGAAGAAGTAGAGCTATATGGTTCCCTGCTTTACAGTGGAGGTGCAGAGTGCGATTACAGTTTAGAGAATATTGCTGCCAGGGTAGAAATCAAAGACTACATCAAACTCATTCTAAATCGGCATAGAATTAGGATTGGAAATATTGTAACTTCCTAAGGGTCAACCATCGTTCAGCCATCAGAAAAATTTAACTTTTCAGCCGCTTCGCAACTCGAGGTAAGGTAAAGTTCCCACAAAGAGAGCCCCCTTAAGGAAAGTTTTGACTTCGTTGCTCTCTTAAAATTAATTTATTTATGAAAACAACTTTATCATTTAAGGCATGCTTGATGTATTACTGTTTGATATAAACAATTACTTCTTGTGAGTATACGACTCAAATTTTATAAATTTAAATAAAGTACAAAATGAGACATGAGTCAGTGCCGAGCTAACCCCCCCTCCCCTTGCTCCTAATTCGAGCCCTTAGCGTTTCAGTAACGAGCCACCCATATAAATCATAGCATAAGAATGAAATCATCATTATTTTGTAGTTAATTTACTTAAAAGGTAAAAAGAAAAACATTATTAAATAAATTCATTACAAAAATTAACAAAATCAGTCAAAAACAAAGACAGACGCAGAGGGACAACTCGTAGTAGATTCGCAGTCGATACTGAGAATCTGGAAGGATCATTTCTGTAGACTGTTAAGCGGCGAGGAAGACTCCAATACCGCTGTCAGGCAGAATGATCCACTCAACGCAATTGACGATGGTCGACCAGAATTCCGTCCCCCCGACCTAGACGAAATCAAGATAGCGATATCGAGACTAAAGTCGAATAAAGCTGCTGGTGCAGACGGACTGTCTGCGGAACTGCTTAAGGCAGCTGGAGATGAGCTGGTAAGGTACATGCACCAACTCATCTGTAAGATATGGTCGGAGGAAAGTATGCCCGACGAGTGGAACCTCAGTATCGTTTGCCCGATCCACAAGAAAGGAGACCCCTTCAACTGCGCCAACTACCGAGGGATAAGTCTCCTTAACATCGCCTATAAGATCCTCTCTGCCGTTTTGTGTGAGCGCCTGATAGCATTCGTCAACAACCTGATAGGTCCTTATCAGTGCGGTATCAGGCCGGGGAAGTCCACCATCGACCAAATCTTCACACTACGGCAGATCCTGGAAAAAAAACCAAGAAAGGCAGATCGACACCCACCACCTATTCGTCGATTTCAAGGCCGCATATGACAGCGTGCATAGCCAACGCCATGTCTAGTTTTGACATTCTTGGCAAACTCGTTAGGTTGTGCAGGATGACGATGGAGAATTCTCGCTGCTCCATCAAGGTCGGTGACGAACTCACCCAGACCTTCACTGTCAAAAAAGGATTTAGACAAGGCGACGCGCTGTCATGTGATTTCTTTAACATCATCCTGGAGAAGATCGTGCAAGAGTCACACGCCAACACTAGAGGCACGATCTTCCAGAAGTCCGTACAACTGCTAGCATACGCGGATGACATTGACGTGATTGGCAGAACACAGCGAGCCGTCAATGAGGCGTTTGCTGGTACTGAAGCGGAGGCGGCCAAAATGGGTTTAGCGGTGAACGAGGGCAAAACGAAGTATATGCTGTCATCGAGAAAGGACGCACAAAATCGACGACTATAACTTCGAGGTAGTTAAGGTCTTCGTCTACCTCGGCTCGCAAGTGAACAGTACGAACAACACCAGTACCGAGATTAAACGCAGAATTACTCTTGCCAATCGCTGTTTCTTTGGGCGTTTCTTGGGAGTTCTCTCTCGAAGGACCAAGTTAACATTATATAACACCTTGATCATCCCTGTCCTGCTCTATGTAAGCATGGACAATCTCAAAAGTGGATGAAGTGGACTTGGTCTTTTGCGAGAGAAAAGTTCTGCGTTCAATCTTTGGTCAAGTTTGCGTTGATGGTTATTGGAGAAGAAGATTCAACCACGAACTGTACGGGCTGTACAGCGGCATGAGCCTAGTCAGGCGTCTACGGATTCAACGCCTAAGATGGCTGGGCCATGTAGAGCGCATGGCCAACACTGCTCCAGCCCGAAGGGTCTTCGAATCCGAACCAGTGGGACAACGCAATAGAGGACGCCCACGAAACCGATGGAGAACCCAGGTGGAGAAGGACCTCAATCAACTTGGTGTGCGCAGCTTGAGTTGGAGACAGCTGGCAAAAGATCGTGCCGACTGGAGAGGCTTACTGGTTGAGGCCCAGGTCCACCCCGGACTGTAGCGCCATCTGAAGAAGAAGAAGAAGTCAAAAACATAAAAAATTACCATAAATAAATAACGTAACGTATAAACGTTTCTTTTTGCGTCCATTCTTTTCTTGTTGATAGATCAATGGGTTTTAAAAGAATAAGCAACGGATGGAATGAGTATGTCTTAGCTTCAAAACATAATTTTATTTAAAATACTGATAATAAAAATATTTATATTTACACGTTTCTTAAGTATAACATAAAACCTTATTATAAGGCATCCTTGCTCTTTATGACTTTGTACGAAATATCTAATCTGATCATGAATCTAAAACAATCAATCTGGGATGGTCGGACAGAATTGTGTTATTATCAGAGTTGCGCTGCCACGGTACAAAATAAACACAACAGTTTCCTTTGAAACAAGAATAACAAATGAAAAAATATATTTGAAGATGAAGAGGATGAACAATATAAACTGAAGTAAGTAGGTAAAGAAACAAAATGAACTCCATGTTATAAGGGTTAGTGTTCGACACATGAGTTGTGAATTGAAATGTAGATGGCTCTGCGAGGGACACCAATTGTCTTTATTCAACAGTTATCTTGGTTGTGAATACATACCTAAACAGACTTTTACAGCTGAAAATGTAACAACTTTCAGGGCAAAGCTTGGAATTGATATATTTAAAGACTTATCACATATATAATAGGAAATGCAATTAGTAAAAAGTCTGAACATAAAATGCCGCTTTTTTCATTTTTGGTTGAAAATCGGGCGGACTTGTTACTAATACTAGAATATTTTTTGCTAACCTAACAACGAGGTCATACCAGGTCGTTAGTGGATTTCCTCATTTTGTTCGTCCCAGTAACAAGCCTCCAATATATTTTAATAAATAACTACTTTTTCTTTTGAAATAATAAAATATACATTATTATTGTTACATTAAGCCTTAATAAGGTAACTAAAAATTAAAGAAAATAACTTGCCTTTTTCTTCAAAGTTTCTAGTTTCTTAAGAAATTTCACAAATTACACTGATTTTTTCTCACTTACGGAATACTACTGAACACTTTGAGTTTTCCTTACCAACTGAGAACGAATTACCTGGAAATGAATTCTACGATACAAAGAAAAGAAATGACAGATTTTTTCTGTTAAAATACCGTTATTGTTTAAAAAGCAGGGGCTTAACTTTTGGAGCAAATTCATGAAGGGAGCTCGCTTTTGGGTGGGGGCTCTAATTAGGGTAGTTCACCCTATATTGGTTTACATGGGATTCCACTTCGATTCATGTTCTTTCTCTGCTCACGCATATTCTAAATTTCAGCATATATTATAGAAGCTTAAAACAATCATTAAACTCTTGCCACCAAAAGTAGCAGGTTCGGAGGCAGCAGATCTTCGCACAACAAAAACACTCGCTAGCCTAAAGTTTTGTGAGAAAATAATAGCTAAGCAAATCCTCGATTCTATCTTTGATCCATCTGTGAAGGTTTGCAGAGGACAACATCAGCGACGGGAGTTCAGACTCCCAGTAAGATCTGGGGGATGCTGATTAAGAAATCCTTCTCAAAAGAGGAGTTTAAGTCAACGGCTTGGGTATGGATCTATATCTGCTGAGTATAGTGCCCAGAGTCAACTTCCTTCCATATAAGAGGACGGAAATAATGGCGCTCGAACTAATATAGGATTCAATGCCGTACATCGAGATAAGGTACTGGTTCCTTTGATTTGATTTGAAATAATGCAAGTATTCGACAGATTATTTTTCATTTATTAACCAACCCCGTAAATTACGGGCGATTACAAAATTACCAATAGTATTACGGTATTATGCCCTCGGATCAATTCAATTGGCGATTGATAATTTGGTTGGTGTAAGCATTACAACTGTGCATAGTCGCTTGTGTTGTTCTCCATAGCATAGCCGCCACCCGTAAACGTGCTCTCTATTAGTGTTGTACATATTGTCAGCCAATTTTAAATCGTTAGCTTAATATGTTTAAATGTACATATCTACCGGAATTCTGTTCATCCATGCATTAATTGTAATGGAAACAAAATATAGTTTGTTACTAAAATCTAAATTTGATAAACGCCTATGACGAATTTCCTTCTCATGGCACATACGAACAGCACACAACGTAAATTCAAAGTTGAAATGACATCTCATGTGTGAATTGTTAAAAATATGAAATTTAAATTTAAAAACTGAAATTTGGACTATTATTTGAGTGAGTTGAAAAAAGTGTTGACGAGTTGAGACCAATTCCGAAGATGATCAACTACCAGGTTTCCGGAAAGTTAAGCAATAGTGAACAAAACTACCCTTAGTGTGTAGGCGGGAAATTGAAGAGTATGTTCAGAGCTGCGGATGGAGCTGTCATTGATGGTCCGCTGATACAAAGGCACGCCATCCGCTGCATCCTACTGGTACTAGTAATCTTGTCACTCTATCCTTCTGATTTATTTCTAGAGACCTTCTTTCTTCAATTGGATGCCACAATCGGCGAACATATTCTTTCATTCATGTTCCAGTCGTGCCCGAAACAACATCGTCCTCCGGTACATTTCACACCTCTAGCACATCTCACTGCGGAAGTACGCATCATCTAATCCACACACATGCTCTAATTGCTGCCCAATCGCATCGCACTTTCCCATCAACGCCCGATTCACCTTCAGACATCTCTAATACCCGCTAAACAACCATTTACACGAAACTATTTCCATTTTAAGAAGCACCGTCGTAAAATCCCCCACAGGACTACAAGCAAAGTCTATGCAACATTAAAATTTCATTAGAGACCTTTTAAGAACATTAAAAGCAATGCGCCGCCGATTTCGTTGCCCCAGTCGGATGTTCAATGTGAACATCCCAAAATTCTAGCGCAACGGTCGCAACTTTCTCCAAAATGCTGATGGTAGTGTTATAAAACTTTACGAGCATAATTCCCACCAAATATCGCAACCATTGTATCCCATAGACCCGCAACTTCATTCGCTATGTAGCGCTTTGTTGGTTCCCACACCCATTGTCGTGAGGACAACGACGCGACGTTATCCCTTTTTCGAGAACAGATCAGAACGAATTCTCTGTCGGAAATGTCTTGTTTCTTTTTTTTTATCTTGCCTGTTCAACAGGAATGGAAAACGCAGACGAACCAACGAAAACTGATGAACATCCTGCTTTGTTTCGGAAATTTTAAGCTTGTTCGATGGTCCCGCAATATAGTCTTCAAGAACAATAGCTGCGGAAACCGGAATACAAGCTTATTCCGCAGGCTTTACCTCAGCCGCCATGGGACTCTGAATGTTTCGATAGGTGGGTAGGAAAGATACATCTTAATGTAAGAACACGAGAGGAGTAAAGGAGAGCCCACAGGAGTGGAACTATTGTTTAATTAAAATCGAAACTCAAGCCGGAAGAGGAGATAATGATTCCCTTTGATTTTCATTTGCGTTTCAGGGCGTTCCAGGATACACACGCCCAGATAATTACGTGCCCATCGAAGCGAGAGCTGTTGAAGATGATGTTGCTGGTTGCCGCTGTGGTGGCAGTGATGGCTGCTCCAGGAGAACTCAAGGGTCAACAATTGAATCCGAAATTCCGGATTAAATTGTAATGCCAACCCTGTGGCATACCTTTTGTATGGAGTTGTATGCCTCTTTCGGGGGGTGAACATACGCATAGTTTGTGAACGCCTAAACAAAAGAAAATGCCACAAATACAAACAGCCAAGGTCCAAGCAGATGCGACCGAATTTACATACGAGCCCGTCCCTCACCCACTGGACCTGCGGCGGGGGTCGTGCAAGACAAGTCAAATGATTTAGAAGGCGGATAGCTGACGCTTTTAAAGTTATCTTATCTCTCGGAGACAGGATTTAGATACGAGTTGGGTCACTTTTGCTGGATACAGAAGATATTTTTCAATTTTCCGGTATGCTGAGCATAGAGAACAGACGATGGACGACTGACTGGCGATACGGGCGAGCGGGGGATGACGGTCGTCGTGGAACAATGGGATTATAGGATAGTTTTCAATTGCGTGCAACCAGTATATCCTGTATTGCGGTTGTTTTCTGCGGTCGCTTGAATCTTTGGATACATTTCCAGCACAGGGTTACGTTCTGAGGGTGCACGTCCTCCATGCCATTCCGGAAATTGTTGTCAAGATAATTATTGTGTTCACATTCCGATGGAATGCTACTTTCTACAGTGAAACCTATTATCTTGGGGGGAATGAGACATCCCTCAGATACTTGTGTTTTAAGTCACTCACATCGACCCCCATCATGTGCCTGTGTCTGTGGCCGATATCTTTGGGGTAATTTATTTCAGGAAGTCACTGAAAGAAGCTTCGGAAGTTATTCAAGAGAAAATTGAATGTTGCGATTACACGAATACTTCATGATTAAATAATGGAAAACCACTGGTGTGGCAGGAGGGCTGGGAGTTCCTTCGCCGCTGCGCCAAGCCTTTCCGAAGTGAAGTGTGAGTGATGGCGAAGCATAGACTATTGTGCGAGCAGGTGGAAATTATTCGTGTGGCCACGAGGAAGGTGGGTCGAAACGAAAAGCCGCGTATAGCGGTTTTTGTTTTCACACGGTTTTGTGTTTGATTTACTTGCAATCAGCTTCGTAAAGGAAACTGTGTGTGCCTCGAGCTAACCACTGAATGCATTGTTTTAACGCATATCGGCGGATTGTTTTGATTGCAATAACCGCCTTTGGCCGGCATTTGCTCAACTGATTGGCATGCGATTGCAATATGCAATTTTGATGAAGTTGTTTTGCTGACAAAAACTGCTCAACGTTGTGAAGTTGATCAATATCCAACCGTACTTAGTAACGGGAGGCGACTGGATGACGCAGTTGGTTGAGCGCCTGCTCTTGGTTAGTGGGGATCCCGGTTCGAATCCCAGTGAGGGCAAAGTTATTACGCTTTTATCTGGTTTTCAAATCTGGTCCAGTCACCATGTGCCTAACCGAACAAATTCGATTGGCATGGGCTCTGGGCAATCGGATGATCAGGTGTACCACAGGAGTGCATACATGGACCTCACCTTTTTAAAATGAATCGACGTTATTTTGAGTGCGATGTATTTCGAGTTTATGGCATATTTCGTCTACAATCTGAGTGATACAAGTTTTCGTTTGTTTTTTTGTTGAAGCAGGCTGAGCGGGTTTCTTCAGTGACGAGGGAGAGGACGGCGATACGCGTGTGTTTACACGACTCAGTTCGACGGACTGGAGGATCTTGTCCTACCCATATGCAAGGGAAAAATTTTCAGGCATGAAGCTAAGATAGAAAACGAGAGAGATAGAGGAAAAGATAGTGAGAGATGAATGTCTAAGACCCTAGTGTAAACCACGGACGGACAACTCAAAAGAGGATAGAAAAGCATATAAAAGACAGGAAATATTCAGAAGCATCTACCACCAAAAGAGGGAAGAGCATTTTCGGGGCTATGCTTATTAACCTTAACTATGCCTAAGCTAACCGACCTAACCTTACAGCTATACCTTATATAATCCTAATCCAACTTAAAATTACCTTGCTCAGCAATACACTGACATCAACGCCCTTCCAGCGGCGTTTGCCGATCTGGGATGGTAAAGAATCCGAGGGGCCGGATGTTTTTGACACAAGTTAATTTTATAGAGTCACCCGATCTAGGGGGGCAATTCTGATCACCGAAACGAGGGAGTGCACGACCAGGAAAATTCTCATGCATATGATACCGACGTCTCCACCTGATTCAGCATCCCTCGTAGTGCGTAGGTGAACGGCATAAGATTGGCATCATCGACATTCCGAGTCCGGCATTGCCTTTACAATCAGGTACGATCCAGAATTTGGAAGCCAACATTTATAGTCTAATTGGCTACATACCAGTCGCACATAATAGAAAACCACGTCCTTTAGAAAAGACCTTTTAAGGTGTAGTTGCTTCCAGCATGATACTAATAAATAAATGTCAGTGCAGTGGTCTTGCAGTATCGTGTTGCAGAAAAACGACTTTTCTGCCGACAATCGCTGGTCATATTTCAGTTAAATCAAATACCTTACTTGATCCGTTCAGAGAAAGATAACAATAAATATCTTTGTCAGTTAATCCGAACGAAATAACGAGGTCAAGTCAATAAATTCCTCCAAATCTCCTGGGTTTCACATACCTTTTTGGGATTTCAAAACCTCGGGATTCCATTAAAATCTAGTTGAAACCCTTTCGAATTCATCCGTCCGTGGGAGATTGTCAAACTTAAAAAGGCTACACCGTGATTTTCAGTTAATTTTGGTAATTTTATCGTTAATTTTCTCATTTTCTCTCTCTCATTTATATCGTTACCAAATCTGTTAATTGCTGTCAACAGACAGCAGCTTGGCGGCCACTTCAAAATTGACAGGTAAAGACATTTGAAAACAACGCAAAGTCTGTGACAACGGGCTATTGAGATGCCAGTAAGAATTCGTCCAAATCACGCGATTTCGGTTAGATGGCAAGATGGTATTAGATAATGGCATGACTGGCTTTCGTAAGAAAAAATCTAAGGTCATTAAGGCTCAAAACCATAGAATCCGTTGCGTGCACTGCGCCTTGTAAAAAAATTGACAACTCAAAAGTCCTAATCAGAAATGAAGTATTACAGAGATAGCCGGCTTTAGAGCTGACTGCCCCGCAGTCCATCGACGAATTTGATTGCCTTTTGGCAGATATTCATGAATTTTGCTCGGTTATACAAGAAGTGACGTAAATGCCGTCCTCTCATTGGTCACTTTGGTTTAAGAACACGTTATAAAAAGCAGTTGTTGACAATTTGAAGGGTCAAGAGAGGTAGAAGTCGGGCTTCTCTGTAATACTTCATTTCTGGTCCTAATGAGAAGGAGAAAGACAGCAAATGCGGCCCACAAGTACAAACTTTCAACTTTTTGTACGTTTGACAGATGTTTCCATAGAAATTCAGTTGTGTGCTCTTAATATGTTTGTCCTTACAATATTTTATCAATGAATGAAATCGCTTTGTTTACAATTGGTTTTGAATAATTCATAATAATTCATCAACTCAGAAATTTCGAATTTCTTATACAAGGGTGGATCCTACTTGTAATCCAGCAACTACGATATTTGTTGATTCCAAACGCAACGGACGCAACGGATTCTATTGGTTTGGGCCCATATCTACTTTGATTGGAAATCAGAAGCAGAAAACAGTAGTCGATTGCCCGTCAAACTGATAAGTGAACAATTTAAAATATACATATATTCCTAAAGGTCATCTTGTATTGCTCGACATGGCTGAAAATGAAGTGTACTTGTAACTTCACTCCTTACTCATGTTAATTCTCAAATTTTTTGTTTTTCTCCTCAGGGATCCACATGCAGATGAGGAATTTGAATTCACTGGTACACTTTTTGAGAATGAATGGATTTTCAACCACATCCTGATATACAGTCTGTACACAGCTTACGCCTTGATAATAATCAAAAAGCATGCTGGTAAGCTACAAGATGACTGTGATGATTTTTTACCCTTTTTTAATTTTACCCGAGCCAATTATAGTGGTGGTGCTATGGTAGAGGGATAGTGAGTATTGATTTAATATTTCATCATTTATCGAATTTATGGAAATGTACGTTTCAGCCCAGGCGGCCTCCCGTTCAAGTAAATCCGATTAGTTGTCTACACTCTTCATTTTAATACCATTTTTTGTTGTTTTTGTGAGTAAATTTTTATCATTGGCACTATTACTTTATACTATATGTATATGTACGGAAAGCCGACTTCAATCATTAAACATTGTGTCTTTATTTTATGTTATTTGTTTATATACAGAGTTGGCATTCGTTTAGTTTTTAGTACTATGATCTAGTACAATATTAATTTTAGATTAAGATAGATAGATAGATACATAGATTTATTTCCAGTATAAAGTGTGTGTGCAGAGACTTGATACATATTTATCTTGCTTCTGGAATATTATTATTAAGGTTTACAATTTTTAGTAGCACGTGAATATTTTTGAAGGAAAAAAATGAAAAAAAAACCTTCACGCAAATTGTATTGTTTATATATATATATATTACAATTAGTAATAAGTAAGTAAAAAATTGAAATTCGTGCAACCACATCAAAATTGTGGATTACGTTCGTAATTTTGAGAGCAAAAAATAATAAATTGCTATTCAAAAAAATGCATATAAAAGCTACTGCCAAGTTCAGCTCGGACATTAGCAAATTAATCTTAAAAATACATTATTTTTGCATGGATGTGTGAATGAATTAGTCGTAGTAAAAATAATTTCATTATTTTCCAACCAATAGCATTTATAATCTAGTACCCTTACCACGACTGGCGGTTTAGTTGATCGACTCTTGTCGTTTTTGAGACGTGACGGTTAAGTCGCGTTATAGTGTCGGTATTACAGTGGCGAATCACCTTGTTCCGCATACATTCCACAGAAAAAAATTACAACTCACAGATTTGAACTTTACTCTTTTTGACTGCATAAGCAAATAGTGGGTAACACTGAAAAATTCGTGGAGTAGACACGATGAAGAGAAAATAGGAAAAAAGGATCTAATGCGGTTACGCAAGACTACTAGCTCGAAGTCCAATCCATTGAATTGACCAGACGTACATAGAAGAGTAAATTTCAAAATTGAAAGCAAACCTTTTTTCCAATCCTTTGATTTGAAAAGTCCCATCGGATCAGACTTAGAGCTGTGAAGATAGATTAGATTTTATACTAAAAAAAACACGTTCCGAACAGTTTCGTGTTTGATTGGCTCAGTTTTGCTTGAGAGCGCGTCATATATGGACTCCAGTTGAAAATGTGAACATTGTTTATGGTCCTGGTACTGTAACAATAAATCGTAAGCAGTTTTGGTTCAGCCGATGACGTTCCGGTAATTTCAAAAATGCACCATACCCTGAAAGGCCAACTGGCGAAAATGTCGATAAAATCATGGAAATCGTCGAGTCTGACGACTATGGTCCTTTCGATTCACTTCAATGATGTCGTCGATAATTTGATTCATGTAAGACAATCAGTATCGTCTCGCATGTCGATACATTTTTAGTGCTCTAAAAATAATCGGTGTGTTCCCGTACCCAAAATAAACAGTACAAAACAACGAAAATCTACGAAAGTTTGTTCCCGTATTCCAAAAATATGGGTTTTATGTCAAACGAGCACTCTCTCGAGAGAGTAACAAATATCTCCCAAGTTTCTTCTGTCAAAAGATGTGTCAAAAACCCGAAATTATTTTTGCTGTGCCTTTGGTTTCTTTTTCTGTCGTCAAAAAATAGAAATAACATGTATGACAACGAAAATAACTTCGAAGTGCAATCTTCGCCAAAAACGCTACACCGTCTTCAAACAGGTAAGACGATTTGCTTTTTTACCAAATATGTATAAGTTAAATAAAACGATGTTCTTCGTTTTGGTTCCAGTCTATGACTGATTTTATTTTCAATGGCTAAACTTAAACTGACCTATCTTAACAATGAAATGATTACTGAGGGAAATGTTCGGTGCAGTGGAAAAGTGCTGATCGTGTATGATTGAGTTGAGGTGAATGAGTTTAGTGCTGAATATGCTAAGAGTGAATCGTGTGACGGAAGTGCAGGGTGAATGTGCTTGGAGTAAATCTACTGTAGTGTAGTGTGTGACGGAAGTGTAATGTGAGCTGTAAAAGAGAGTGTGCAGGGGAAGTGCAGTGTGGAGGTTTATGTTGGGGTCGTGCCGAGTTGCTGCCATTAACTTACATAAACACATGCACAAGGAATATCGGGATTTGGTCACTGTGATGACAGTGATGAAAACACGGGGTAACGACTTTATTCCAAATATACTAATCAGATCCAGTGAAAGCGATCCGAATATTGAGGTTGAATCCAAAATAGGAGTTGGTGAAGCATGTAAAGATGTTTGGTTGGAAGCACCAACAACATTGCTACTTTCGTTGGTGGAATATCTCCGTCCAAAAGTGGGAAAACATTTGAATTAAAAAATAGAACCAACATTCGGCAACAGATCAGGACAAAAATGTTTTAAGAGGGTTACACTTTTACTGTAGCCCAAGTTCAGGGAAAATATCGGAATTTGAAGCGGCGATATAAATCGACCAAAATCCAATCCGAATCAATACAACAAAAGAACAAGAAGAAATAGGGAGAGTTGTCCTTACGTTTATGTCCTGTATGTTTATTGGACACATTTATATTAATTTAATGATATATTTGGTTACAGTGAGTTAGATAAAGTCCTGTCAGAAAAACGAAGAATACATCCTGAGTATATCTTAGATAATGACCCACAGGACAGTTTGACAAGGGAAGACCTGGGCTCCCATCGCGTAAGACGACGATCGTCTGACGACGTAGTTTCGACGATTGTATTACTTCGTGTAACGCTAAAATTATTGAATAGTCTAGTCGAGGTCGTTTTTAACGATTCACTATTGCTTCGTATAACTCAGAAATAATGTATTACAGAGATGACCGACTTCTACCTCTCTTGCCCCTTAAAATTTTTGACAACTGTTTTTTATAACCTTTTGTTAAACCAAATTGACCAATCTGAGAAGGGCATTTACGTTATTTCGTGAATAACCGTCAAAAATTCATGAACATCTGTCAAAAAAGTGCTAGAAATGGAAAACTCAAGGAGCTGCTCGCGGTCAACATGGACTTGGTGATTCCTTTGGAGGTCCTAACTGGAGGTGGCTACCAATGATTGGTTCGCATCTTCATCCGTCTCACAGTTCGCTCCGTTCTGCTCTCCATACACTTCGACAGCACCATAGCAATTCGAACTAGTACCTGTCACAGCAGTATGAAGGGAAGCCATCTGAATTGCCTTTTCCTCCTGCTCGGATATTGGAATTTGATCAGATGGCCAACCCCTGTTTTTTTTTAATGAAATCAAATCCTGGCTGCATTTGCTTTTTACTCGATATTTGAAATCTATCCATACCTAAAACAAATGAATTGAACTTTTAACTTGAGCTTGTGATGTTCATATTATGCACTTACTTTCCTGCAAGCATGTACAGACTAAGTGGGTAGCCCAATGGCATTCAGTTTTTGAGCCAAATCTGCAGACAGCTTGTTAATAGGCTGCCTGCCTTGTGTGGTTCTTGGCATGTATTTTTTCCCATTTCGGGATGTTCATCCATGTAATGAATGAAAACTTCCATTTGCCTTTCCCTTGCAGACCTAGTGTGTTAATTAATAAATCAATTAATGGACAAAAAGTTATTTAATACTTACACGTTTTCGATTTTGGATTTCAAATGAATAGGCGAATCATCAACGAATGTTAAAAGTGACAGCATAAATTCCGTTTTCTATATGATATTTAACGTGTTTAGTAGTTCTCAAACTGCCTACTATTTGAACGCCAGCCAGACGACACGACTGGCCGATTCGATTGTAGTGTTACACGAAGCAAACTTTTGACGACGTCGTTTAATACAACCGTTTGAACTACGATCGTCTTAAAAGTTACGCGATGAGAGCCCTGTCAGCCAACGAAAATTTCTTTGAACCAAACACATCTTTCACCTCAGGTTTACCATAAAATGTTTCTTAGTTTTCATGAAATTAATGCATATTCTTACAGCGCGAACCCGCTCAGAAGAGAATGACAGACTTCACAATTTGGTGCGGAAAGTACTGGAACATACCTAATATGTATGTATACACAATTGGTTCTCATTTAATAGAAGACGATACTGAAATAGGTTTCGCCGAAATGAATCGCCGGGACTATAGTTACTGACAGTTTAAAGCTTACGCGAAGCACTCAAAACGATATCTTCCAGACACTATCGATTTGTTATGCTTACACGAAGGCAAACTATTGTCGAAACGCTAACGTGAGAAGATTATCGACATACCTGATCTGAGCTAGACATTGAAAAAGGCGGGATTACAAACAGGACCATTAGTGACCTCACGAACCGAATTTCCGTCTGCGAATCACTGCTGTACTGCAGCAACATCGATCCATTTTTGAAGCGGATGTTGACGAAAAGTGGATCACTTAGTACAGCGTCAACGGTGGTCGGGGTGAATCGAGGTGAATAGGCACGAACGGGTTCCTAGCCAGGATTGCCGGCCACGAACGTCTTGCTGTGTGTTTTGTTTGATTGGCAGGGAATCATCTACCCTGAGCTGATCTCCTACTGCACAAATCATAATTTGTCAACAATTGGCAGAAGGAGGTCTGAAGGGAGGTCTGAGTTATTCAGAAGAGGCCAGTTTTGACTCGCAGGGGAGTAAATGTGTGAAATCAGGACAATGCCAAGTCACACACATCGATAGTGACTCTCAAGAAGCTCCTGGATCTTGGTTGGGAGGTCCTTATGCATCCACCTTATGGTCTGGACCAAGCAAAAATTAATAATAGTACAAAATAATTAATAATTGATAACCACCTGTACCTGTACATGGCGAAGGACTTGCTCTCAGTTTTTTGCCAGTATGGGCGAGGACTTTTACGAGAGAGGGATAACGACATCATCGTCATCGTAAAGAGGTACAATTTGTTAGTTTGTGGGTGCGTTTGTGGGAGCTAATCTCTGGAATGACTGAACCAGTTTTGCAAATTTCTTCACCAGTAGAAATCTACATTATTTCTCCATGCCATAGGCTATTTTTGGTTGTCATTAATAATGAATTAATTGTCAATCAATTCACTAAAGGCAATCAATCAAAACATCATCGCCACGATTTTCTTTCAGTGGAGAGCACTGCAGGCAGTCGTGCAACATTGACTATCAGGTTCTAGCAAAATCGCTATTTTGGATAGTTTGTAATAAAATGTAAAAGTATTTGCTCCATTTTAACTTTCTAAAATTATTTGCCATCAGACTGCTTAGAAATGTTGCGGGTGAAAACAAGACATCGCATTGCTGAGCGTTGCGGGACGCGTGGCCGGGTCAGCTAGTTGTCATATAAATGACATCAAATAGTCGAACAAAACGGCGCATACTTCACCATTAAGGTGACAAATATTATGGACTTACTTTTACTACACTCCTACTACTATTAACCGAATTTGTTATTATTTTTTTGAATGCCTTTCTGTTTTTTCATAAGCCATAGAATCATCAGCTGCTGCCTATGGACAGTTTGTTTGCCCGGGAATTGGTCCGTGTTCCTGATGAGGACTATACTTCCGTGAGAGGACTTTCAAATTATTGGAGCTGCATTTTGCAGTAGTATTAGTAAACTGAAGCCAAAAATAAGGCTGATTTTCAAAGATACCCTTCAAGACCCGTGAGGTTGCAGCACACCGCATTAACCTCAATTTGGCTCAAACCGCCAATACTTCACCCTGAGATCGATGGATCTTCTAAGAAACTATATAGTGTGTATATAATGCATTAATCATTCGAATTCTCTTAACCGTTGCAAATCTATGTATCTACATCTGGTATGCATCACTTGCCTTCGATTTGTGATGGGGGAAGAGAGAAAATTCGAAACAGATAATTTGTGTACTTCAATGTACACAGACATGTGCCAGCATACACTCCATGTTGGACCTTGTTGGAGCACACATGCATAAATGCATTCTTATCTAAAAGCATTCTGAAACATATTGGTACAAGGATTTGCGATAATTATTTCATAATTTCCGCCTCGGGCCGCTCTCAAACTTACATACGTAGATATGTACGTAAAGCACAAATATGTATATGTTGTGCCCCTAGTGCCACCCATTCTCTTCAACGCACATTTGATCTATAATGGATTGAAATTATTCAAAATTCTTGTCATCCATTTATGCCCAAGAGAAGGCATCTTTTGCAGTATTCTCTGTATGCACGCCCAAGGACACTGGTGTCGATAGACTACCAAAGCACTGCATTCGCCCCATAATAACATTGTTATCTTCGTTGTGATGTCTGCAAGGAGAATCACTCTGTAGCTGTGCTGTGTATTGTTCACTTGTCACAGTGCAATAACCAAACTCCACTACTTCGCTTCACTGAAGTTGTAATCTCCGATTGGAAATTGAGTTAATAATTGCCAAAGCAATAAGTTCAATGCTAGGAATCCTAGAAGAATCCAATGGATAGTGAACACAAAAGGATTGCCGACTAAGAAATGTACTTGTGCTTATACAACTTTCATTGTGAATGCACCCTTAAACCAATGACCAAACTGTCAACGTGAAAAAAATAAAAAATTAATGTTCATCGTGTGACTGCGAGATTATTTGCTATAATCCTGCTCCACTCCACCGATTGGTCCATTGTGCTGTGCACACCAGTTTTACCGTTGACCTTGTTGTTGTTGTGTCTTAGATTCCACGGACGTAGTTCGGACTGTATTATTACTGTTCAAACGTCCATCGCAAACTAAGAATAACTGGCGATTCTCTAAGTGGCCATTTATTGAGTGATTGGTCGGATTCTGTTCTTTTGTTTGAAAGTCGTTTCAATATACCATAAAAAAAATTTTGTGTTCATCATAAACATCGAAAGATCATAATCTTCAACAATATGAAGACTGATTCAGGCAATACCTACGTATGCCAATATTATCATTTGGCTTGCTGTTAGAAAAAATGCGTACCAAAATTAAAAATTTTAAGAAACCCATTTCTGCAGAACAGAGGCTTGTTTCATCATTAAGGTAAAGCGACTGACGTGCTTGAATAACAGACACCACATAAACACAAAACTTAGTAATTTTTGCCAAAGTTGATTCGCGTGACGACGATTTTCAGTACCTTTTCTATGCTCGTTAGATGTACGTTAGAGTTACGCGAGCGGTCGTGCCGTGCGAATACGTTGTTGTGATAACGAGAGTGTCTACGAGTCAACCACGTCAGTATTTAGGTATCTTAAGGCCTGAAGCGTGCGTCGCGCTGGCGTACTGGGTTAGTGCGTCAACTCCTACGCAGAGGGTGCCAGGTTCGATACCCGAATTGACCACCTTTCGTACTTAACGGCTCTACCTCTTTCCAGACACTTACAATGCACAAAGAGTATTTCCTGTCTAGAAAAAGCTTCTCAAACTTGGCCGCTCGGAGTCGGCATTAAACTGTTCCTTCCACGCGTGAAAGAACAATAGCACGCACAACACGAGTGGTTGCTGAGAAGCTAGGCCCAGGTCCGCCTCGGACTGTAGGGCCACCCATATTATTATTATTATTATTATTATTAAGGCCTGAAGCCAATTCGTCCTCAATGCTCTAAGCTACATTGTGAAGACCGCAAAAAACGATGATTTTGAGGTTACACATTATTTAATGGAACCAATGAAGTGTCAACTTTAATAAATGATCTAAGGATTTAAGTGGGTCGCCGTGGCGTAGTAGGTTAGTGCTTCGACTCCTACGCAGATGGTGCCAGGTTCGATTTTCTTATCAGTAATTTAAGATAATAATTCACACTCTTAACTCAAAGATAAAATAGTTTAAGATAGCAATATAAAACGACTTTTGAAAATACTAACTGTCAAAATAGTGTCTGGTGTACTACCACGACTATAGAATTGTGAAAATTAGGGTACATCAGTCGCAGAGGATTAAAGATGTATGCACTTTTCATGGCCTTCTCCACAGCCACTTCCTTTTCTATAAAATCATGCATTTATATAAAGACTTGTAGATAATGTCAGGAAAACAACTTCAACTGCATGACCGACACGAATCTCTGTACATACCGACACGAGTTTCTGGACAAAACCCCACACCTTCTATAAATCTTGTAGTAACTCCGGCAAGGGGGTTGCGATTAATAACAATTTCGAAACCCAAAGGGACATATCGCCAAATTGGCTGCATGGTTCTTTATCTGAGCAACATTATGCCAAATTTTAACACAGACTTCTTATTTTATACATGTTATATTTATATTTATATTTTATATTTATATTTTATATTTATATTTTATATTTATATTTTATATTTTATATTTATATTTTATATTTATCTTTTATGTTTTTGGCCGCATACTATGTGTTATTGAAGTCCGTGTCAAGGCGGATATGTGTAATGAACGACATATTGATAGTAAATTAAATGGACGTGTTATATCGACAAATGGTTCCCGATTGGGTGTGTGGATCGTGTGATTTAAATCTTTACGCTGTGCTAAATCCTTGAACTGTGTCAACAAGCCGACGTCGTTGGAGGAGCTCAGAGGAAATGTTTCTGTGGAAAAATATCACCGACTCATCGAAAATTGGCTTAAACGAACCGCCCACTGTAATCGTTTCAATGGTGGACACATGAACGACATCGAATCATGTACATAAATCTTGATCTTACTTCAAAACAATAATGAAATTTTCGAGGTACCTGGAATGGCTTGCAATAAACTTGAAAACAAAAGTTGTAAAGTCCTTATTGTAAGAACCGATATTCCCAGTCTGTATCAGCGTATCGGCAACACAGCCTTAATCATCGAGGTACCTTGCAAGTCACTAAACATGATTTTACACCTTCTCCCCATCAGGCTAATGGCCAAACGCGATGCAGATAAATCGGAAATAAGACTGAGAGAGTTCAACAATTTTGAGTTGAGCATTTTTGTTCCTTCTAACTCTATAAATATCGCTATTATTCACACAGATTACCCACATAATAACATAATAATTCACACAAGAGAACTCTGGTCAGAACCCTCAGTTGAGTAGGAAAACTCCATTAATGTATACATACACAGACGGCTCTAGGGAGCATGAAGGAGTCGATGCTGATTTATAGAATGCATCGCAAGATATCAAAATCTGTTATAAACTGGACGAAGGAAGCAGCATCATTCAGGCGGAGCTGGTAGCCATCCAGTCATGCAGCGCAAAACGCACTCGCATTCAAATCTATGCAGTTAGTCAGGCAGCACTCAAAGCACTTTAAAGTAAAGTGAAACACAATACTTAACGGCTTCGTAGTCCTCCTTTTATGGATTCCTGGAATCCAAGCAAATGAAACAGCTGACGAACAAACTACGCGTGGCGTTACAATTTCGTCTTATAAACTAAAGGCACGCACGTTGTAACAGAATCCACAGAATCGTAGTTACCGCATTGCAAAGAGGTGCCCATTGACTACGTTGCTAACGCAAACCATTCTTGCATGAATCTAAAAAATTCGAAATCTTAAAGTTGCTTAATTATTAGGAATTATTCAAAAACAATTTCAAATAAAACAAAAAGTATTCTTTCATTCATAAAATATCGTAAAAACCATCACATAAGGAACACCCGAATGAATTTCCATGGAAACATCTGTCAAACGCACAGAAAATTAAAAGTTGCCCAATTCCATCAGTCGTGGTGAATTTCACTTGTGGGCTGTATTTGTTGTCTCTCTCCCTCTCATAAAGCATTATGAGTTGTAATTTTTTTTACAGGACGCAACGTCGCGTGCGTTGGATTGGGTTGAATGGGTTTGGGCCTCAAGCATCGCAGCTCCGATAAAATTCTTCTTTAACGAACTCGATAATGAACTGCTTATAACAGCAAATAATGTGTGGAGGAGTACTAATTCATACTCCTAGCCCGAATAAAACATTACCAAAATCAAAATAATAATCTCGCTACCAAGAGTTATCCGCAGATGGTATACGTGTCCGCATCATTACAGGCCACTGCCTGGCGGGTCACCACGCTCATAGAGTAAGACTGACTCCCACTGATAGAGACGCCGTTCAACAATCGGCTCAATCTGGAGCATCTTCTTTGTTTCTGTCCGGTTTTAGCCAAAACTCATTACAAGTCTCTAGGACAACCATTCTTTAAATACCTAAATGATGTGAAACCACAACATCTCATACATTTCGCAGAAACCGCCGGAACAGTCTGCTTAAATAAAGCCAAGGTGGACTACAACAAGGTTTACTCTGTGTGTTGGTAGCTCTATGGTCCAACAGGTCTATGTGAGGCTGAGCCGGTGGCGGCCTTTACCTAACCTAACCTTAGACCGATTCACATATTTTGGGACTAAGTGGGGCACACATCAGAGTAGGGTTCGGATTGAAATGTTTTATTATTATTGTTGAGGGTATGTTTCACAGCGACCTTTAGATCTATTGTGCCCACTATTCATACCTTTGCTTTCTTAAGAGCTCCCTTCCCATGCAGCTCTTTTCAGAGTTGTATTGAGGGTTATATGCTCCTTTTGCGCGAAGGTGTAAAGATTTATCCTAGAGTATTCTCTCTAAGCCAGTTTCCTTTAAGAATCTGAGAATGAGAGCTTTTGAAGGATTGTAGTGTTGCAAGTGAAAGTTACCTCATCCAGCTTGCGTGAAAACCCGGAGGCAGCTCACAAAAATAGATTTTTTGTAACAATAAATTTAATTTTCAATGCAATACAAGACGACTAATTACCCTGATAGGTGACTGTAAGTAGAGAATCTCCTTACGATGAACTTGAAAGCACACTCGTGCAGACATAGCCTCTTGACTCAAGTCGTAACTCTTACCAGAGGGAGTTAAGATCGAAGCAACATTTCCATGAGAATAAAAGGAGGAACAGGAAAGCCAAAAAAATCAACTACAATCAGAACCATCGAGTCGAGTACATCCTCTGCATGGATAGACATGTATTTATTTACACAGACAGAGGCAAGGACGCGATACAAACTCAAAGTCGTCGTTGAAGCAGTGTACAACTTTGAATCGCTTAAACACATAAAACTGCGATTAAACTTCAATAAGGACTTGTAGGAGGAAGCAAGTGGCATTCTAAAGAAAAGAAACAGGTGTGAGACCATCCCCAAGGAGGACATCGTTATCTGTCAAGTAAGTAACCCGCTACAAGTTCAACTCAGACCGAGGTTGGCAACTGTGCGGAGATAAAGTGTGTGAATCATTGTATTAAGTAGTGAACCGTTTGAAGATTCGAACGGCAACCAAATGGGAGGACTCCCGTTCTCCAGGGAGGAATGTGTGTTGATAT
Source organism: Eristalis intricaria (assembly GCA_964034865.1). Lineage (NCBI taxonomy): Eukaryota > Metazoa > Arthropoda > Insecta > Diptera > Syrphidae > Eristalis > Eristalis intricaria. Next base: position 138,543,959 of record OZ035873.1, read on the forward strand.
GTCTTATTGAAAAAATATCGTTTTCTTGCGTTGCTTGTCCCCAAACCAGCGACTTGTGCATCTTGCTGGCTTCATGTCCCTGCGTATCGAAAGCACTTTGTACTGAGAAGAATTCATCGGCTTTTAGCGCTTACGACCTAAAAAGGACACACTTAGAGATAGCACCGTGATTATATGCCAAAGATGGTAGCGCTCCCAACAGTGTTGCAACACACAAATACGAATATTTTTGTGCAGCGATTACTCTACTTTGTTCCGAAGTCGCATGGGTCTTATCAGACTGCACTTCGCGAAGTGAAAGACACAAAGTGGTGGGTGACTAAGATTGCAGTTCTGCAACAGATTGTTGCAATGAAATCGCATTTCCACCTGCCGACATAATCGTAGATCTGAGTTTCACTCTGTTAAATGAAACTGGAGCTCTTAGCGCTCAATGCGTTCTGTGTATTGCGAATTAGAAGCGATGGAACATTACACCAGATGGGTAAATATTTGCGAATCATTGCAGTTTAATATTTGTGCGGGGGTTGCCATTGAGTGCAGATAGTGTATAAACACTCGAGTGCTCTTGAGCATATTTCCATTTGATGTTATTCTCAAATGAATCGGTATCTAGGACAGTGAGCTTAACACTACACCGCTGCGAGACTTTCAAGTGATTATCGCTTCCCATACAGGCCCCGATTTAAGGGAGAGTTTTAAAGCGTAAGGTTATAACATGGTTTTTGGAAAGCGAGTGATCGCATTTCGATGTTCATGTTCATACACTTGTGCTCATACAATTAGGCCACTTTGAATGCTGTAGATAATTTGATGCTTATTATTCCACTTTATTGAAACTCAACTAATGTTTAATTCATAATTTAATAACTTAAACAAATTCAGAAGTTCAAATGTTGTAATTTTTGTCAAGTAGTCCTTGCTCATATAATTAAGCCACCTGCGAAAAATTCATAAAATTATAAAAAAAGTCATTTAAATACTATTTCGTCTATACAAAATTACATTGCTCCCAATCAAAGAATTTGTGTGTCCTTATTTAAATGCTCTTTAGCAAATGCCAACCGTTTCATTTGGTTTTTCTTTGACACGTTTGGCGTCCTTCTGGCAATGCGGCCATTTAAATTATTTTCTATTAGACGACTTCGTACGGTTTGTGATGACACTTCCACGACATATGAACTTTCCATAACCTTCCTAATTTCTACTGACGTCAAAAATGGATCAATCTCGCTCAAACGGAGAAGTAGTGGATCTTCAGAACTACTAGCCTTATTTTGTATTTGTATTTATTGAGTGTTTCTGTACATACAAGAAAGTTTCTTAAAAATAAGTACAGAAGATTTAAAAGAGAACATATTAAAATATAATATAAAAATGTATGAATCAATAAAGACAATTAAAATAAAATGTAAGTTAACTTATGAAGCTTATGTCTTGGCAAATTCTTAAGACTTTTATTTTTCTTGTAAAAAACTATCGCATTTTTTACTTTTCCGCGCAAAAAGGGCTGAAGGTCTCGTCACATCTGCTATGGAATTATGATTTAGGTATAAATTCCGCATGGAGTCCTGGTTTTATTTTTCCCATATCTTACAACTTAAAAAGAAAAACAAATTCAACGCACTGTAACAAAGTTTCAGGACACTTACTTATAAACAAGACCGCACGCACTCTGGATGAATGTTAGCAATGAATGGCTTAAGTATATGAGTACAGGAAGAATAATAATATACGAAAAATATGCGAATTTGTTGTACTTAACTAACCGAATTTTATAACGCGTGCAAAAGTAATAGAAACCAGGATATTAATAATGGGTAGTCGAAACAGTATTTTCGTAGTTTGTCAATAGATGCCGTTGGAGACGTCTATCTCCAGTGCTACCAATTACATTGTGTCATACCATATGGTGTTGGAAAGGTGACATTTTAAGCTTCATTTAATTTCTATTCTTGATTGCAGCTAAATAAGTACATTTTTTTTAAAACTACATTGCACAATTTACAGAGATACGACATACACTACCTTATTACTGAAAACTTATTATAAATTGCAAGAAAATATATTAAAAAATTATTTAGGATTAAAAAAAAAATGTATTATAACAAATGTGGCTTAATTGTATGAGCACAAGTGGAGTTAGCTCGAGAACGATGGAAATCTATTTCACTGGCCGGTATAGCCACGGAATAGATAGAAAGTTATTTATTCAGATTCTTTTAAAATGTACATGGTCTGAGTTACCGCACATTATCTTACACAGAGATTTGATACCTAATTGCATCTTTCTACTGAATTCATGATTATATTTGTTTCAAAAGATATAATGAATGTACAAATTATCATTTGAGGAAAAAATAGATTAATAAAAAAAACCTCATTTAAGTTAGTAAATAAAAAATGTATATTTATGAATTTAAATATGGCAAGAAATAAATTTGTTTAATGCCTTACAGTAAGTATAAAAATTTAATAAATAAGCACATAGATACATGAATAAATAAATAAAGAAATAAATAAGTAAATAAATAAATAGATAAATAAATAGATAAAAAAATAAATAAATAAATAAATAAATATAATAAATAAATATATAATAAATAAATAAATAAATAGTTAAATAAATAAATAAATAAATACTAAATAAACAAAAATGTACATGTATGTGCCTATACGAACAATAAATAAGTACAAACGAATGTTTTTACCAAAGTTTCTTGGAATTGCTTGGAAGTATTGCAGATCAATGTCTTAGAAAATAAATTTCTTATTAAAGGGTTTTCGGAACAGATGCAGCGACTTAAAAATTTTTCGTTAAGTGTGTTTATCCTATCAGAGATCAATTCAACATTCACTCTTCTATGCAAGGATTTTGTAGAGTAATGCCACGGGAGACTTAGCATCATTTTTAAAAGTTTGTTCTGTGCAATTTGTAACTTTGCTATGTGACATTTCGCACAGTTACCCCAGACCGGACACCCATATAAAATTATTGCTTGAAATATTACTTTATAAATTATTATTTTGTTTTCTAGTGATAATAGAGATTTTCTGTTTATGAGTGGATATAGTAGTCTTGTACTTATATTAATTTTGTTGAATGTTTCTTTTGTGTGTTGGTTAAATAATAGTTTTGAGTCCAGATGGATTCCTAGGTTCTTTACGCGAGAGCTCTACCCGATTAACACATTATCCACCCGCAAACGGTTGGAGGGAATATAGCAAGCTTTCCTTTTCCTTGTGAAAAAGATGGCTTGAATTTTTTCCTTATTCAACTTAATTTTCCACTTAGCAAGGTAGATACTCAGAATTTCCAGCCCATAGGATAGATTCATCTCAAGAACGAGAGAAAATTTATGGGATGTAAAAACAGCTGTGTCATCCGCGTAAGTAGCAATTTCGCAAAACGGGAGATTGGGAATATCTGAAGTAAATACAGAATACAAGACAGGACTAAGAACAGAACCCTGCGGAACCCCAGCATGGCAGTATTTGATTTCCGAAAGCACATTATTAACGGATACACAAAATGAACGATTACTCAGGAAACTTTGGACTAATTTACAAAGATAATATGGGAAATTGAGGCGAATCATTTTAAATACAAGACCATCATGCCACACAGAATCGAAGGCTTTGTCTATGTCGAGCAGAATCATACCTGTAGACTTGCCTTGAGCTCGTTGTTCTTTGACATAATTAACAATTCGTAAGACTTGGTGTGAAGTGCTGTGTGCATTCCGAAATCCAAATTGTTCGTTTGGGAGAATATTTTGATCTCGTATAAACTGCATCAACTTTTCTTTTATAACCTTTTCTAGTAATTTATTTAGACTACTAAGAAGGCTAATTGGTCTGTAATTCTCAGCTTTATCTGGAGGCTTTCCAGGTTTATTTATTGGAATAACCTTAGCAAGTTTCCAAGCATCGGGAAAATATCTGATTTTTAAGCAAGCGTTTATAACAAACGGAATAATTTTATCAAACTGATGCAATTGGTAAAATGAGCATAAGAATATAGTACCAGGTGGCTCAATATAGGGTAAAGGCACTAGTGGTCGGCCACTATCTAGTGGTCTCTAGGTAATTGCTTTCTTTCTTTTTTCTGGTTATACATAATTGAGCTTTTTTTTTAACTTCATTTTTATTTAATTCTCAGGACAACTTATACTAAACAAAAATGGCATAAAAATCTATCTTAATATCTTACAATTCATGTACTTAATTCTATCTTACTGACCCTCCGCGGGTACTCTAAAATATTCTAATCTAATTTACTATTTGCCTTACGACGTCTAAACTATTGTTTTTTTTTGTTTTTGTCCTTAGGGCAGACTTTTTTGTTCAAGACTTACTGGCCAAGGAAACTAAGAAAAACTTGGCGCTCTATGCATTCAGCATAATTGAGTTATTGCCACTTATAATGGACATTTTCTTCTCCTTGAAGTGGCCCTACTGTCCGACGTGGACCTGGCTCTCAGCCAACAAGTCTCTCCAGCTGCCACGATATTTAGCCAGCTGTCTCCAACTACGCACGCCACGTTGGTTGAGGCCCTTCTCCACCCGGGGGAGCCATCGTTTCCACTGGTTTCCTCTACTGGGTTGTCCCACTGGTTCGGAGTCGAGGAATTATCGAGCTGGAGCAATGTTGTCCGTGCGCTCTACATGCGATGAATCCATAGACGCCTGGCTAGACACATGTCGCTGCTAAACGCGTACAGTTCATGGTTGAATCTTCTCTTTCAAAAACCGTATACGCAAACAAAACGAAATATCACACGCAGAACTTTTCTCTCGATGATACCAAGAACACACTCATCCGTTTTTGAGATTGTCCATGCCAACGCAAAGTATAGCAGGACTGAGACGATCAAGGTCTTGTATAAAGTTTAAAAAAAAAATAACTTGAATCTTACTTCGAGAGATGGCTCTATTACTCAATTGCGATTAGCGATTAATAATAATAATATGGGTGGCGCTACAGTCCGAGGCGGACCTGGGCCTAGCTTCTCAGCAACCACTCGTGCTGTGCATACTCTCACTCGTGGAAGGGACCTACAGTTTAATGTCGACTCCGAACGGCGAACTCGAGAAGCTTTTTCTAGACAAAAACACTCTTTGAGCATTGTCAGTGACTCGAAAGAGGTGGAGCCGTGAAATGCGAAAGGTGGTAAATTCGGGTATCGAACCTGGCACCCTCTGCGTAGGAGTCGACGCATTTACCCACTACGCCACGGCGAACAATTACGGAGTTGAAAACTGCTAACTTGGCTTTCACACTAAGCTCAGCCTTCCTGATTATAGATCTGGGTAAAAACTGACCCAGCTTGACCAATCCTACAGGGAAGCTCAGCATTACTTCTGCTATCATGCTTGAAAAAGACCCCTAGATACCTAAACTTCTCCACCTATAGGTATCATGTAGAGTGCATCGAACAGGCGTTCTGGAAAATACCATAACCTCTGATTTGTCTTTGAATCGGTACACACGGCCACAAACCTGTCGAGTGTGCACTGGAGTTCCATCTGAGAAGAAGTGAGAGTAACTAAGTCATCCGCATAAATAAGACTTACCCTCAACTCTCCCAATGTGAAACATTCCTCGCCTCGGCTGTGCTGCAACATCCAGTCCATATAAGCAATGAAAAGGAGAGCTGACAAGACGCACCCTTGGCGAAGTCCAACGCCCACGGCGAAAGGTGTTGATTTGGCACCGTTAACCAGTATATAGAGATTGAACGGCCCTCAAAAGAGGACCCTAAATCCTATACTCCTGCAGAAAAATCCAGAGCTTACCACGAGGAAAGTCTTTTCACGAGGTAAGTCTTTTCCAAATCTACAAAACAGCTGTAGATGGGTTTGGTATGCTCCCAAGCTTTCTCAAGTATCATTCTTATAGTATTATGAAGAGCTGGTCGGTTATACTTCTGCCGGGATGAAAGCCGCACTGTTCATGCCCCATCCTTGGCTCGACCTTAGCTCTAGAACGCGCTTCCAAAACCTTAGCGTAGACTTTCCCGGACGAGGGATATGTAGTTAGAGCAGTCTCTTGCGCCCCTTCTTAAAAAGAGGGACAATCACCCCAGTTTTCCAATCGCCAGGTGTCTTACCGCGTTCCCTGGCCACCTTAATAACACGAGAGAGCCACAAAACTCCCTCTTTACCCATTGCCTTAAGCATTTCTGGCCGGATTTCATCCACACCGGCGGATTTGCCAAGCGAATCTATCGCCAAAATGACCTCCTCCACCGTTGGACTATCCTCCGCCGAATCTCATTAAGTTGACACAAACGAAATTGTGGTCAAACGCTTCCAAAACACAACGATTGTGTGAATAAGAAGATTCCCCACCAGGAAAGACTTCTGTCGTTCTTCACATTCCACCACACCATTCATTCAATTGATTGGGAAGACGGAAGCATGAATTTCGCACGTGGTAGCATTGCGGCCATCCAATGCCATGTTTAGTTACTGGAAAATAATTAATACCTCATAATTGAAATGAGCGTGAATTGTGTTTCGATGTAATCCCATGTGAAGACAGTAATCCTCTAGCTAAATGGAAACATCAGTTCCTCTGGCACCGAATTAAGGATAAAGACGCGAAGAGAAGGGATGAACAAAAAAATGAAATTGGGAGGAGAAGTTACAACATAATGTTATATCCACGTGTCATTAGCGTAGCGGGGACCATAATCCGTTGAAAGCTGCACAAGAACTTCCACTCCGATCCGATGAGTTTGGCTTAGCACGAGGATACGACTAAACAAAACAAAAGTAAACGAACGAGAGAGAATGACCGGGTGTGTGGGTTGTTTGAAACGCACATCCCTAAGCAACTGCTATCGCCGGTATCCCTTCTCCGTCAGGCGCAGTTTTCATGGTCCACAGGTTGAAGTGGACCCCTAATGCCAGACTGGAGCTATTAAATTTGTATACGACAAGCGAACACGCAGGATGAAAGCAACTATAACGCCCTCGACATTATACACTCTATCTAGGGATCTCCGTTCCGTGTGTCGCTGCCTGCTGTCATCGCCAACATTGTGTGATGCGATTACGGCATTAGAACGTGCAAATGGGTGAAAGCTGTGAGGTACGGGCTTCGAGGACTTCTCACACGGCATTCGGATGTGTGTAAGAGCATGCTCTCACCGCCAGCAAGACTCTTATGACACTCATACGCTGATTCCATGAGTGTCGCCCGAGTTAATCTGTTCACCTAATCTGATGAGCTACAAGGGAGCGAAGACGACCGCTTCATTTCTTTCTCTGTGCTGTCTCACACCACTTCACCTCTCGGTTAGGGTCCGCACAGCACAGCAGGGATCAAGTACACACTCGCATCCCCACAGCAGCAGCAGCAGCAGACATCGTTGGCGGATGTGTAAATACCATTCCGAGTAGATTTCCGAAGCTTAAATGGCAGAGAACATCATATGAGTGAATATTTATGTAGAGCTTTATGGGAATGGCACGACGGATAATTACGCGGAAGATGATGGTGGGGATTAGCGAATTGATTTTAAAGGATCCAAGAATTAGATCCATTTCCCGCTGAGCGACTGCTGACGATTTATGTTCTCCCGGTGACTTGATGATACCTCGTTAAGCAATTTTGCCACGGTCAACTCAAACTCAAATCCTTGCCAGTGAAGCATTTTCTTGGACCGGTATCGGGGAGAGGGATTTTCGCTCCAAAATAGGATTCTCCTTAAATGAACTATTATACAACTAGAGAGACTTCACCTATAATAAACTAATAATAATAATAATAGTATGGGTGGTGGACCTGGGCCTAGCTTCTCAGCAACCACTCGTGTTGTGCGTGCTATTGTTCTTTCACGCGTGGAAGGGACCTACAGTTCAATGCCGCCTCCGAACGGCGAGGTTGAGAAGCTTTTTCTAGACAAGAAATACTCTTTGAGCATTGTCAGTGTCTCGAAAGAGGTGGAGCCGTGAATTATGAAAGGTGGTAAATTCGGGTATTGAACCTGGCACCCTCTGCGTAGGAGTCGACGCACTTACTCACTACGCCACGGCGACCACTATAACTATATAATAAACTAATACCGCATTCTATTTGTTTAGCTAAAAATGCGCTTCATCACCATAATGATTTTATTGGTGTATTAAATAGACATCTATAATTTAAAATGTGGCCCATTTTGTTGGGATATTTGTTTACAATCTCACGGTAATGCCATTTTCTCTCTCGTAAGACCCTCCAAGCCTCTCTTGAGGCAAGCTTTTCACCAGAAAAATCGCTCCCCATAGACAGGAACATCTGGTAATTACTTGGTGCTTCGTCTGGACCATTCCAGATCATTCCAAGATCCCGCAGATTCTGTCGAGTCGCTATGCATGTGTGGGGCTGGGCCGGGCAACGCCCAACACATTTCCTCTCATATGAACCAAAGTTGGTCGCTTCTGAGCGATTCCCTCCTTCAGATGGTCCTGGCTGGCAGTCCTGGCTTGGCCACCATTTGCGCCAACTCACTGTGATTCTACGAAGACCGTCTTCATATGACGTTCTCGTAAGTGTTCCAATTTTCGTCACCAGCGGCTTTAAAAATGGGTTGGTTGTTTTGCGATTCAGAAGTGATTATCAGATGAAAATTTGGTCCATGAGGTTCCTTGTCGTTGACTCGTTTTAAACATTGAGCTTATTTTTGTATCCCAGCGCTTTCCAGTGGTTCCAAGAAATGTTTGTGCTTTCGAGATGGTCGGGCTCGACAATTTTCATGATTTTATCAACATTGTCGACAATTGGCCTACCTGATCATAGTGTATCTTTGACATGGAAACTACCTTGATTTTACAAAAAAAAATGTACGTGCTTTACTTCGTGTTACAGTAGACTCCGGGCTTGCGTTTCGCCTTTATCAAAGGACAATTAAAATCTGGCGCTTATTTTCTCTTTGCTGGTGTCCATCTTTAACAGGCGCTCAAGTAAGTTTGAGTCAATCAATCACAGCACTGTTCGAAATGTTAGTACTTTTTAGTACAAAATCTTATGTATCTGTCGTTTGGTGTATACAACTCGAGATATTGATTGCTAACGGTAGTCTGTTGAATGTCCTATCTGAAGGTGGCCCACAGTGGTCCCGTTGTATGGGAAAGTTGGAAATAAATCTGTAACTTTTGGACCGGTGAACCGATCTAAATGAAATTTGCAAGTACTGCAAGATCTTATTATGTTTCAAAAATGGTTGATGTATCTCATAAGCTAACGGAGTAATCTTAAGTTAGAGAAAAAAACATACTTTTTTTTGTTTAAATGCATAAAATAATTATTTATTATTGTCGATGACTCGAAATTGGGACTTAAAGCAAATTTGTAATCACTATTTATATATAAAAATTCATTTTTACAAGTTCTTGTAACGTACACTTTATTTGGAATTAGAAACTAAGCAATTCAGTGTAATAAGGCTTGCGCTTCAGTACTAAGTGGCAGCGAATCTTTTGTTTTTAGTTCAGGCCTTAAATACGCAATCCAGAGATCAGACGATACCAACATTTGATGAATAACATCTTCATTTGTTGACAAACGAGAAAATTGTCTACTATTATTAATGCGATAGTACCTATAGTTTTTATTCCGAATTTCCTGCGCCTCCTCTGACAATGATCCGACGGGCAAGGCTGCTGATGATATTATTTCTGCTCTGTGGAACAGAATTTTATGCACTGTTGCTGGCATATAATACCAGGGATATAAATTTGTAGCCATTGTAGCGGTTTCCTGGGCATAAGCTCCGAACTTGTGGGGATCAATCCAAAAATTGCTGCATATTGTCTCCAGGATAACACTGAAGCTTTTTATGAGTTGCACATCTATTTCCGTTATTTCTGCCGTTGATAATGGGTCTTCAAAAAATCTTCTAGATGTGTTCCCATCGTTGGTTGTGCAAAATCCTTGCTTTATTATGTCTACCTTAATACCCATTTTTTGTATGAACTTCTGCTGAATTTGACTCTTCCTTGCCTGGTGTATGAGCTGTGTCGTTTTTGTTGTTCGCCAAGCTTTAAACTCCTAATTGTAGGCTACATGTAGCAAGTATTCCATAAAACGGATGCGAGCGTGCAAGGTTGAAATTTTTAATCTTAGAGCTTCATGATTTCTTGGTTTTGCTCTAAGTAACTTCAAATCAGTCATCTGACTTCAAAGTCAGAAATAGATATTCTCCAATAACGCTGTAATTACCCCCCTTTTTTGCCCCATTGCGACATGCATTTATGACACCGCAAACAAAACAAGATATAAGCAATTAGTTTCATAATTATAACAATTTTATGACCCAAAGAGTTCTAATTCACAATAATAAAAACATCCTCGGCATCTCGCATAGCGTTTGCACAATACATGCATTGCAAGGGAAATCGTTTGAAAATGCCGAAAAATGCACGACATTGCTCCACTTAAATGCCTTGTTGGCCGTGGAAAAAAAATGCAAACTTTAAGTATTATTTGTTTATTAATTCAATATATGAAAAAACGGTTGAAAGAAACTTATTATAAATAAAAACTAAAATTAAACTGCTCTCTTCTGCCTCCACGAACCAACCGCCGTCTTTTTAAAAAGTCGAACTCGAATTTGACATTCGTTGGGGTGTTTGTTTATATTTTCGAACATTCTAAGCGCTGTCAGCAACATGCCTCGTACTCCCAAAGTGGTGAAGGTGGTGGTGAAGTAGTTGTTTCTAGTATTTAAGTATCGATAGACAATACTTTTAGCTTTCAGAAAAAGTTGGTCGCCCGTTGGAGACTCTTGGAGCATTTTTGTTATAGTCCATCAAACATTGAAATGCCCCTCTCAGAATGTGCCTTTACTTAAAAGCCTGGTTTAAAAAATTGGTAAGCAATATGAAAAAACTGGAAACGCAGTTTGAAAGCAAGATGTATGACCTTTTTAAAAAAAATTTACTTTAGGTTCCAATGCACATAATTATAGGAAATATGGCACATCAAATTTGCTTAAAAAATACGTCAATTTTTGTAATTTTCAAAGTCCCAACTTTGAGCTAACGGTACAGCCAAATGGATGATTCAAGGTCAACAAAATTTTTGCTATCTAGGTTCTCATATTTGCAGAATCGAAGAACCATAAACCATTTGGCCGGGAAAAATATGTCACTTCGGGTATTTATTTCCACTGCGGGACCACTGTGCGGCCCAGGTCCACCCCGGACTGTAGCACCCCCAGAAGAACTTCTGAAGGGGTTGAAATACACGTATGCCTTCTTGCCGAGAACATGACGAATTGTCTTTAATACAGGGGTTAAATTTTTGGTCCTGTTTATATTGATGTTTATATTTATCCGTGGAAGAAGATCTAACCACGAAATGTACAGGCTATACAACGAGATGAGTTTAGTGCCTACGGAACGTCTCGGTTGGACGAGCCCTCTAGAGAGCAGAATAACTGAAGAGTCTTCACTTCAACTTGAGAGAGAATGAGTTCCATCCATGCCTTCCACTAGACTCTCGATCAATTTGTAGGCGCAGCAGAAAGCCATATGCCAAAGACGGAATTATTCGAGTTATTATATGCTTACGACACATACCTCCAACCCAAAATACAATAGAGTAGGTGCAGTTGTCAAGCCACATTCCCATTGAAGTCTGCTCATTTCTGTCACGTTTTGCTGAATATCAGTCAGATCCCTTACCTTCACTCCAAGAATGAAAGCATCTGGACATGGCTCGTAGAGTATATGAATAAACAATTTCATTGAATAAGTTGTAAGAGTTGCGACTTCTTGCCGAAGATAAAAACTTTCAAATAAGAAGCACTCCGAGAGCACTCGTGAGCACCATTGTGCGACTATCTTCGCCTGGGGCCGACGATTATCATTTCAATTTCAGTGCCAAATGAACCCAATCGCCAGTAAAGATTGACAAAAAGAAAACAAAAAGAATCATCAAAGTGTCGATTTGTACCCTTTTAACAGTTTCACAATTCCCATTCAAGTCGTTGGAGGACAAATAGAGTGACAGCCATTACATGCTATCCGACGACGACGTTCGAGTAATTGCAACAAATTAGAGACACATCCCCCAGAGACAACTTTAACTTTGGAAAATAACTAAATATTGTACAATTTCCTTTCGAAGGACATTCCCCGAATGCGAGGACCGTCTCCAGTTTAAATATTCATTCATTGTTTTGGATTCATCAATCATTCAGGCACTTGTTCCTGAAGTACGTAGACATCCATGCAAAGGCGCACAATGCTGCGAGCACAGCAGAAAGTTCGGTTCCGCTCGGATAATGACAATCTCCTTAACGTGATGTCTATTTGTACAAATGAAACGGCTCATATAACATTCAGGGAAAAGGACACTCAACACAATGTTTATCCTTCATTACACGAGAAGCTGACGTGCTTGGATGTCCAAGTAGATGTACCCGAACTTCAAAAGGATAACTTTTGTTTTTTTGTTCATCCGAAATAGGAAAAGAACAAAAACAGAGTTGACCAGATCCTTTTATATGCATAGACAGTTCGAACAATAAATTATGGGTTAAAATGAAATGGATGCCGATGCTGATGCTGATTCTGATGCTGATGCTGATGCTGATGCTGGTGCTGATGCTGAGGCTGATGCTTATGCTGATGCTGATGCTGATGCTGATGCTGATGCTGATGCTGAGGCTGAGGCTGATGCTGAGGCTGATGCTGAGGCTGATGCTGATGCTGATGCTGATGCTGATGCTGATGCTGATGCTGCTGATGCTGATGCTGATGCTGATGCTGATGCTGATGCTGATGCTGATGCTGATGCTGATTCTCATGCTAATTTCAAATTTAGTTATACGAGTTGACCGTTCGCCTTCAACCGACCCACCAATCACCGGTTAATCACAGCAATTACTCTAATAGCCCCATGGCCATAAAACACCCATTTCGACTATCACCTACTGCAATGCCGTATTTTCTCACCCCTTCTTAGCCGTCACTTCGCTGCCCTTTGTTCGGCGTCAAAGCATACCGTAAGATATGTTAAATAAGCCTAATTACAAAAGTTTATTTTAGCAATCGCTTCATTCAAGTCCTCCCCCTCTCCTCGGTCCTCCTTTTCTTGTGTTTGCATTCGTTGCGCGACTCATGAGCTATTATTTTTTCCCATAACCCGCCTATTTAGACCTGGAATTGAACCCATTAACACGCCAACTCCAATTCCTAGCCAGTGCACGGATAATTTTCAAAGAAATTAACTTGTATCTAGGCATGGCCATTAATCACTGCACAGCCCAAGCGATTTATTACATTTCTATGATAAGTACCCCTGAACCTGTACATACATATGCCCCAGAAAACTGGGCGAAAGCATTGGAATTCAAACACGGACTTTTCCATCGCCACCCCCGACAAGGCAACCACAACCGTGGGTCCAAAGTGAAAAGAGTCTCGTCTAATTGCAGTCCACCTAAAGTGTTTAGCACATTTCAAATTTGCTCCACAAGCTCACAGACACATTTCCTCAAATTCATCATCGCTTAAGTACCATTGTCGACTGCTGTCGGTCGGTCGGTCGGTCGGTTTCCCGGTTTCCTTTATTTACTATTTGTTCGTTCTTATTTTGTTTGTTTGGTATTTTGCGTCTCCATTTGCCCCCGATGCTTTACTCAGCCTTAATTTTGTTGCTCTTGTTTTTCGTTTTCTTTCTGTGTGTATATTAAAACGCAAATTTGCATGACAGCACTGGTGATGTGGCGAAGGGGCTACAGCGAGCAGGTTGCCGCACAAAGGCTGAAAACGAAAAACTTCATTACAAGGCAGCAAAAGATTAATTACACCATGGCACGAAGCAACAAGAAATTTAAAACCCTCAAACGAATAAAAATGCCATACTCTCTCTCTCTCTTTCTCGCACACACACACACACTCGCGCTTTTTGACGGATACCAGTTAATACACTCGCACGACATTCCAACGTCGCACTATGTGCCAATTTTCGCTGTGTAATACCGCGAAATATGTCCACTTTGGATGGGTGGGTGGATGATAGAGTGAAAATGAAAAAAGGAAGAGAAGAATTGAATAAAGAAAATAAAGCAAAAATGCACAGACCGACTTACAAACAGGCCTGCGGGACTGCATCCAGCTAGGCTTGGTTGTGCACAGAGGGTGTATACCTTGTAAATTCCTTTTTTAATTACACCCCAATTATTATAATGTATTGTGTATGGATTTTGCTGGGCCTTATCGTCAGTCGAAAATCTGAACGCAAAATTGGTGTGCACTGCTGAAACAGGACTCTGGCGACGGCGACAAGCATGATGACTACGACCACCACCGCAGCGACGACGACGGTTTAGTGCACTGTTTGTGGGCCGAAGGACAGTGCTCGAGAATGTTGCATGCTCGAAATGACCGCGACGTGCATATTACAGCTAGAGTTGCTTGTAATTTTTCGCATTCGACATGGAAGAAAAACACGTTGACCCGATGAATTGTGCCACGGATTGGGGTTTTGATGGAACGCATGTGATCGGCGCGACGGTTTGGTTTGGTTTCATATTCACACATGCACTGGTATCATTTGGATATATTGTTGTGTAGAACAACTGGATAATCCATGTTTGCTTTTAGATTGAATCTATTTAGTTTCTGATCTATGTAACTTGAGTGCCTTTGTGGGTTAGTTGAGACTGTCCGTTGATGTTTACCATTGTTAGCAAAACGAATCTTTCGGTATCCGTTCGTATGCAAATTATCTTTTGCCGAAGGGTCCCTTCCAATGCACGGCGCTAAGCATGATGAGTCTTGCGCCCATAACCTGTTGGTGCAAATAATTAAATGTATGGCTTGATTGAAGAAAATTGTGTCGACTTTGACGTCACCGGTCGCTTGCGCCTTATTGGGATAATCCAGCGGCGGCAAACTCGTACCTCAGCCTTTTAAAAAGAGGAGTTCCGCAAGGATCCGATCTAGGACCTTTACTCTTTTTAATTTTAGTAAATTCATTATTTGCGCAACATTTCAAAGGTAATAAAGGCATTTGCTAAGGATTATTATTTCAATAGCAACTACTTGGACTTGTATGCTGATTTGAATTTTGACACTGACATTCTTCTCAGATGGTACAGATATCTTTAGATATGATATTCTTTATTAAATTTTTAAATGTACATGGTTTTACAGTACCATTCAAACAGCTGCTTAAAAGTTCCCACTGTCAAGATGATGTAAGTTTTAATAATGAGGCTGGTCGCGCAGATTCGTGTTCCCACTGTCAAGATGATGTAAGTCTTAATAATGAGGCTGGTCGCGCAGATTCGTGTTTCAATCTCGAAAGTGTTGTAAGCTGTAAATATTTAGGCATAAACTTACAAAGCAAAGCTTTGTTGTAATCAGCACACGCCCAACAGTGAAGTAAAAGTGCAGACTCAACGTGCGTCTCCAATAACTCAAAAAAGTAAACCAGCTAATGTGAAATGATCGCACGTCGGAGCAAAAACCTTCGCCCAAACAGTAGCATCTACAAATGGAAAAAGCTGCGAAGAGCAATCTCAAATATATTTAATATAATTTTAAAGATATTTGACGAACAAACTAAAACCAACAAACTTATTTCGAAAGGCTACTCGACCTCGAAAATTAGATTAACAGCAAGCGTATTTTAACATGAATATGTCAATTAAAATTTTAAATTGGAATGCGAATGGTCTGCTACAAAAAATTTACGAACTAGAATTATATATTAGAGAAAAAGATATCGATATTTGTCTGATCTCTGAGACACACTTGACGAAGCAATCCTATGTAAACCTAAAAGGGTAGTGTGGTTACCACGCCTGCCATTCGTCCGAACAGGCAAGAGGCGGATCATCCCTGTTTATACGCGATAATATAGATCACTTAGAAAGAATAAGTCTAGAATCTGATTCTATACAGCTAAATACGGTTCGTGTAAAAAATAAACATTACTCATTTAACGTCGCGTTCATTTACTGCACTCCGCGCAGTATAATTGATGAAAGCGAGCTCGAACGAAGTTTCCACACTCCAGGTCCAAATTTCGTAATTGGTGGAGATTTTAATGCGAACACGCACTTTTTGGGGGTCAAGATTAATCTCACAAAAAGGCAGACATTTTTGCAGAGCTGGCATGAAACTAAGCTGTGATTTTTACTCGACAGGAAAACCAACCTACTGGCCGTCGGATGTTGCAAAATTACCTGACGTTGTTGATTTCTTTGTCATAAAAGGTGTTTCTCGAAACTACTTACGAATTGAAGAAATCTTTGATCGTAGTTCGGATCATTCTCCCATTGTGCCTTGTACAAATGGAAATTCCACCTACGTTAACTAATAAACGTACGAATTGGCAAGCATTTGTAAATCACTTACAAGATAATATCGAGCTCAGAGTACCGCTGATAACCCCATACAATTTAGAAGAAGAACTCGATCAATTTATAGAAGTAATACAGTGCTCTGTGTGGGGCAATACACCTCTCGCTAGAAAAAGACGATAAAACATGTACTGTGATATCCACCGGAAATACGAGAATTAGTAAGAGAGAAACGTAAAGCTCGCAAGAAATGGCAGCAGACCCGTGCGCCGCAGCATAAAACACGCATCAACCAACTGTCTTACCTTTTGAAAGCGAAAATTAAGTCGTTTAAAAATAATAATCTTAATGCCTATTTAACAGGCTTGTCAGCGAAAAAAGATACCAAAAACTCACTCTGGAAAGCAGCCAACGGTTTAAGAAAACCCCAACCACATGCGGCATCAATTCGGAAAAACCAACACGAGTGGGCCAAGGACGATAAAGAGAAAGCAGATCTCTTCGCAGATCATTTGGAAGCAACGTTCAAATCACGCGATGGACAAACACTTGTATACTCCTACGGTTAAGACTCAAATAATGACAATTTTTCTATAAGAAATGCTACTTTGATAGAACTTAAGGAAGAATTGAAAAAACTCAAACCCAAGAAAGCTCCTGGTTATGATTTAATCACAGAAGAAGTTTTGAAAGAATAACTTCAGAAAGCGCTTCTTATGTTTCTCTACATTATAAACGCCGCCTTTAGAAGAATGTCCCTAGTCAGTGGAAAGTAGCGGAAATAATAATGGTGCCGAAACGGGGTAAACCCCCAACAGACAAAAAGTTTTATAGACCGATTTCACTTCTTCCGACAATGTCTTGTTCCAACGAATGTTACTGAGACGTTAAAGCCCGGTTGTAGAAGAAAGACGACTTATTCCTAACCACCAGTTCGGCTTTAGAAGTAAGCATTCAACTATTGACCAAGCACATCGCATAGCTGATGTTATAAAAAAATCGTTTGAAAAAAAGCGAGTCTGCTCAGCTGTATTTCTCGACGTTTCTCAAGCCTTTGACAAGGTTTGGCACGAAGGCTTGAAACACAAGCTTCAACAATTCCTCCCGAGAAAACTTTGCACAATTTTATCGAACTATCTGAAATACTATGTATTTAATTATATTCAAAGAGATCTTTACTCTTTATGGTGTAGCGAAATGTCGAGTGTATATGTATCGAAAAAAAGAAACCAAGAGTTAAACTATACGTTATAAATATATTCTTAATTGATCGACGGTTTGCGAAAGAGTGAGTATTTTACATATTTTCATTTGACAGATGGTTTTATGCTTTTAGTACACTTGATTACTTTAGTACAATAATTAAGATATGTTAAGGTAGTGTGATTTGATATAATAATAAAATTAAATAAAATGGTTTAAACTGATAATGACGAGTTCTTATTATATCCAATATTTTGTTCTTCATTGAACACTATCTATCGGATAGAATCTTCCGTGTGAAATATGGAAAAGAATACTCCCTATTTAAATCTATACAAGCTGGAGTACCACAAGGAAGTGTTCTTGGTCCCATCCTTTACTTTTTGTATAGCAGCGATATACCGCAGGACGTAGGCTGGGCACATTTGCTGACGACACCGCCATTTTGGTAACTGCCAAAACGGTCGAAGAATCAACCAGAAAATTGGAATGTGCACGAATAAACGAATGAACGAACACTCAGCGAATTGAGCTTAACGAAGCTAAATCCGTTCATATAAATTTTACGTATAAGAACGTGAATAACTTGCTCGTTTTTATAAATAATGTTCAAATACCCTTCGGCGCTTCATTGCCGGAATACCTCGGAATGACTCTCGATGTAAAGCTTAAATGGAAGGAGCACGTCAAAAAGAAATGTGAGGAGCTCCAACTAAGACACAAAGACATGTACTGGCTTATTGGAAAATATTCCAAGCTATGTACTGATAACAAATTGCTTATATACAAGCAAGTGCTAAAACTCGTCTGGACGTATGGTATACATCTATGGGGTTGTACCAAGGAAAGTAATAGAAACATACTACAAACTTTTCAAAATAAAGTGCTAAGGGCCATCGTCAACGCACCCTGGTATATACGTAATAACGATATCCACGGAGATCTTGGAATTTCTTCAGTCCAAGATGAAGTTACGAATTTTGGTCTTAAGCATAAGAGTTAGTTACGAAAGAAACTCTTTGCGCCGTCTTCAAAGTACTAAGCAAGGATATAAAAAGTAGCTCGAGGTATGGGTACGCAAGGAGTTAACGCCAAAGACCCTCTTGGACCGAATTTCCGGCTGAAAATCAGTGCTGAATCGCAACATCATCGATAAATCTTTAAAGCGAGCGGCGCCTGATGACGAAAAGTGGATCACTTACTGCAACGTCAGACGAAAACCCTCTTGGTCCGAATTTCCGGCTGAAAATCAGTGCTGAATCGCAACATCATCGATAAATCTTTAAAGCGAGCGGCGCCTGATGACGAAAAGTGGATCACTTACTGCAACGCCAGACGAAAACGCTCGGGGTTAAATTGCGGTAAATAGGAGCAAACGTAGGCCAAGCCAGGATTCATTGCCAAGAAGGTATTGCTGTGTGTTTTGTGGGATTGGCAGGGAATCATATACTATGAGCTGATCTCCTACAAGGTCAACCTAAATCGGACCATTTTTACAATGGTAAATACAATATACAAAAACTAAAAGACATGAAGTTCAAAACGACACCCACCACCTACTCATCAATTTCAAGGTCACATATGATAGCGTGCATACTGCCGAGCTATACAAAGCCATGTCTAGTTTTGACATTCCTGCCAAACTCGTCAGGTTGGTCACGATGACCGTAGAGAATTCCCCCTGCTCCATTAAAATCGGTAACGAACTCACCGAGACCTTCAATGTCCAAAATGGTTTTAGGCGAGGCGACGCGCTTTACATCATCCTGAAGAATATCGTACAACAATCAGATGCCAACACGAGAGGCACGATCATCCAGAAGTCCGTGCAACAGTAAGTATAATACGCGGATGGCGTTGACGTGATTGGAGAACACAGCGAGCCGTCAATGAGGCATTTGCTAGCATTGATACGGAAGTGGCTAAAATGGGTCTAGCGGTGAATCAGGGCAAAACGAAGTATATGCTGTCCTGAAGAAATGACATACAACGTCCAGAGTAAATACGAACAGCATCAGTACAGACATGAAACTCAGATTAACTCTGGCCAACTGCTGTTTTTATGAGGCCAAGAGGCAATTGGGTAATAGTGGCAATAAACAAGTTGACTTAATATAAGACCTTGATCGTCCCAGCCCTGCTGTACGGCGCGGTGGCATGGACAATATCCAAAGCGGATGAAGACCTTGGTATCTTCGAAATGAAAATTCTGCGTGCGATCTCTCGTCCTGTTTGCTTTTTTTTTTTTGGAGGAGAAGATTCAACCATTTCGACATGAGCATAGTCAGGTGTCTACCTAAGATGGCTAGGCCATGTTGAGCGTACGGACAACTCAGCTCCGGTCCGCACCTGTGGGACAACGCAACAGAGCATGTCCACGTTTATGGTGGCTTAGCCAAGTGGAGAAGGGCTTCAACCAATTTAGCGTGCGCAACTCGAGGCAGCTAGCGAGAGACCGTGGTAGTTTGAGATGCTTGTTAGATGCTTGTAAGCCTATAGAGAGCCAGGGCCCAAATTCTACGGCAACCACTCGTGTTGTTCTCTCAATTCCGGTGGGAACTAAGTCCCCTGAGGGACTACAATATATAATATACAAATTACTAGGTGGGAATTCAATTCCCGCAAAATGTGAAATAAAATAATAAAAAGTCTTCAAAGAGTCTTTTAACAAACTCCAGTAACAATTTCATTTTCCATAACTATTCTTATCAGTGAAAACGGAACATGTTTCTATAATAAACAGTGGAATACCGTGAAATCACTGTACAATTGTTTACATACTTCTTTTAATTTAATTTGCTTGGAAAAGACAATTGTGAACTTATGACCCACCCATGGAAAAGTTTTGTGAAACTATGACCCGAAATTGTATACTTATCGATTTGTGTCGATTTGTGAGACTATGTCACACTTAGGTGGGTCATAAGTTGAAAACATTCGATTATTTTATTTTTTTCTTATGACTTGTGGACTTATGTCCCTGCACCTTAAAGTCTTATGGTCCCCTATTTAAAGTACTGCGAAGCCGACCTTAGGATATATTTTTGGAACCGTTCAACCTCAAGAGACTTAAATCATTGACATGATTATCCACCAAATGGCCCTTAAAGTAATACCGTACACGCGATGGAATTCGGACGCAGAATTTTTCTCTTGTATAAGGCAAGAGATTTAAGTCAAGAGTCCCGTGGCCTGTTAGCTAAAGATCTGAAGTCAATTCGCATGAATTAATTTCGTTACTGCAACTTCTTCTTACCTATTCAATGCTCTCATTTGACAGGCGAAGTCGATTTGAATATCTGACTCCACTGTCATACTGAAAGGGGACACTTAAACCTAGAAACCAAGCTACTACTGAGCTGATGTTGAAATAATAGTTGTGACATAATCATAATCATTTTAAGCTTTTGAAGAACTTAATTGACACCAAACCATGTTATCCGCAAAAAATTTTCAAATCAACCAACAGCTCTTACGAAGCCATGTACGCATCGAAATAAGCTCTTGTTTTCAAAACTAAATGAAATACCAAATCTGCCAATATTCACAAACTGCAATTTACTTAATTTTCCTTCAGACATAAGGCTTCCAATTCCAGCAACACCACCTCATGAAGCTGCTCCAATACTTGAAGCGGCACATCTACTGCTTAGCAATCCCAGTGACATCACATAAACACGAATAGCCTATCAACCCCTGAGTACGCAATAAATACGAAGCGATTATCCTTAGTGCAATCGTTTTTCCACAAAATAACCTCTGTTCACCACACCATAAGCTTATCACCGAAGTCATCATCATCAACAGCATCAGAACAGCAGCGTCAATAGCAGCAAGGGCAGCATCAGCAGCATCACTTCCATCGTCCACAGCACTTAGGTACCCGATATCCCTGCCGATTACTCCTTGTTAATTTGAACTCTTCCAAAAACCGGAACATAGCTGAGCCTTCCACCTGCAATTGACCCCCGGATCCCTTATCGAACAGAAAATAAACACACATAAGCCAGATACACGCATGAACATTGCACAAGCAAATCGGTTGATATAGTTCGGTTCCCTTAATGAATGCGACGAGTGCAGACTGTGAAGTGGACTTAAACCCCATTTTGAATGGAATATGAACGCAGGACGAAGATCGAAGGGATGTACAGTGAACATATGCGCCCGTATGCACACAGATGCATAGGCAGATGGATGTGCACAGGGAACCCTTTCTGGGCCACAGAACATATCTTAGCAATAGTTGACTTGTGGTCAACCACTTGCCAAACATAGTAACAAGTCATTTTATGCACCATTAACAAGCGCAAAATTTACACAAACCCCAAAAACCCATTACCCTCACCACTTGAAGGTTTAGCCCTGGCCATTTGCCCTCTTTACCGTCCGTTCGCACTTGGTCCCTGGGGAGGAGCAAGACTGACCGAGACGAAACGAAAGTCCTCACCTCGCCGCCTGACCCCTTTGCATGGCTTAATCTCTTGATTTTCATTCAGGATATTACGTGCAGTAAAGTCATCAGGACTACACCCTAAAGTGTCGCTTTATGCCACACAATGGCGATGGGCGAACCGGCAGCAAAGGACTGAAGCTGGGCAGTCGCCGAATGATATAACCCGAAGCACAGGAAGATTTCACTTCATTTTTGAACGGTATTTTTTTTCTCTTTTGTACCGCTGTGACAGTATGTTACTCAAGAAGGAATTATTGGGTGACTATTTTGCTGTTTGTTTTCTTTTAAGCTCTTACTTTTGGCTGCTCAAGCGTGGCTTGTGACATGTGTGCAAGTGTAACTTGGAAAGAATTACACCCGAACAGCAGAGCAATATTGAATTGAATTATTATCTGCCTGCTTTGCTAGGCAGATAGCATTAAAAAAAAAATGAAACACACTGTCTTACTGTCTGTTTTTCCTATATTTATTTTATATCTTCTTCTTTTTATCTAAAGCTATGTTTTTACTTAAATTATCGCTGAGCTGTAAACTACATTTTTTGTTTTGCCTGGAGTTGTGGTATAAATAAACAGAGCTATTAGGATTTATTTAAACGTGAACGTGGTTCACATAATTGTCCGTGGGAGGAGCATGGATATTTAAAGTCAATTCCTTGTGCCTTGTTTATTGTCATAGCAAACACAAGACGTATTGGAAATTGCAATCTTTTGAAGTCGACCAAACCCATAACCGTTTCGCTGAGCAAACCAAAAATGCACTTTAGTTAAGAAGCACAGTGGAATTTCGCATAAGATTGATATACCAAAATACACTTCCATTAAAATTTGGTGAAATATTTAATAATATTTAATAATAATAATTAAGACCAATGATTGATACATGTTTATAAATTTCTAATCGAACATTTTTTTTTTCGTAGAGTGCGTCGTTTCAATTCCAATCCGGAAATGGATTTCACACCGGTCACTGGCATATTCTGGTATTGCACCTACATTGTAAGAAGGTGGTCGAACTACACATTCTAAACTAAAACTGCCTTTGAATATGTAATTCAATGAAACACCTACATGAAATATATCGGAAACATCTCGGATGGCCAAAGCTTAGCTGCAGGCTTATTATGAGGTGAGCCACAATGACGCGAAATAACACTGAAAGAATCACGAAATGATTCCGATTTGTTGTTTCGTTAAGGTGTAAAGATACTAAAGCCGTCACAATGAGATAATAATTAGTAGTCTTTCAATTTCAAGGTGTGTGGGAAACTTTATGGCAGAGATCTTCTTCTTCTTCTTTTTTTTGGCGCTTGAGATTGTCCATGCCTCCGCACCATAGAGTAGGACAGGGAGAGGTCCTTCGAGAGAGGTATCTACTACTCAATTGCCTCTTTTGCCCATAGAAACAGCGGTTGGCAAGAGTTACTCTGCGTTTGATCGCGGTACTGATGTTGTTTGTACTATTTACTGCGGAGCCGAGGCAGACGAAGTCCTTGACTACCTAGAAGTTATAGCTGCCCATTGTGACGCTCTGTCCAAGACGTCGATGTTGTGTGTCCTTTCTTGATGACAGCATATACTTTGTTTTGCCCTCATTCACCGCTAGACCCATTTTAGCCGACTCCGCCTCAATGCCAGCAAACGCCTCATTGACGGCTGTATTCTGCCAATCACGTCAATGTCATCCGCGTTTGCTAGCAGTTGTACGGACTTCTGGAAGATCGTGCCTCTAGTGTTGGCGTGTGAGTCTTGCACGATCTTCTCCAGGATGATGTTAAAGAAATCACATGACAGCGCGTCGCCTTGTCTAAATCCTTTTTTGACATTGAAGGTCTCGGTGAGTTCGTCACCGACCTAGATGGAGCAGCGAGAATTCTCCATCGTCATCCTGCACAACCTGACGAGTTTGGGAGGAATGTCAAAACAAGACATGGCGTTGTATAGCTCGTCCCTATGCACGCTGTCATATGCGGCCTTGAAATCGACAAAAAGGTGGTGGGTGTCGATTTGCATTTCTTGGGTCTTTTCCAGGATCTGCCGTAGTGTAAAAATCTGGTCGATGGTGGACTTCCCTGGCCTGAAGCCACACTGATAAGGGCCTATCAGGTTATTTATAAACGGCTTCAGGCGAGTACACAAAACGGAAGAGAAGATCTTGTAGGCGATGTTCAGGAGACTTATCCCTCTATAGTTGGCTCAGTCAAAGGGGTCTCCTTTCTTGTGGATCGGGCAAACGATACTGAGATTTCACTCATCGGGCATGCTCTCCTCCGACCATATCTTACAGATGAGCTGGTGCATGCGCCCAACCAGATCATCTCCAGCTGCCTTAAAGATTTCAGCGGACAGTCCGTCCGCACCGGCAGCTTTGTTAGACTTCAGTCTTGATATTGCTATCTTGACCTCGTCTAGGTCGGGGGGACGGAATTCTCGTCGATCATCGTCCATATTGAGTGGAACATTCTGCCTGACAGCCGTATTGGTGTCATCGCCGTTTAGCAGTCTGCAGAAAGGGTTCTTCCAAATTCTCAGTATCGACTGCGACTCTACTACTAGTTGTCCATTCTCGTCTCGGCAGGCTTCTGTCCGAACCTTATATCCACTGGATAATTGTTTCACCCTGTGGTAAAACTTTCGGACATCATTCCCACCGTAGCACCTCTCCATCTCCTCGATCGCGCGCTTCTCGTGCTCTTTCTTCTTTCTCCTGAGAAGCCGGGTCTCGTCCCTTCGTCTCTGTTCGTAGAGCTCACGAACAGCTCTCGTCGTTCGTTGCTGCGTTGCTTTGTAGACTTCCAGCTTCGCTGCATGTGCCAGCCTACACTCGTTGCCAAACCATGGGTTTTTTCTAGGTGGTGCCGTAAAACCCAGCACATCAGTGGCAGCATCTTTGATAGCTTCTTGACAACCCCTCAAATCTTCATCGATTGTTTGCGCAGGGAGCGACGAACTTAGAGAGAGATTCCGTTAGACTCGATCGGCAAAGATCCTAGCAGTCCGTTGCGATTGTAGCTTTGCGACGTCAAACCGTGGTGTCCCTTCTCGACTCCGTTGATCTCTTGATATCCATGTTCTTACCTTGGCTACAACAAGAAAATTGTCCGAGTTGATGTTGGCTCCTCGGAACGTTCGGACATCAAGAATTCTGTAGGAGTGTCTGACGTCGATCGCAACATGATCAATCTGGTTGACGGTTGATTGATCAGGGGACCGCCAGGTCCCTTTATGGATGTTGAGGTGTGGGAACCGCGTTCTAGCCACAGAGAGATTATGTCCCGTGACAAAGTCCACCAGCCTGAGTCCGTTATCGGATGTGATGTCGTGCAGGCTGTGTTTTTTTTACGATGACTTTGGCAAAGATGTCTTCCTTACCAAGCTTTGCATTAAAATCTCCTAGATCGATCTTGGTGTCGAAGCTGGATCACTTATCGTAAGTCCGTTCTAGGAGATCATAGAAGTCATCCTCGTTGTTGTCATTTTTGTCCTCTGTCGGGGCGTGGGCGCAAATCAGGCTGATGTTCCCGAATTTAGCCTTGATGCGGATTGTTATGAGGCGTTCGCTTTTACAGACAAAGCTTAAGACTTTTTGCCTAAGTCTGCCTCGAACAACAAATCCGCCTCTCCCTGTTGCAATCACCGTAGTAGATGTCGCAGTTTCTCATCCTCCTCTTGCCCGCCCCATTGCACCGCACTTTCTGGAGTGCGGTAATATCTCTTTGTAGCAGTCCAGGGCCTCCGCGAGTTCTTCGGCTGCACGTGGTCTATTAAGGGACCCAACATTCCACGTGCAGAACCGAAAATCGTTGTCCTTGTAGCGTTTTCTGGACTCGTCAACATTAATTCCGTCCGTATCCGAGGTAGTTGGTTGTCTCTGAAACATTATATTTTTACGTGGTGAGGGAGTTAACCCCACGCACAACCCCCAACTGGGAGGCCAGATATTGCATTAAATTGTTCTTGTGGCGATCCCGTGGCGAGTTATGGAAGATCCTGAGTACAGAGCTCAACGTATAGATCCACTAACTGCTCCTAACAACATTGCAGCGACGATGATTAGGGCTCACGAGTGCGAATTTCCTTGAATTGAGTCGGTTTCTTCCACAACGTATATCAGCAATTGTTCCACCGACAAGTACGTCGTTATTCCCAGTTACGGCAAGCAAACATTCTAATATTTCCCTCAAGAACACATACCCCTTTTTGTCCAACACACTGTCGGATATAAGAGCTCAAGGCCAATTTCGATGTCATGCCTTTCCATAAATAGCACTGAGGTTAAAAGCATTTTCACGCTAAGTGGAAAACAATTTACAACCCATGCACTGCAGCAGCATTCATCGGGACGCACATACACGTCCTTGGACCTCGCACACACTCTGCTGAACTCTTACACTTTGTGGGGCGAATGTGTGATATTCGCCGCGCCGCAGAGTAAATGAGGGAAGCTAGGCGCTTACCACACGCACCAGGATGAAGGGGACGTTTTATTGAAGCCGATACCATTCGAAGCTGGAGGCAAGTCCATAAAGTATAAATTCCCAAACCGAATCGATTGAAAATTTGGTCAGGCTTGAGTGTTTTTGGTTAATAACGGCCGATTGCATTATGCCATTAGGTTAATTCGCCTTCGACTTTAGGACACGGCCATGATGGGGGTAGGGAGCACTCCTGGCAGCTGGTATATGCCATCCCAATTCGAATCCGAACCCATTTCAATGGACTGTGGCTGCAGTTCGTTAATGGCTTAATACAACGATTTAGACTATCTCAGCACGATGGTGGGAAATTGCAATTTGCTAAGGCTTTGTTGAATTGCTGCGTATTTCTATTCCCGAACAAGAATGAATAGATGGCCGGATACATACGGCGTGTGATGTTTTTCAAATTGCACTTGGCTGTAGGGTGATGGTAAGGGTACTCTTTTTTGTTCTGCAAGAATTTTTCACGCCTACAAATCGTATTGCAGACCATGCGAAGCTCGTGGATGGCTTGTGTTGAATTAAGTGTTTCGAAGAGAAAATTCACCAAACCATCAGCCGATGCACCCGATGTGGCTTGAGGTATGGAAGTGGGCATTCGGTACTACGCAGCACCACAATCGATCCTTTGTTATGGTCGATGTTTTTCAAGAACTAAAGCTTATTTAATTTAAATTCCGTTTAAAATTCGCTTCAATTCAATTTAAAAGCAGGCTCAAGCAAGGATGAAACCCCACCCATTCATTATTATCATAATCGTCTTTCAGACTGTATGACATTGACGGGTTCATTCAAACGCAGTGAGCCGATTACAAGCATTGAATTTAAAGCGACTTAAATGGGCTTGCCGGTGAACGAGGGCAGAGGCGTATATACATGCTGTCAGATCCTTGTCAAAACTTCAATGTGTTGGACGCAGAGTCACGTATCAGCAGTTATAATTTTAAGGTTGTCCTAGAATTCGACTGCCAAGGCTAGGCGTTATTATAGTAAAGGGTTTTCCAATAAGGACTTGACAACTCTTTTTTAATTAAAATGCAAATCATTTGAGATATTTCAAGTACAATCAAAACTGTGACTTCGTTCATATGGTCACCGCGGGCACGTTTGACACGTTTACCACTTCAATACATGTCGCCCAAGTCCATATCTTGATCTTGTATAGGTGTGAACTAAGATCCTTGCGCAAAATACGCCATAATGTGGTTTGAGCAATGCCCATTTTTTGAGAGCGCTGTGGAATTATTTATTTTTTTTATTTATTAAAAGTAAAGTTCACACAATGCTACAAGATAATTCAATCTTTTAAAAGCATCTATAATAAATAACATATAAGCAATACTATTTGACAATTATATTAGCAACTGGAGTTTGAAATAATACCTTTTAATTTTTTATAAGTGAAAGTGGTTTTTATTATCCTGTGCTGCTGTTATGAGAAATATAGGTAAAAAGCTTTCTTTTGAATTCGGCTAGTGAGTTTATCGTCTGGAATTCGTGATGAAGACGATTTTGTAGGCATTATTATTGCACACACAAAAAAGGAGTGTTCTCCAACGCAATGAGTGAAGCGGGTGGGAATTATTAGTGCAAATGTGAGCGCATCGTGCAAATAATCAGGACATTTATGGTGGATAATTTTATGCAATTTTAGGATAATACGATAATTCAAGAAATCGTCCAAGCAAAAACCCATAACCTTTGTTTTTAAATGAGATACACTGCAATGTCTAGGGACAATATATATATAAACAAAAGGAATGCAGTCATTAAAAGCAACCTTTATCCTTCTTTTATATTCAAAGTCAACATATCGATACACCTAAAAGGTTATAAGTAAATAATGGCAACAGTAACTTTGGACAAGACGTAATTTCAATGTCGCAAGTACCGCAAATCATTATAGATATTTTTGATTATAGAATTAAAAGCATTACAGAAGGTAAGAGAAGAGTTAGTATGAAATCCAAGATATTTCACACTTTTTCAACAGGGATAATGTCACCATTCAGAACTATCCGACTATCGTCACACATGTAGATTTCAAGGGATTAAGTATCAGTTTGTCAGTGGGTCGCCGTGGCGTAGTGGGTTAGTGCGTCGACTCCTACGCAGAGGTTGCCAGGTTCGATACCCGAATTTACCACCTTTCATATTTCACTGCTCCACCTCTTTCGAGTCACTGACAATGATCAAAGAGATCATGTCTAGAAAAAGCTTCACAAACTTGGCCGTTCGGAGTCGGCATTAAACTGTAGGTGCCTTCCACGCGTGAGAGAACAATAGGTTGCTGAGAAGCTAGGCCCAGGTCCGCCTCGGACTGTAGCGCCACCCATATTATTAATATTAAGTATCAGTTTATTGAGGATTGACCAATTTGCAATCTTATTCAGATCCCCATTAACTCTTGCTATGCAGTCCTCACTTAGACTTGCCCTATAAGTCTGTGTGAAATAAATTAGGACGTCGTCTGTGTACATGTGCACTTTGCAACTCTGAATAACCTGTCGGAGATCATTGTTGAACAGTGAGAATAAAACAGGTCCCAACACATAACCTTGTGGGACACCAATATTAGTGGTATAAAGATCACCAACACCTTATTCAGTAACCACAGTTTGATCACGGCTTAACAGATACATTTGCAGTAATTTTAGACGAGGAAGAATAATTAAGACGCTGTTTAAGTTTCGAAATTAGTAAAGAATGATCAATACTGTCAAATGCTTTTGAAAAGTTAAGCAAGACTAGAACTCCAAAATCTCCAGCATCTAAGCGGCCTTCATTACAGCTGTCTCACAGCTATGTTTGGAACGAAAACCGGACTGCTAGCTTGATATCATATTATTTTCACTAATATGTTCCAGAATTTGATTGGCGAGAATCTTTTCAAATACTTCAAAATACTACGCATACTTATTCGTCTGAAATCCGAAGAAACAAGCGCACCATGCTTTTTCGGTATCGGGATATTGTTTGCGATTTTCTATTGGTCCGGGAACTGCGAGCTATATATACAGAAGTTAAAAATGTGTTAAAATGTGTGTTTGAGATTCTTATTAGGCTATTTACATTATTACGAGCCATGCAGTACTGCCGCGTATTGAACTGCGTAGGATTTCTCTTAAATCTTCTAGTAAATAATTATCTTTCTTGCAGGTTTGGACTTAATGTGAATCGTCTTAATGGGGGCAAACCAATCGAACAAATACTTCACATATCTATTTTAAAAAATGTCTACTTTCTTATTAACATTAGGTGTTAAATATATGTCAGACCAACTTAAATTATGGAAAGACTCTAAAATGCCAGAATAATTAATAATATAATAATATAATAATATGGGTGGCGCTACAGCCCGTAGAGGACCAGGGCCTAGCTTCTCAGCAACCATTCGTGTTGTGCGTGCTATTGTTCTTCCACGAGTGGAAGGGACCTACAGCTTAATGCCGACTCCGAACGGCGAAGTTGAGTCGCTTTTTCTAGACAGCAATACTCTTTGAGCATTGTCAGTGACTCGAAAGAGGTGGAGCCGTGAAATATGAAAGGTGGTAAATTCGGATATCGAACCTGGCACCCTCTGGGTAGGAGTTGACGCACTTACTCACTACGCCACGGCGATCACCAGAATAATTAAGCTTCTTAAACGATCTAAAACTATAACTACTATCACAGTTGTTGCGCTTAGTATTAAAATTAATAGAACAGAATAAAATATGAATGAATAAATAAATTGACTTGTAGTTGTCAGTTGGTCGATACATAAAATTTAAGAGATGTTGTTAGTTAAAAACAGATCTATTAGTGAGGGATCAGTAGAGCATTGAAAACATGTGGGTTAACGATTATTTACTAGCGAAGTGACTGATTTGGATACTTTGCCACGGACGGCTGAACGGCAGTGATATTTTCGCCACTTTGACCAACCCGTTGGCTCAATTCACACGGCAACATCACAGATATGTAAACTCAAATTGTTGTTAACTTATTATTGCCTGTCTACTAGGGCGAGAATTACGACCGTTAATTGCAGTTAACACTCTTACAGTTGAGGTCGCCGACTTCGAATTGCGGTAGAAGTGTGAAAGAGTGCGTTCACAAATTAAATTCAAAGTCGTCATGTCCCTATTGGAAAAAAAAAACCTTTATAAACAACACCAACACCAAGATCAGACGCAGCGTTACTCTTGGCAACCGATGTTTCTTGAGACTCAAGAAGTAATTGGGCAATACACCCATCTCTCGATCAGGCTATACAAGAGGACATTGACTGCGATAGCTGATCCACGGCAGAATTTCAAAAGCAAATGAAAAGTCGAGAGAAATGTTCTCCGGGGTGTCTTCGAACTGATTTACTTTAAAACCACCTGGAGGGGAAGATCCAACGACGTACTGTACAACCTGTAGAGCGACATGAGTCTGGCTAGGTGTGTATGGATTGAATGCCGTAGGGAGCTTAGCCATACAGAGGTATAGGCGACTAGGCCTTGGCCAGAATGGGCTTCGACTCCTAGCCATGTTTATAAGAACCTCATCCAACCTTGTAGTGTCATACAAAGAAAAAACGAATCCCTTTTCTGGCATAAGCTGAAACAAAAACATATTTTCCTAATGAACCTGGATAGGAGAAAAATTGCGTGGCTATGCCAGCAATCAATCGAGTTGCGTGCGATTTAAGAGAGCCCAAAAATCAAAATCCAAGGGAATGCCCACACGAGCATTGCGTGTCAGTACAGGATCGCTTGGTCACAACGGATCAACTCATCGCCAATGTGATTAGAGGGCGACATAATTTCTGCGGTGACGCAGAGAAGAGATGCACCCTTTTAGTAGATCGATTTAATGACATTTTAGGCTTATTTAACCCTCTAAGGCGTTATTTTTTATTTCATTAAATTTTTTATAGAAGATAATCTGCAATAAAAGTTTCGAAAAATGTAAGTTCTCACATTTTGCATTTAAAAATAGATTAAAATACTAAAACTGACTTGATGCAGGATTGAGATGTTAGGGAAATAAAAACATAAACACGTGTAGTATTTGAAAAAAGAATTCCTGATTATATTGCTTCATATTTCTATTATAGCTGCGTTCTTTTGCAAGCGTATATATGCTTGCAATTTGCATGTAAAATACACTAACAACAAATCATATATCCGCTTAAGTTACTCATATCTATCGCCGCTAAAGAAATAAGCGCTGATAAAAACAATGCTTCCAATCATTATTTTCTGTGTGTTCATTCCTGAATTTATTAATTCATTGTTTAGGTTGCTGTATGTGGCTTACATTTGCAGGTGTGGTTGATGCATTTGATCATTTTTAATTCTTTTGGCATCCATAAGTATGCATTTTTTGGTAAACCCAAATTGTCTCTGCTATACATTCCGTTTAGGTTTCGTACACGATTCTTTTCATTTGATGAACATTTTTTTTTGCTTTTAAAGTGATGATTATCGTGACACAGTCACAAAACGTAGATTGTGACCATCAAAGATCAACCATCACATTCCACGACTACACCCCTGACTGCTTAGCAAATGTCATAAATGTCGTCGGTGCTGCCAACATTTTATGATGAATCACTAAGCGCCGATGATCGTTTTTTTTTGTTCACTTATAAATTAAGCGTATATACGCTTGCAAAAAAACACAGCTTATTTTCACAATTTGCTTTAATTTGCTTTTGTTTTTATAGACGATCTTGTCTGCACACGTATTTCCGTTCACGCGATGGTATTTCTGATTTTAAAATAACTTAAACGAATTAAATAATAATAATATGGGTGGCGCTACAGCCCGTAGAGGGCCAGGGCCTAGCTTCTCAGCAAACACTCGTGTTGTGCGTGCTATTGTTCTCTCACGCGTGGAAGGGACCTACAGTTAAATGCCGACTCCGAACGGCGATGTTGAGAAGCTTTTTCTAGAAAGGAAATACTCTTTGAGCATTGTCAGTGACTCGAAAGAGGTGGAACCGTGAAATATGAAAAGTGGTAAATTCGGGTATCGAACCTGGCACCCTCTGCGTAGGAGTCGACGCACTAACCCACTACGCCACGGCTACCCACTTAAACGAATTAAACAAATGAAATAAACTGCAATGCAAAGAGCAATGTTTCAACTTGAGGTAGAGCCTTTGAAGTTACAAAACAAAATTAACTGTTACCTTTAACCACTTGTAAACGCGCCTAGAGGCTGGTGAAATTCGGTTAAATCCTCGCGTGCAACTGTGAATGAATAAAATTCAGAAAGTAAGAGATTACTTGTTTATTTTGTGTATATATGTATTCAAATAAATTACATTTTCCGTTTTGTGGATGCCTGGAAGTGTAGGTTAGCAATAATGCGCACCTTTTTGTTCTGACAACGTTTAATATCACCAGCGTTACCAGATTCTCTTGTTCAAACCTGGTAAATCTAGGCCGAAAAACTGCTAAATCGGCTAGACGAGAACGAAAAAATGGTAAAAAAAATCTGCGATCGATTCCTGCTTAAGAAATACATTTACTTTACGTTTTACGTTTTACACAGTTGTATTAAGTATACATTGCGGCGAGCGTGTGGTTCTGAGTCTGTTCGTCGACTTCTAAGCAACTGAACTTAGCTGTCTGAGTTCGATTTCCGGTACCACCAAAATAAATTTCACGAACCACCCCACAGCTTTTGAGGCACTGATAATGCTCAAGGAGTAATAACTGTCTAGAAAAAGCTTTAAAAAGTTGGCCGTTCAGGGTCGGAATAAAACAGGGCTCTCATCGCGTAACTTTTCAGACGACCATCGTCCTTTTGATTCACTTCGATGATATCGTCGATGATTTGCTTCATGTAAGACCATCACTATCGTCTCGCCTATGGTTACAGTTTGATTGTTCTGAAAATTAAATCTGTAAAATGATATCTGTGCTCTCATTCCTCTCAAATTTCACTAACACATTCTTATTTCAGTTTGCGAAAAAAACTAATACAATTACGACTAATGTCTCAAAAGCGTAGAACAAGATATGTATACACAATTTGTTCTCATTTAAGAGGAGACGATACTTAAATACGTATCGCCAAACAACAGTCATCGAGACAATAGTTAATGACAGTTTTCATTCTACGCGAAGCAGGCAAAACGATATCTCTCAGACGCTATCGTTTTTTTATGCGTACATGAAGCGAAATTTTCGTCGAAACGCTAGTGCGAGACGATTTTTTGCCTTACGCGGTTAGAGCCCAGTAGGTATTATGCATTTGTTATTAGTGATAAATAATTACTGTCATAGAAGATACTAATTTATAAAAAAAGATCATTTCTAAATTTACATATTTACAAACAGAAATTATTCTGAATCGAATTCATTGGAGATAACAATTGATTTGTGGGAATGAAGTTGTAACAGCATTTACTTGCAGAAATCCCCTGAATTACTTGCAAAGTTGAATGAATATTTTCGTTACTGAAGCGATTACGGTTTTTAGTTTCAAACAAAATTACATGTGACAGTATTTTTTATTCAACTGACTGACTCTCATTATTGTTAAAACCCGATATCAAAAGATCTCATGCATATTATTTATCAAATTTTATTTGCCGATATTCGTATTGGACATTTTAACAATTCTTTCCTTAGGATTTACGGTTTGCGGAATTAAAAAATATAATGCCTCGAATTAGTAAATTGTCAATGGTTAATCTGGACTTCAATTATATACAAAGTTTAATTAAAAATGCATGGAAACATTAAAAATGTTCTTACCTTCTTTATTCCACGCATGAATACTGTGTTCCTCGCTAGATTATGTGCTAAAGTGTGCCTATTAATTTGACTCGCCACATTAACACCTTTTCCTTTAAACCCAGTTTTTTTAAAAACGCTAAAAAATCTGCTGGATCCTGCTTTTAATGTTTGAATCCTGCTAAAAATATCAGGAAACTGCTAAATCTGGTAACGCTGGATATCACTACAACAAAAAATATAACTACCGTGTCAACTTTGGTATTTTTCAAAACAGAAAAGAATCCCAACTTCATCAATTATTATTAATATTAATCTTGAACTCAGTTTTTTAACTTTATATGTAACCAGTGTTTTAATAAAATTAGGAAAACAAATCTGTCTCGATCAACGTTGTAAAGTCTTACTTACCGTCGAGCTGAACTGCTAAGGACTTCTTCTTAAGGGATATCCAAAGAACAGTATAGCAAAGAACTCGATATTCATAATAGATAAACGATTTATTGCATTGATTGGAAACAAAAATCAAGCATTATAGAAATAGCCGGGTTCTACATCTCTGGCTTCTCCATGTTTTTTGAGGATGTCATTTAAATAATTTGGAGAT
The DNA here is from genome assembly GCA_964034865.1 of Eristalis intricaria. Taxonomy (NCBI): domain Eukaryota; kingdom Metazoa; phylum Arthropoda; class Insecta; order Diptera; family Syrphidae; genus Eristalis; species Eristalis intricaria. The sequence goes on from OZ035873.1 coordinate 138,578,736, forward strand.
TAGCTTTTCAAAATTTTTAATTTAATTCTTCAATTTCATCGGTGACAGACAAATCGGCTTATCTGTGCTGTCTCCTATTTTCAGATCTGGAAAATATGATTCGATTATTGCTTATGAGGGGTTGTACACTAAGGACAAAATATGTGTACTTGAACTTAAATGTGAAAGCATGTGGTTTTCTAATATTCCCTGATACATTTCGGCAATCATCCGACAGCTTATTTCAACCAACTGACCAACTCCTTCTGGAGAGAATAAACCTTAAATAAAGTTTTACTAGAAATCTAACTTGAAGAACCATTTAGATTGCTTACCCCACACCATTATAGATCCTCCCCCAAGTTTGATGGTTGGAACCTGATATGTGGGACAATATTTTTGCCCCGTAGGCGTCTGACGCGAATACCGTCTTACGAGAAGATGTTAAACTTGATCTCGTCACTTCATAAAACTTTGCACATTGCTCGCTCGTCCAATGCATGTGGCGTTTCGCAAAATCTAGCCGTTTCTTTCTATTGACGAATGGACTGACAAATGGTTTCCTTGCTGGTCATCTTGCAAAGAGTTCTGACTCCCTTTGTCGTCGCCTTACAGTGTGTACGCCTACACTAAGGTCAAGATGTTCATTGACGTAGTCTGTAACTTCAACGGCAGTCTTAAGGGGATCGACTTTGACTTACTTGACTATGTCACGATCTTGTCGGGAAGTTGCTTTGCGAGGACGCCCACTACTAACTTTTCGATTAAAATCGCCATCTTCACGGAATCGGGATACAATTCGTGGAATGGTTGAAGTTGCAACACCAAACTCGAGAGCAACATCCTTCATGAGCCTGCCATTGTTAAAAGCTGCAATGATTGCTTCTTTGCATCCAGTAGACAGTTGTTTCTAATTATTATATAGTACAAGTGTTTCTTATAAGAATAACCTATTTTATAGGCCTACCTTAGTCGACATATTCTCTATTTGCATTTTTTTTGCTCGTCCAAATTTTCGTCTTATACCACTTATTTAAATGATTTTAACATCTGCACGAGACCAATCACAAACTGATACTCAAAATCAAATGATTTCACAAAGGAAAGAAACATTTCATAAGAAGAACCAGATTGGATACCGTTGCAGGAAGCTGCGCAGAATTATCTCTGATGTTTTACCCGTTTGCATTTTGCTCGGTACTGTATATATAAAAAAACAGAAATAACAAAAAATAGATAAACATACGTCCAGACAATATTTTATGCAAAAATAATCTAACAATCTCTTGTCAAAACTTACCTTGGTCTATTTTCCAAATAACTAGAATACAGCTCCATATTTTCATTATCTATCTTTTGCTTCAAGTAAGTAACAAAAAAATACGTAATGGTCTTGGTTTGACGATTAAAGTCCTAATGACCATCTTTTGCATTACATAAAAATTTCGGTCAGTTCATTTTTGGCTCAGTCAGCGATCCAAATGTTTGTAATAGGAGCACGTAAAATTACTAAAAGAAGTGACATAACCTTAACAAAGGAATAAATAAAAACAAATCATAACTACATTCACAAACCAAGTTATGCACACAGTCTTGATACAGTGAGAAACAGAGTGAGCGATTCGACATTTTACGCCTCTTACATTTTAATTATTTTCTAAATGGACGTCTTCTTGATACGTAAACGCTTGGTGGCTTCTGCGTTTCACTGTAATTGCTTAGTATAATGCAAGTAAAGTAGGGGACCAAGAACGATTCCTTGCGGTCCTCCAGCGTTCGCGTATTCAAAGCGCATTTTTCCATTCTGGACACGGAATATTTTGTCTGAGAGATACGTCCTTAAAACGCTGTCAAGTTTTTCCGGAAGAAATAGGTCTAGCTTCAATCAAAACTGAAGTGAAAGATACTTTTCATTTACTCTACGTACATTTGTGTTGCAGCTTAAGACTTATTAGTCGCCACCCACTTTGGTTAAAACTTCGAATTTGGTTTTAGTCTAAATTATCTGATGTATTGAAATATAATGCTCATAATAATAATAATAACACATCCAATCCGCCCCAGGGCTCGTTAAAATCCATTTAGGGACCACAATACTTTCGCCTCACCAGAGAAAGATACACAAATAAGTGTGTGGTGGTTTATTTGCAACTAAAACCACATCAATATCCACCGAAAAAAAATTACTTGAAAAATATATGCACCCATTCATTCACAGGATGGCACAAGCACACAGATGGGATGGAGTATTTGAATGCAGTCATTGACTGCACAGTTTTCTATGGGATACCACACTATCAAATGGCCACTCCAATGGGCAAACTAAAAATTCTATTTCACCAAACGTAACCGACCCAATGTTAAATGCCGAATTGTTTTGGCGATTTTATATCCCATTCGGCAATTTTATTTTACATCCAAAATGGGCAGCTGAACACCACTAACACTGTCTGTTTTGTGTACCGAAAAATACCCGATAATTTGCTGGGACGGTGGTGATGGGGATGGCCGGGACTAAATGTCATCGGATTCTCTTTGCTCTGATTGTATGTCACACCATACACACATGCGACAATCGATACTCAGATACTATATTGCAGTTGAATTGCGGACTTTGCATTAAAATAATTCCATTTATTTTATTTGACAAAACAAAGGCAACAAAAAAATCCAGACCCACACACAGTGTAGTCTTCCTGGTTCGTATAGACAGAATTTCACTGTCTCCCTCCCTCGTCGGGGGGTTGTTGTAGCTGAAATGTAAATGCAGGACCACCCCCAATGGCGAGAGTGAGGCGCCCGATTCCAGGCATCAGGCGGAGAGTGCATAAATGTTGTTGCAATTGGAATTCAATTAATAATTTTTTTGCAACGCTTGCTCGGTTGATTCACTTTGCTCACTTTGTGCATGTAATCCAAGTCGAACAATTCGGGGGTTTCGGCCCAGTGTCCACGACTTAAACTCATTGTGTCGCTTGGCATATGGCTATGTCCTGCATGGAGCGAGGGGAGGGGGAGGCGACTGAGCTCCCTTCAAGGGTGACAACAAAAAACTGCAATTAAAATGAGCATTTGGATTTCGGTGGTTGGTTTCCGATACGCGTTTCATGCATATTCATTGGGTAGATGGGCGGTGGATGTCCATGTGATACATGCACTTGTGCCCCCCTCCCCCCACTGGCCGACGGTATTTTTTTCGTCAAGCTAGCATCGATCCATATCAAAAATTTAGAGATTTTACACAAAATACATTATTAATTCGGACTATTGATAAGGCATTCGCCATTTTTGCTGCATGGGGACGATGGGCGAGGAGGGTTGGAGGTGGGCTGGTTGATATGGGGATGAAAAATTAATTTCTGCGGCTAGCCAGTGGAGGATTTGGATGCCAGCAGGCATATGTTTGTGTGGAGATTATTGTTTTAATGAATAAAATTTCAATTTATTTGCGGTGTGATTTGCACTTTACTTTTTTGTTTGCCAATGAATGGGTTGCGCCGGGACAAAGGCTTTAATCCATCAAACACTGCGTATTAGTGCGCGACAGGTTGGGGCATGTTAGGCGGATCATTAGTCATTAAAGCAATTTGATATTGGCCCGCTATCCTCTTTTGGTGTGGGATGGTTTTAGGCGTGTGAGTGGTTCGTTTGTAAATTAACGCTACTTTTGGTGTGAGCGTGTAATTGTTTTGAATTTATTTTTGAAGATTATAAAGGCTTTTCGATGTCAAGTACTAAAAAGCTTTTGCAATCAGGCGGATATATAATTAGCATGTTAAGGGCTTCAAATGTTCTATTATTCTCGAAGAGTTTTTTTTTATTTTATTTTCAATTTCAATTTTTATTTTGCGTAGGTACAGAATTACACATAAAGCAGGCATTAACTAATTTTTTGCTCATTTACTTTAATTAGTAACACTAGTACCTTCCACAGGGCTTTCACAAAAACTCGATTTTTTTTTTGTTGTGAGAGTTATCAACTTTCAAAGGGAATACAATAGAAATATAATGAATGTTCTGAGTGGACAAATTGAGTCATCCAATTCGTGGCCCGGATTTGACATCACGGTAGAAATTAGATACTTCAAACCGAGCTGTCATCCGAGAATACATAACTACTAAAGTTCAAATTGACAACTGGATGGCGCAGTTGGTTGCGTGCCTGCCCCTGGTTAGTGGGGTCCCTAGGTCGAATCCCACTGGAAAATAATACGCTTTTATCTGGTTTCCAAATCTGGCTCAGTCACCATTTGCCGTTGGGATCAAATTGACGGCACTATCACTGGAGTGGTCAATCAGTGGTAGTAATCTGACTGTGGGTATCACAACCACCATGGTCTAAGTGGGCTGGTGAATGCACTAGCAGCCCCTCTACCTAATCTAACCTAACGTACAAAATTGGGATATAATAAATAGGATGGCGCTGCAGGCCATAGAGGGCCATCAACTACTCGTGTTGGGCGTGGTATTGTTCTCTCACCTACAGGAGGGGATATACAATTTTATTCCGACTCCAAACGCCCAAGTCTGAGAAGTTTCTTAGACGGTTATATTCATTGATAGTTGTTAGAGACACGAAAGAGACGGCGTCTTGAAAATTTGTTTGTCTTGCCGGGGAATTGAAGGTCACGTGGGCAGGAGTCGATGCACATACCCACTACCATTCAAAATTGCGACTTTCAAAATACGATTTGATTTTTTGAACTTCTTTATATGGAATAAGGGTCATCGGCACGATAAATAATTGTGCCCGACACAGGTAGAGCCACAGAGTATTTGCATGAGGCGATCTTATTCTTGAGATCATTACCAAAATGTCATGAGCATATGTGCAGCAGCTTGGCCGATCCGCTCGGACTTACTCCTCCCATCACTCGTGACAAGAACCCATGTGTACTTAAGCCTCTGCACATGATTCAGGTTGGAAGAATACAATGGAGGCAGGAGTTCTGGGAATAGCCATACACTCGGGTTTTTTTTCACGTTCATCCCAGATCAGCACCTACGGCCAGAAACCTAGCTACCACGAGTTATATGTATTATTTCTTATTATATTTATTTAGAGTTTTATAATTGATTAAGAAATATATTCATTAATACAGTACAGCCATTTGTTGCAGCAGGCTAAGCGGGTAGATTCAGTGTCGACGAGGAGGACAGCGGTACGCTTGTGGTTGTACGGCTAAGCTCGTCGGACGGGGTAGTTCTTGTCCCCTCCCTCGTAAGCCACACATTTGCAAACAAAAAAAAGCTCGTGCCTGTCGCTAGCTAAAATAGTAGAGAGATAGGAAAAGACAGAAAGAGAGAGAAAGCCTAATACCCTAGTGCAGACCTAGGATGGACGACTAAAAAGAGGATAGAGAAGAAGTAGAAGAGATAGGAAGAGGAAAATGCATTCAAAGCCTATGCCTCTACCTCCAAAATAGACCGGAAGAGGGCTAGCGGAGCAAAGCTATCTATCCTAATCCACCCCTAAACTAACCTGCCTAAACTCAAATCTAAACCTAACCCAAGCCTAGTCTAACTTAAGGCTACCTAGCTCAGGCCTTAACCGAGATAACGCTATTCCAGCGTCGTTTGGCGATCTAGGTTCGTAAAGAACCCGAGGGTGCCTGATGTTGTTGGCACAAGTCCGCCAGCCCACCCTTCGTCCGGACACTTCGGTAGTCCGGAAACCCATATGTTTCGGACACTTTCAAAACGTTACTTCTACAGTCTGGACAGAGTATTAAAATGCGAACATATTTTAACTCTGCTCTATGTACATAGACTTATAGAAAATTCGACTAAGGATCTTCGACTTACAGAAGTTTGACTGTAGGTTCATAGAATTATGAGAATTCCGTAACTAGTTGTGAATCTTGCATTTTGCTCGTGAGTCATAGCACAATGTAAAGTGCCGTTGGTATTTGCAAGGTTACGTACATATACTGCGAAAATAACAAACAATGAAGCAATAAAATTACTAACGCCATTCAGTGGGCAGAACAAAATAATGCATGTCAAATGGATATACTTCTATTAAAGGGGTTACTCGAAAAAGCGTTCCAGCCAAAAATTAACTCTCTCTCTCCCTCTTCAAAGATTTTTTAAATAAGGACACTGCGCATATACGGTAGCGAGCAAAACTGGATATGTCATTTTAGTTTCTGTGGTTTCTCACCAATAAAATTGTTTCCTTACGACGGATTTGAAATCAGAGCTATTTTCTTGTTTAATTACTGAAAGAAAGCGGGATCGATGAATGAATCGTACAATTACAACAACTGAAATAAAATAAAAACCACGAGGATCCCATGTATCCAGTTTTGCACGTTTTAATTTTTCCTTTCCTCTTTTGTGCATTCCTCGTTTGGTCTAAGCTAGGCATATCATACTATATGATAAATTTCGTCATTTTGATCTTGGCATCCTACTTAGTGCTAACAGCGACATTCTAGTTAAAAAATCAGGTTTTTATTTTACATATATATATAAAAAAATATAAGAAATACTCAGAGATAGTAAAACGATGTTACTATCTCAAAAAGTCTTTAACTATGCGAAATAGCAGAGAAATGCGGTCTATATCACCGCAACGTACGTATTATACAAAAAGGGGAAAACAATTGAGATCGTGCGTAATAAAGGTGTGTCCAAAACTGTTTGTCCTCGCCTTATTGAGATCGGTATGGCAAAAGCGGATTCCACCACACCACACGAAAAGCTATTTGGAACATTACACTAGCGGACTTTTACAAAGACCATTGGTAGAAATGGGCTGGTGTCCACTATTAAAAATAAAAAAAAAACAGCACTGTACGAAAAAAAATGAAATTGTAGAAAAAAATATGGGCCCGATCAAATTTCTGCAATGAAAATAAAAACTGAATTGCAGAAGACTATAAACGAGTTAAAATCAAAAGGTCCAGTCCGTACATCCTGGACCATCAAGTCAAAATCCGTTGGCCTCGATTATATCCACCCTGACTTCATTAAAATATTGCTTCCAGTGATACTTCACCATATCATGCACATTATTAACACAATAATCATGACGTCCCGCTACCCAAAACTGTGGAAGAAGGCAAAGATAATCCCAGTACCAAAGAAAACTAATCCACCTGAATGCCGACCCCTTGCAATCCTTCCTTTTCTTTCAAAAGTGTTTGAATCTAATGTTAGCCGAAACATCAAATATTACATAGAGCGAAACAAGCCCTGCAATCAGGTTTCCGGAAAGGACATAGCTGTGTCACAGCCTAAAAGTAACAGACGACAGACAGACGAGCTATCGACGAAGACAAAACGACCATACTAACCTTACTCGACTTCTCGAAAGCATTTGACTGCGTCCTGTGACCCAATTCAATTTCTGTAATCCTACTAATAAATTAATTCTCTCGTATCTTACTAACCGAGTCCAAGCAGTTCTTCATAACTCTAAACTGTCATCCTTTTGTGACGTACGCTATGGTGTTCCTCAAGGTTCCATTCTCGGTCCCTTATTATTTTCAATGTTTATCAATGACTTTCCACCAGTTTTATCCTGTTGTAAATACCATATCTATGCAGACGATGTCCAAATCTACCTAAGTTTCCTTCTTGGTATGGTTGAAGACTCAGTTGCTAAAATAAACGAGGATTTGGGCTCTATTGCAAACTGGGCTACACAAAATGGTCTAATGCTCAAACCTAACAAAACCAAAGCCATCCCGTTCTCGAAACAACCGCCTTCCTTGTCAAATTTCCCGCTAATAGAACTGAACTCGACCGCAATTGAATATGTTACATGTGTAAAAAACCTTGGAATAATGTGCAATAGTGAACTGACGTGGACTGACCACATTGATAGCGTAGTATCAAAGGTGTATACAAGTTAACGAACAACATTGTTAACACATCATAATATCCCACATTCCTATCATGATTGCTTCCACGAGTACAACATCTGACACCATTCTACATTCCTAGCATCAAGCATCCGACACTTTCCCACATTTTAAATAGAAGATCCAAGACGCTCCCAGTGTATTTCGCTGACTTTGCGTCTGGAGAGACAAACAAAGATCTTCAATTTCATTCTCCTATCTTTCCTTTGTTCCCACATTTCCGCCGCATAGGTGTTAAGTTAGTTTTGAGAACACTTTGTCTTTAGTTTTTAAGTAACTTCTGTAAGAATCGGTTGAATAAAAAGGCGAAGCCTCAAAAAAATATTTTTTTGAAGTTTTCTTAATACGAAAACTTAATTTACATCCCTAAGAGGCTTATCAATCAGCAAATACATTCTCCCTGTGAACATCAAATTAAAACTTGCCAGAGCACTCATAGTGTCAATCTTGACATATGGATCTGAATTGTTCGCTGACTGTGATTATTCTTCCTCCCTTAAATTGACAAAAGCAATTAACGCGGCTGAACGGTATGTTTTTAACCTTCGCAGATTTGATCACGTCTCGGATGCGAACGGACGCATTCTTATGCTACCGCTCGTGCTTATTACTCTTCAAAATTATTCACAAGAAACAGCCAAAATATTTATATGAAAAGATCACCTTCTGTCGATCAAGTCGTAATATTACCTTGAAACCCTCCAATCATACCTGTTTAATGTCACGTAGGCACTTTTTCATTCATGCTGTTCATTTATGGAATCACCTACCTTCACAGGTACGGTCTAAGACCAAGTACAGACAATTTTGTAACGCTTGTTTCTCATATTTCTCCCGCTCGAACTGAAATAATTCCTATTAACTTCAGTCTTAACTCTTTTTCTACACATGTGTATTCTAATAACATTAAATTTTAAAATCAGAAATCTACACTCTTAAATTATAATTGAAGTAACTTGAAATCACTAATCTCAATCATGTCACACAAAATAATATTGTATGTTACAATGTTCCTGTACTAGTAAAAGAACATATGATTCTTGAAGTACAGCGATAGATATTAAAAATAAATAAATGAAATAAATGAAAAAAAAATAAATAAAATCCTACTGTAAATCATTTCTATCTGTAATAAAAGGTGTTTCAAAAGATTCCGGTTGTCCATTTCATTTGATTTTTCTTTATAGTCCGGCGCACATTTCGCTATTACGGATACACCCGAAACATTATGTATCCGGAATAGGTTGTACTGTATTAAAACATGAATTATATTTTATTTTTTATTTATTTAGTTGTTTAATTTGACTTTTTACAAAATTTAATTTAAGGTTTTATAATTGATCCAATCAGATGCACATTTATCCGGAAATTTAAGTTGGTAGTGTTTTTTACGATTACGCTTCAATCTGAACAGTAGAGAAACGTAATCTTTTCGGGTGAAAAAAGTTCAATCTTGATCGGCCAGACGTCTTCAATTACTACTACCTGAGACGTTCTCATCCAAGCGAAACTTTGGAAGTGGGTCTCTGATGGTCGGAGCTGCTTTTACCGATTATTGCTATTGACTCCAGTATACAAAATATATGTTCGAAGGATTTCAGAAGATTATGTTTGACTATTGGAAGATGTTTTGGTAACTTTTTTAGAACATCAACCGGATTTAAATGCTATTTTCCAACAAGATAATGTCCAACACAATCAAATGTCATGGGCCAGTGAGAGATTCTTTGGTAAAGAAATTCAGCTTTTAGAGTACCCAGCACGTTCATCTGACTTAAACACGATCGAAAACATGTGAACAAATCTTACTCGCAGTGTTTATGCTGGTTGGCGCAAATTTACTTGGGTGGAGGGCTTACGAAAGGCCTCTTAAGCGGAATGGACTAGGAATGGCCGGGGGGCTTAAAAAAGTGGTTGATTCGATGCCAGTCGGATTTTGGAAGTTATAACCAAGTCTGCAGGTTGGACTTATTATTAATTAATACTTTTGTAAGCATACATTTTATTTTTCTTTTCTTACCTTGACTGCCTTTAATTGGATTTCGTAGTACGAACTTTTTTGTTATTTTTGGTTAAACTAAATAGAAATGTATTTAATAGTTTTAATCAATTCTGTTCTTTGTTTTAAATAAATCATTAATTTATATTGAATACGTTTTCAAATAGTATTGCAATCACAAAATGAAGTATTACAGAGATAGCCGACCTTACAGATGATTGCCCCCTAGTCCATCGACGAATTTGAGTGCCTTTTTAACAGATATTCAGAGATTTGGACGGTTGTTCACGAAATAACGTAAATGCCGTCCTCTGATTGGTCAATTTGGTTGATGAACACTTAATAAAAAACAGTTGTCAAACATTTTAAGGGGCAAGAGAGGTAGAAGTCGGGCATCTCTGTAATATTTCATTTCTGATTACAATGTAATGAACTTCAAAGTTTGAAGGGAAAACAAGTTGCCTTTAACTGAATTTCGCTGAGGGTATACATCTGACTTATTTGTTTTATACAACATTTATCTATTTATTACTATTGGAATTGAATTTTCATTCCTTGGAAATGCCTGTTTACTAATTTTTACCTATACATAAAGTTTCATATTCTCTGGGACTACCCAAGTTACTGAATGGCCTCGTATACAGACTGGTCACCTCATAAAGGGCTGTGTAAAAAAGCTTGTTCATATGAATTTGGTCTGTCAACAAGTCAACAAGTGGCCCGGTGTTGTTTTGATGATTGAAGAATTTGAATTTTACCAATCTCTTCGGCACGTGACAGTTCATACAATCACGAGAGTTACGTCCTGGGCTCTCATCGCGTAACTTTTCAGACGACTATCGTTCTTTTGATTCACTTCGATGATATCGTCGGTGATTTGCTTCATGTAAGACCATCACTATCGTCCCGCCTATCGTTACAGTTTGAGTGCTCTGAAAATAATAACTGTCATGTATAAATGACATCTGTGCCCTCATTCTTCTCAATTTTCACTAATGCATTCTCATTTCAGTTTGCGAACAAAACTAATACAGATAAGATCAAAAGTGTAGAACAAGATATGTACACTCAATTTGTGCTCATTTAATAGGAGACGATACTGAAATAGGTTTCGCCAAAAATCAGTCGCCGAGATGATGGTTAATGACATTTTTCATGCTACGGGATATCTCTCAAACGCTATCGTTTTTTTTTTTTTGTTAAAACACATGCATTTTTGCATTTTTTTTCAAAAGGTTTACAGTTTTCCTGTCTGGGTGCAAAAGGTTGTTGCAATGCAGTTGCTAGTTTTTTCAATCAAATTATAACTTCGAGTCAATTTCTTGTCTGAAGTGAAACGTCGGGCTATTAACAGAAAAAAAATCGTGGATGTGCTTACAAAAAAGTCCCAAAATCAGTGAAATTTTGACAGAAATGCGTTATATTATTATATTTACCTAAATAATAATTTCTTTCTAATGTTTATGGAGCACAAATCTTACAAATTTTTATTTTAAACAAAAAGAGAGGAGGCTGACATAAGACGACAATTTTTTGAGTGATTTTTTCTAAGGTCGGCCTCCCTGGTCTTGCCTGGAACAGTCAAAGTATGCAAATTAAAACACAGTTGAGTTCGCTGGGTTGTGAGTAACGGAACACGTCCGCTCTCGTTCAACTTTATTTTCGAACTGCCTTATTTTCTAACATATTTCCAATTGTCACTAACCTAGGATAATGCCGATGCACATGTCGTCGAGCATTATCTTGTTTTCCATATCCTATTACATAAGTACTTAAAACGTATGGGTATGAAAAGAAATCAAACCCGTGATTTATGAGGGTAGGACCCTGTCCGGTCTGAAGAACATTAAAAAAATGAATTTATGGGTTTTCGTAGTTTTTTAAGAATTTAAATTTGAAACTATCCCGATAACAATTTTACGAGTATGAACATTTGTCCGGGAGATGGAAGATGTAATGCAATATGAAAAAATTAAAAGTAAACATTAACTTGCATGTAAGAACTCGGGCCGACTACTAAATACTTAATAATACTTAACTGGCCGACATCTGAACTAGAGAAGACCGACTACTCGAAATTGAACTTTCCATTAACATTTTTGCAAATAATTTGTTTTAAGTAGTAAATACACAGCATTTTTAGCTTTAACTTTCATAATTGAATAACACATTCCAATTAATCGGAAATGCTGAACATTATATTCCTTATTGTAATAATGGATTTTTTAGAGCAAATTAAACGTACAAAAATTAGTTAATGGGCGGACTACTGGCACCATCACCCTACTTTTCACTTCAGCAACAACGCATGCATGCAGTCTTCGGGCCCGATTGCCAGTGTCGATTATCAATCGATAATCAATACAAACCGATTTATGGTTTAGGTATTGTGATTGTCGATTGCGATTGATATTTGTCGATTTTCCTTTCAAATTTTGTCGTTCACAAATTTCTGGTCGATGATTTTCGTCTGTAATAGAATCATAAAATAAACATTGTTTTCACCATCTTATATATGCCATATTTACTTTTATTGTTGTATCTTTAAAACATTTTTATTCTAATATCAATTTCGACCAAAGATAGTTTCAAATAAAAACGCTAACATAAAAATAAAATTTGTCCCGAAATGTATTAATTCATATGAGTATTCGCACACATGACTTGTTATTTATTGATACGCACACAAGTGCTTGATCACATTGTATCGGCGATGCCCACGTATCTACCTCTAACTTATGGAACCTCACAATCTCTCTCTATCTAATATTCGTGTAAGCCTCACGTCTGTGTAATAATAATAATAATATGGGTGGCGCGACAGTCCGAGACGGACCTGGGCCTAGCTTCTCAGCAACCACTCATGTTATGCGTGCTATTGTTCTTGCAAGAGTGGAAGAGACATACAGTTTAATGCCGACTCCGAACGGCGAAGTTGAGAAGCTTTTTCTAGACAAGAATACTCTTTGAGCATTGTCAGTGACTCGAAAGAGGTGGAACCGTGAAATATCAAAGGTGGTAATTTCGGGTATCGAACCTGGCTACCTTTGCGTAGGAGTCAACACACTTACCCACTACGCCACGGCGATCCACGGCTGTGTAAGCACGAATTAATAAATCTGACATACTCAACTGTCAGACGTATTAAAATTTGTCATATGCACGTTTTTAATTCACAATAAATAGATTGTCGACCATCGATTGAATCGATAATCGACACTGGTAATCGGGACCTTTGTCGATTGTGTCGGTCCATTGACATTGTGTCAAACAACATTATGCCAAATGAATTTGACAACGTGCTCTAAAATCTCGGTTTGATAAGCTTTCGCTGCGGTTCCCACACCTATTTCACAGAAATGGAGCTTGCTGACTCCCATCATAAGCGACATCCATACTAAACCATCATCCCAGTCTATGGTGCCCACATAGACATAAATATTTTCCCATCAGTAACAAGTATTATTCATTTCTCTTTCGCATGCCTACTAGAGATGCTTTTATCGAGTCATTTTTCTTATATTTTATTTCTAGGGAAGCTGTAGCATTTTTTCGAAACTAATTCACCTAGTTTCAGTTGTTCTGTGACACAATTCCAAGTGCGTTGTAACCAGAAAAAAAAAACAATCTTTCAAGAACAAGGATACGCTTCCTCTCACTTCAGTCATTCCCTTCTGTTGACATCCCTTAAATATTCACCAATCACGAATTTGTTAACTTTCGCTTATCGATATCCTTCAAGAAAACGAAGAAATAAGGAACACGACACATTGTTGCACTGTAAAAACTGTTCGTCATTTTTGTTTTTATTTTGACTCCACTGACAAAAACCCGTCTGTCGGGAAGCAACAATGTTCAAGGTGAAATCCCACACCAAAATTCAGCGCCAAAAAAAAAGAAAATAACCAACACGCAAAACACAGGTATCCTGAAGACGTACTACACATTCCCCTCCAGCGCACAGGGAACACCCGTCCCATGCTTTCATTAATGTATTTACAAGACGAAAGCGTAAACTCTAAGCACTTCCTGTTTGATCGGAATACCCCTAGGGAAATTGAAAAGGGATTCCATAGGAACTTTCTCATGAATATTTACAAAATTTCCTGCTACTCCTGCCTGCCACCACTACCGCTAGTGCACACACTCCTTCTCACTTACAATGTCTCTCTCTCTCTCCCTCTCTCCATAGAGCTTATGGCGAGAAAAAGTGTGGAGGGGGGAGCGATGGTTTTTTAGTCGTAGATTGGGCTTTGGTACTGGCTTAGTAACTTACTTCCGAATATACTGCACAAACTGTGTGGAGTCCCACTTGGAAGGACGGAATTCCTTTTTTGATGTTCGCTTGTGGGTGTGGGTAGGTGTACGCCCTTTGGTGTGGCTCTGCCTCTGTACAATGTGCAACAAGGGATTTCCACTTGAAGGCATATTCTGGCTTGTTTTTTTATTTTTACCTTGTCAAGCCTGAAGGATTGGTTTCAGGGGGTGGCAGCCGGATTATTTAGAAAACATTGAAAGCGCCTGGCATGTTTGAAGGAAGGACGGGGAGAGCTGGAAAGTATGTGGGTCTTCCTTCTGGATGTCGGAAAGCTGTCTGAAGTTGGATATCAATCTCTCAAATCTGTGTTAATTTTAAAAACAATGTTCCCCCAGAGACGCTTTCCAATATATTATTTTGCATTTTTTCTCTGCAGGATATGGATATGGAATTCTACTAATAATTCAGCTTTTATTAAACGATCAACTGTAACGGTAGCTGATCAACGAGCGAAACGTGTCATGAGTGAAGAAAATAGCCGCCTTAGTGGTGAGTGGCCCAACTTAGTGAATTTCATAGAAGCCCTCGCAACGGTTTAAATTAAAATTGGTCAACGTGTTTACTGAAATATTACACCTCCATGGCAATCTAAACAAACGAAATCACGAGGTTTCATCATGTTTCTCTACATCTCCCAGGTTTCGCCACCCATTTTTGGTTTCGAAACCTCGCGTCTTAGCAGAAATTTAGCTAAAATCCCCTTGATTTCGGTGTTAATTTTTAAATATCAAGAAATTTTCCGGATATTTCCTGTCAACAAGGAGCTGTGTTGTCGGCCATTTCAAAAATTGACAGCAAATGACCTTTGGAAACACTTCAACTCGGTGGGAACGGTTTGCGTTAAGGCTCATCCAAACTAAGCGGTTTCGATATGGATAACATAGGAAAAGGAATTTGAATAAAAAAAAACAACAAAGTGAGAATTAAAATTGATTTGCCCAAAGAAAGTTGGTTAAAATCGATATATTTCTGACTTTTATCGGTAACGGTATTTCCCTCCTTGTTTCGGAAGAAGAAGGGTCCGAATGATACCTCCATTCTACAAACCCTACCAAACAGGCAATACCCTCGGATTCATTGATGTTTGGTCGAACACTTTAGTAGATTATTTTCGCTGTAATAGAGGCAATTTTTCATAATGATATAAAAGACACTGTGTCGACTCCTACGCAGAGGGTGCCAGGTCGATACACGAATTTACCACCTTTGATATTTCACGGCTCCACCTCTTTCGAGTCACTAACAATGCTCAAAGATTACTCCTGTCTAGAAAAAGCATCTCAACTTCGCCGTACGGAGTCGGCATTAAACTGTAAGTCCCTTCCACTCGTGAGAGAACAATAGCACGCACAACACGAGTGGTTGCTGAGAAGCTAGGCCCAGGTCCGCCTCGGACTGTAGCCCCACCCATATTATAGTATAAAAGACACTGACCCAAATATGAGACTCGTTCAAGGAGTTGATTTTTTAACCAGAACCCGGACCAAACTCCGGCCAATATTTCCTAGACACAAGTGTCGGTGTTAAACCAATCAAAACTTAAGACAGGTTTAACCTCTGGCGATGTTCCATTCAACTAATCAGATGCAGGTATGAATAGAAGCCGAATTGGTGACTCTGTTTTCAGCATTTTGCAGGAATATCTGCCTGGTTGATGGCTTAAGGTTCAAAAGAGTACTCACAATCAAACTTTTCCACCATCCGACGAATTGCCACATCCCGAAACCATGATGCCTGAAACACATTAGTGCGTTGTTAGACCCCACTTCCTGTTTCGGAGGATGTTGGTGTTGACGCACTGCGTTGAAATTAAAACTCAATTTATGAACTGTTCTCTCTTCTCCCTCAAATACAAGATGATGCAAGCACGTACAATTTATTTTACTTGGCTGTTTCCATTTATCGAATGTCAGTTGACACAAAAAACAGTATGCTTAGAAGAAAATCTCTCAATTTGAAATAAAAGTGTCAGATGAACGGAGTTCGCTCTCAAATATATCCAACATGATATCGATAAGGATGTGTGTTCATCTCACGTTTTATTAAGATCCTCTCATTGCCCTCACAAACGCTGGCCGACCGACGCAGTATTTTGTGTTCGGCCAATGAATTGTGTGAGTTATATTTAGGAAGGGAAGGACACAATTGAAACGCAATGCATTGAACCTTTAACACAATTTTATTAGATTAAGAATTAATTTGATTAAATTGTAAAAAAGTAGGACAATGAGGGAACACAAAAAGACGCTTTGTAGAAACAATGCGGTAAAATGTATGTACAGTAAACAATGACAAGTGCTTGGATACACTGTTGCCAAGGTGGAAGGTGCAGCGACATGTTGCGATATGTAACTCGTGCGTTGAAAGACGACAGCATCAGTTACACACTATTGTGTTTCAGGCATGATGACGGCCGACTTCACAACCGACCGCAATATAATAATATTTTCCAATAATTTCAGCACGAATTTGGACGTAAATTTGGAACGATGAAGATGGAAAGTCGTACAAATCATTTTCGAACTGTAGGTACCTTTGACAGCTTCTGAGACATTACAATAGGAAGGATCGACAGTAGCCGTGTTTTTTTCATCGCTATCGATAGTGAAGTGAGGTAAGACGCAAAAAAACTATTCGCAGTGGCTTTGAATTTTAGCTGACAGAATATTTGAAGAAAACAATTTATATGTTCGAATCGCTGTCAAAATATATGAAAAAAAAAATTCGAACTCGAATTTTTATCGGCAGCCACTTTTCACTGCCGATATTATAGGGCGTTATAGTCAGTAGGTTGGTGTATGGGCTTTACGTGCAAAATCCTACTTCACTATTTATAGATTTTTGAAAAAAACACGGCCACTGTCGGAAGCGCTCATATCTTCCTCACTTTAGAAGATGTATGCGCTTATGATTCAAAATTAAACCAGTGCCACAGTGTCCTTTTGTGGTTCGTGGTTGATTCAAAATCACCGTTTTAATTTAGCACATTCACTGATTATTGAACTTTATAATCTAGCTATATATATATAAAAATGAATCGCTATATCCCTTGGTTACCCCATAACTTGGAACGGCTTTACCGATTTCATTCATCTTTTTTTTCTAAGTTTCCACATACCACTTTGCAGAAGGTTCTTACGGAAAAAAACTAATAAAAAATTGCGCAGCAAATAGGATGATTTCAGAAAATCACTATTTCAACTACGATGAATGTGTGTAGGCTGTCTTTGAAAGAAATTAAAATTATATTTATGTAAACTGGTGAACAGAAATAACAATATTTGAGATATAAGACTTATGTTAGACTCCATTTATACCCGAGTGCAAGGCTGTTATCAAGCAAAAAGTAAAACAAACGAAATTTGTCGAATATAGGTGAGGAGTATTAAGTAGCTGGAGAAAATGGACCCTTTTGACCCGAAATGCAGTCAGTGAACACACTACATCAATCATTTTGTGTTTATCTGTTCAAATGACATACCATTAGCATATTTCTAGGAAAAAGTGTTGGCAAGTTATATCGTTAATGTCGTCAGTGCTGCGAAGTTTTTATGATAAATTATTAAGCGTCGATGATCGTTTTTTGTGCACTTATAATTTAAGCGTATATACGCTTGCAAAAATATAATAATAATATGGGTGGCGCTACAGTCCGAGGCGGACCTGGGCCTAGCTTCTCAGCAACCACTCGTACTGTTGAGCGTGCTATTGTTCTTGCACGAGTGAAAGGGACCTACAGTTTAAAGCCGACTCCGAACGGCGAATTTGAGAAGCTTTTTCTAGACAGGAATACTCTTTGAGCATTGTCAGTGACTCGAAAGAGGTTGAGCCGTGAAATATGAAAGGTGGTTAATTCGGGTATCGAACCTGGCACCCTCTGCGTAGGAGTCGACGCACTTTTTTTTTCATGTAATTTTATTTCTTCTTAAATATTTTACTTACATGCTAGACAAAATTACTTAAATCTAGCTTACCTAACTTAAGAATTTACAATGTTCTTAATACTAACCTATTGACCCTATGCGGGTACTCTAAGCTAATCTAATCTATGTTATAACTGTGCCTTTCGGCTTAATCTGCGTTTTTTTTAGTCTTTATGACAATCTGTTATTACATTTTTCTTTGCCAAGAAAACTTTTAAAAAACTTGGCTAAACTTAACTACTAACACTACCTAATACTAACTTACCCTAAGATAAAACTTAATACTATCTTAACTATGTCCGTAACAGTACGGACACGTGCACCAGGGCGTATATGTTGTGTATATGCATAACATATATAATTTATACGCCGTGATGCACCTTTTTTTTAAATTTTTGTTTTATATTTTTTTTTTTGGATTTTATTTTTGTTTTATTTTTAATTTTTTTTTTTTCTTAATATCTACATTAGAAACTATGTAAGCTGGCCACTATGGTCAGCTATCTGATCCTCTTGAAAAGCTAGCGGTGGCGGAGGATGGTTTTGGTGTAACCACCAGTAAAATTGCCGTTCTTTGGCAGACTCTTTCCTATCTCGAGCGGGGATCGCTCTACTGAACCGGAGGAGATCCTCGTGGGTGCGAACGACATCCGGTTCGTATTGAAGTCGCCTATCCACTGTTCGGCGTACGACATGGAAGATGATAGGACATCCTTGTGGATCCTGTATTAGGCCAATTGTGTCTAGATAGAGGAATGCTTCGGGAGGAATAAAGCCGTTAAGGCGCACCCTTTCATGGTACATACTGCTGGGGTAGAAAGCATCAAAGATCAGGCTGTTGGACGAGGTCATAGCTCGTGCAGTGTGCCTTCTGATTAGTTTAATAATAAAATTATCTACCCTATTCATGTTTGCCTCGTTGTAAAAGACCTCGTTAGAGTAGTACTTCTTGTACTCAGACTCGGGTGTGCGATACAGACGGAGACAGCTCCTAAGACACTGCCTCTCGAACACCCTCATCTTTTCCATCTGGGAAGGACTCACGTTGAACCACAATGGACAACCGTACACCATAATAGGCCGTACTAGGGCCATGTAGCAGATTACCTTCACTCTGGTATCAAGTTGGCTGCTGAAAAACAACCTTCTTGCCGCAGCAAAGGCTTTTCTGGCTTTCGTCAGAGCAATATCTATATGGTTGTCAAAATACAGATATTGATCCATACAAATGACTAGATATCTGACTACACTTTTTACAGCTAACGGCCGACCATGCGGGTCAACTATGCCGAACTTACGCCAGTTTTGGCGCGTATCCCGCGATGCCCTGTCCAACGGGGTCCGGAAAAGACTAGTTTCGCATGAACGACTGAGTCGACGCACTTACCCACTACGCCACGGCGACCCACACGTTTGCAAAAAACGTACCTAAAATAGCAATCTAAAGAAATCCAATCTAAACTGTGTTTTCTATTCAATTCAAATTTTGCGTTCAATTTGGAATACCTTATGATATCCAATGACAGATCAGTTTGGCAGGGAGTTTGACGGATGTGTAATTGTGTAATTGGATAACCCCATTCCAACGCCTCACCATTTATACGCCGTGCCTATCTAGTATATCTTCGATACATATCTACCAACAGCTGATAAGGTACATTGCTTCTGTCATATGTATCCGAGGTACCAATAGAAACTTTTCAATACCCAAGAGACTTCCTCCAAACCTATTTGAGAAACAACCGGGGTCTGTCAGCACACAAACTCCACAATCCACTTATCAAACGGAAAATCCCAGAAATCTCTCAGTCTCACTCAATTACAGACGAACAATAATCGTGTACCTGACTTATAATTACCTTCCGCAGACTTCCCCGCATTAGGTCGCAAACAGAAGACTTCAGATGTTGAGCCATCCCCCGGAACACGGCTCTGACCGTGTTAAGGCTTATGCTCAGCGCAGCGCTGTATTGGTGACAAATGCAGCATCAGCACCACTGTGTACGTATCCCATTCTGAAATCACAGGGAAACCAGCATTCTCTAATCCCGCCTCTGCAGTGCCATTGAAAAATCCCCATTTTTCATTCCCCTAGCCAGGGCGCTTGGAAGACTGCTCGGTGGTCTGCAATTTTAAAACTTCCCTTTGCTCTTACCACAAACATATTATCACACACATACACACGTGCACAGGTTGGTTGGAGACGGTCCTGACGGATGGAAATCCTTGCCCGAAAAGTTAAACAGCAAAAGCTGCAAATTTGCATTCCAAGTGCTAATGTATGTTAATTACAGGGTTCCTTGAGTAAGGCTACAACCGCAACCCCCTCCACCGAACATTGTTACCATCGCCACCAACATCGCCAATGTTGCCGCTCCCCCTGGCAGGTCTTAACCCCCTTTTTCAGAACATTTTTTCTCATTTGGGGCGGTTTTTTTTCCTCCATTCCATCCCCCCGCCAACCCTTTGTGGGAATTTTTAATTAGAATACATGCCATTGTTCCATTTTATGTTGCGTCTTTAATGCGACATCCCTATTATTTTCTCATTTGCAGCTAAGGTAACTGTACCCCGGGACGATGTGACAGGGATCTGGGAGGTAGCTCGTGTGTCTGTGCACAGTGGACTTAGCAAATTATTTTCTATTTTAAACTCGAATACTCGGGGTTTTTTCTCCGTTTTGGCGGAATTGAAATAAGACTGGTCCTCGTTGTGCAGCTGTGTGAGGTTAGATCCGGAAAACCAATGAACGAACTTCCAACTGAAATTGCACTTCCTATTAGAGACTTCTCGCCCCACGTAGGGTGTAGGTTTTGGTTGGCCAAAACCCAGCCGTGGCTTATGCTAAAGGGGCCCCAGATTTCTTCGCTTTTTTTTGTGTGTATTCCGATGACAAAGGTCGTCGAGTTATAGGAAGTTTCAGCCATTTGGTTGCTCTTCCAGCGACAGATACCGACGGTAATTTAGTTTTTTTTTTCTTTTTTTTTCTTATTTTTTTGCTTTCTTAATCTCTAATGAGGATATACGTTAGGATAGAGAATCGAGGAGAATGCATGAAGAGGAAGGGAACCAAACGTAGAAAAGAACTCCTTTGTAATTATGCGGTTCGCTCTAAGTCATTGCGGCTACGGTGCGGCGGCGGCGTCGGGGCGGTTGCTGGGCGAAAGGATGTGCTCCTAGAAAGAAGCGCGTTTAGAGTTTTCCTTCCTCGCATACATTATGAGGCGTTGTGTTGTATTTTTGCATTTTTACGCTGAATTTTGGCTGCAAAAAGCCATCACTTTGCAAAAGTGGAAAGTTTTAAGTCGTTTGGCGGATGCAAAAAAGAGCCGAAGAAAAAAGTTCCCATTTGAGCGGCAAGTTTGCATTTGCATCGTTGAACCGGTCCAATGAAAATTACGTTCATATACATTCATTAGTGGAAGGAAGTGCGGCAAGGATTAGAAGCTCTCGCCACAGTGTAAGTTTTTTAATTAATTTTTAAGTGAAATTTCGAACACATAATGTGGAAAAGAATACTCTTGGTCTAATGGCCATCGTGGACGGGGGAGTGAGCTTTTTTGAATTTGAGAAAAATGTAATTAAATCTTGACAGTGCAGGCAGTTTCCTTTGTTTCTCTTCATTACCGAAGAATGTGGGGGTTATTACTTTGTCGGAATGCACTTTCATTGAGGTAATGGTAGAAAACGACTCTGGTTTTGGATGTACTGGTTATAACCTAAGCAACTGGTCCGGCGATAAGGCCATTCATTGCTTAAACCGGCGAGAGTTTGGTGACAAAAAGTAACATGGAGTATGTGGTAGGGTGTTACATACCCGACACCAGCTAACGCGCGAATATTCTGACAGACGTCTAATGATACACCGCGTTCGAGACACTATTCCAACAGGCAAACAATTGCCTCCAACTACTGCAAACGCCAATGTTGGCAGATGGATATTTAAGAGTATACACAGCTTTTTGCAACTGTCTGGGCTTGAGATACCTTATTCTCACCGGGTTAAAATTCTGTGAGTTTAAAAAAAAAACCGAGACATCAGCTGGCCTTGTAACGCAGTGAATTCAAGGAATTTTCTTCGATTCAGGCTTCCAACCAATAAACATCATCAGAAATGCAAGAAACGAAGAACCATCTGAAGTTTTCATTAATCTGAAAACTTATGTCTTGGCTAGAAGTGACTCTCGGGACACTCGACATATTTCACTCATACCTCAGACAAGTCGTGGGCTTAGAGTGAATCTCTTCGCTGTGTATGTCCACCTTTCCCGTTACAAACCAGCTGTCTTGGCGCTGAATGAAACACAGGTAGGTGAGAATACCGAATTATCGGATTTGAACCTGCCTGGATATAGCTTGGTGCCGCTCTTCTTTTTACACCGCGGTCTCGCCATTTACGTGCGTAGTGATGTAGCTTACCAAATTCAACCACAATACGGCCTCTGATCCAATCCGGAATTTTATTTTCTGTGGTTAAAACTCCATGTCCGTAAGCATTTAATCCACTACTGCTTTATTTATAGAAGTCCAAGCTTGGATAGCAATTCAACTTTTAACGAATTTGATGCGCTATCCGATTCCATCTCAAGAATTGTATCCCTGTATCCTCGCACTGAAATTGCCATTGCGGGCGATTTCAATGTACACAATTCTAATTGGCTTCGGCATTCAGGCCAGACAACACCCGAAGGAAGGTACGTCGAAATCTTTGCTGAGGTAAACAATCTGACCCAGCTAGTAAATGAGCCCACACGAATACCTGACATTGCAGATCATTCCGCCAACACCTTGGACCTGTTTCTCACCTCTCATCCTGATAAATATTCTGTTGACATACTGTCACCTCTAGGCTCGTCGTACCATTGTGTCGTATCAGCAAAATTCTCGTTATGACCACACATAGTTAGAGAACAAATTCCTAAAAGAACAGTTTGGCTGTACGAGAAAGCCGATTGGAACAAACTTAACAACTTCTTTAGGAATTTTAACTGGTCACTTTGCTTCCTCGATAGTGACGTGGATGCCGCTGCTGATATGATCACAAATATTCTTCTGCTGGGCATGAGAACCTTCATTCCTCACAGAGTGAAGAGTATCAGGCCCAAAGCAAACGCATGGTATGACTCGAGCTGTAAAGAGGCTTTTAGGATGAGAGAGTTGAATTTCCGGACATACAAAGCCAACCCCACTGAGAAAAACCGGAAGAAGTTTAAACGGGCCAGAAATGACTGCAATGCAACTATCAGACGTGTGAAATTCTCTTATGAGCAAAAGTTGAGGCAAAAAATGCTACAATGTCCCAAGGGTAGCAAAAACTTTTGATCATTTATGAAAAACGTAAGGAATTCCGCCCCGTCTTCAATTCCCACGCTCATTTACAATGACATTCCAGTTGTCAGCTCCTTAGACAAAGCTAATCTGCTTGCGGCTCATTTTGCAGCTAGCTCAACACTGCCAGATTCCAATTTGTCTCCACCTGAACTTGAGGGCGTTGATTTCACCATGGAACAAATCCACTTCCGCACTTGTACAGTTGCAAGAGTACTGAAAGATCTCGACGGGCATAAATCCGCTGGCCCGGATGGTATTCCCCCTATACTTCTTCTGTGCTGGCAAAACCACTGCGTGAGCTTTTTCATCTATCCTACTCTTTAGGTCTCTTTCCGAGCAGATGGAAAACAGCATTTGTCCAGCCAGTCCCTAAAAAGGGCGAATCTTCGTCACCCACCTCGTACCGACCCATAGCACTTACGTCCCTTCTTTCTAAGGTCATGGAAACGCTGATAAATCGTCAGCTTATGAAATATCTTGAATCGCGGAAGCTTCTTAATGACCGACAATATGGTTTCCGCAGCGACAGGTCCACTGGTGATCTGATAGCTTATCTCACCGAAAAGTGGAACCAGTCTTTGCACAATGCAGGAGAAAGCAAGATCGTTGCGCTTGATATTTCTAGCATTTGACAGAGTTTGGCATCAAGCTCTCTTGTCGAAAATGCGTGCCTATGGTATCGATGAATCTCTTCTTCTATGGATTAGAAATTACCTTTCGAACCGTTCAGTTCAAGTTGTTTTGGATGGGTTCAAGTCTGATATCCACCAAATAAATGCTGGTGTTCCCCAAGGCTCAGTTCTGTCTCCGACACTCTTTCTCATTTTTATAAATGATCTCTTGTCTGCTACTTCTAATCCAATCCATTCCTTCGCTGATGACAGCACCCTTAGCTTTTCATATTCGTTCCAAGACTCACGACAACACCCTTCGGCCGTAGAATTGGAACGGCAGCGTATATTAAGCACATTGAATTCCGATCTTGACAGCATACTTAACTGGGGAAAAAACAATAGAGTGGAATTCAATGCTTCAAAAACTCAATGCTGTCTGCTGTCACTCAAGCGAACCCTTGATAATCAGCCATTATCCATGAATGGCGCTTGTGTCGATGAAACCATAAAACTTTCCATCCTTGGTATGTGTATCAACACAACACTTAGTTGGAGCGATCACATATTTGCGGTCGCCAAAAATGCTGCGAAATGTTTAGGTTTTCTTAATCGATGCAAGAAATATGTCACCCCTTCTGATTTGGCTTTAATTTATAAGGCGTACATCCGCCCCAAGCTTGAGTATAACGCGCATATCTGGTCTGGTGCCCCCAAGACCACACTGCACCTACTTGATAGAATCCAAAAGCGAGCGATAAAACTTATAGGAGACAACAATATCGCAGAGTCATTAGACTCGCTCGAACATCGACGTACCGTCTCTTCTTTGTCCGTGTTTTATCGTTATTTCAACAAACGATGCTCAAGTGAGCCAGCCAACTGCATTCCTCCTCTCCATGAATTCACCCGCAATACTCGTCTAACCAGGAATGCCCATCAGTATACTTTCGGACGCACAGTTAAATTCAGAGACTCGTTCTTCAGCCGTACTGCACGAATGTGGAATGCTCTTCCCAAGCTAGTATTTCCCACAGACTACAACCCGCAGATATTTAAGACCAATGTGCACAGGTACCTCCTCTCCCTTTCTCCCTCTATACCTTCGGCCGTGCTGCGTCTTGACCCCGGACACATAAGGGTATTAGCAATCCCTTGAGCACGCGCAAAAAAAAAAAATACATCTATGGTAAAGCCCCAACACTGACCACTGGATCTCAATAAGGTTTCTTCTGTAAATGTTGTTAAAACTAGTAGTCTATAGTTATCGCTTGGTTTATAACAGAATATCAAATACGACGAACAATGGATGCTGAAAAAACATTGCAAGAGAATTCTAAAATCTAAAATGTCTCATAATAGCTTTTTGTAACACATCTGCATCATATTTTAATAATTGCAAATACAGATTTCTCAGCATCTTCAAAAGGATACCTGCCTGGCCTGAAGCACACAATAAATCACCTTTTTCCATCAGCTATTGCGCTCAGAGGTAGACGCAAAAAATATCATTAAGCTGAATTCATCTCGAGCGTAACATACATAATTCGTTTCTTATTCTGCCGTCCTTGTAGCCATACATATGACATGTGATGAGATTAATGTCCCTCATCACTCCGACATAATCAGAAAGTTGAACCCCACCGCATCCTCAAAGTGGCTACACTTCGCATTATGTGTGTGTGTGTTTTTTTTTTTCCTGAGGCACGATCTTAAGACATTCACTTATCTTTGCTAATAATTTTCACTAGACCCTCGCCGCATACAGCGCCGGTTATTGTACATGAAGCGCAACGTACGACCATGAAGCATGGCTTCCCAGTATGCAAACACCCGCCAAGCAAACTATCCTTAATCAGAGGGAAGCCGCATTTAATCCCGTCTAGCTGTGAGATGCAGAGCGAAACAAAGACGTGCAAGGAGCCCAGAGTGCACCACGGGTGTCTACTGAATGTAAAAATGTTCCCATTTAACCACATCAAAGTTTCAAAGATTTCCATCACCGCTTCATTCACCAGCGGTTGTGCTACCGCAGATGGCAGCAGAAGCAGAAGTAGAAGCAAGGGTTGCAGCACTTTAGCCGCTCGACAAAAATCCACTTCTCTCGTCAAGATGACAGGATACCAGGATGTATTGTGAAAGATTGGGGTTTTGCATCGTCAGTCTGGCTGCGGGATGAGATGTGTCGGTGGTAATGGTCGATGCGGCTACAGTGTTTATGGCAGTTGCCCGCACACACCACCATCAACCATCGTCCCCAAAGCTTCTTTGGATATATGCGGGCGGATTGAAATTAATCGCTCGTTTATCTCCCCGTGTCGGATGAGACTCAGTCTAGGGGAAGACAACGGTGATTCAGATGAAACGTGCAAAAGACAGAACTTCAGGATTAACATCTTACGTTGTATAATTAATATTCTTTTGGGGCTGCCTGGGGATGGTTGCGGTACTCAAGATTCCGCAGTGCCATTAACTGTGGGGGGGAATCCTTATTCAAATTAGTCGCCATCAAGTAAAGTTATCGTGTGCATTCTGAGCTCACGATGAATGGGTGCAAAGGGAATATAAATCACATCAATGCGACGACATATTAGTGAGTCCTTGGCACTGAATCGAGACGGTATATTCTCACGGAGCAACCACTGTTCCTTTTGATTACCTGAAGTGACTAGAGTGAGAGCGCTTCAAACTTGCTGGGAATGGAGACTTAATTAAAATTAAATCTCACTTTTTAGCAGTTGACAACCGCTGGGGACCAGCACGGTGATATAAAATATCTGAGAATTATAATTCATTCAGATGGTGTCGTCGCCGCTGTAAATTGAAACTTTAACATTTCACGCCGGTCTAAGGGGTGGGGTTCTTAACCTTCAAGCTTTAATTAATAATATTTTCCAGTTCGTTGAGGACTATTGGCGACCGTTACGACCACGTTTTCGAGATATAGAAGGTTTTTCAAACTGACGTCCTCCTTTGAGGTATAGCTCACCTTTTCCATTTTTGTATGGGGTAGAGGCAATACGCCGTTGGATGCAGAAGGAAGGTCTGACCGCCAGTACGACGGGTGAATGATGAAATTGAGAAATATTAACACGGTATTTACGTATATTACATAGTTCGAAGTGGTTCCATAATGCAACCATGTTTAGTGCATACACGGAAGGGTCTTGTTTTTTTTTAAATTAATTTCTAAACAATAAAATTAATATCTAAACAATTCATGTTCTTAAAATCTTTCCTACTGACCCTTCGCAGGTACTCTATTATAATCTAAGCTTATTATCTATTTGCCTTTCGGCGTCTACATTACTATCAGTTTTTTTCCAGTCCATATGGACAATCTTTATTCCTTTATTCTAGTCGATATATGTGCCACGAAATCATGGATCATTTAAAATGTTTAATGCGTACGGCATGTCTAAAGAAACAGTTTTCCTTATCTTTATTTTCTTATTCGTCAAGCAGCTTTGAATTTTCGAAATAAGTCGTCTTAAAATCAAGATTTGCGAAATTTCAGTAGACCTGAACTAACGTGCTCCAAATCGCTTCGCATTTGTTTTCTAGTTTTAAATTATTCTTTAGAGTCATACTTAAGCAACTGTATAACTTTCAGCTGAATCAACCTTCCCCCCTCCCCACAAGATCCTTTTTAGTGTGACAATATTTGTATTCAGCTGCACTTTAAATTGATCTAATGAAAATGTTATTCATCAACAATATGTGCAAATTACAAATTTAAGGACTGAACCAAAAACAAATACAAATACACTTCCTTGCTGAGCTTATTCTACAATAATATAAAATAAAATAAAGTGTATATAAAAAAGTTTTATTGAATAATAAATACAGAATATATGTGAAATGTAAGCTATAGATACATATATTTCAATTCCAAGAATTAATAAAACATCATAGACGAGATTTAACAGAGATTTTACTTATTAAAATAAAAGTTCTATATTTTTTATTAAAAAATTAAATTTTTTGGACCATGGAACGAGCTGGTAACATTTGTGCTATCATATTTGTACATTTCATATTTCATTAAGAATGGTTTAGATACTGGTTAGATTTTACAAATTTTGTGCGCACGCGTCGGTATGGGTTTAAGCAGGATGCATGCAAACATATCGTACTTTCCAAAAAGAGCATTCAGATGTTGTAGTTAATAGTTAAAATGAGTCAAATAGCAAGAAATTCTGAAATAAAATAAATATAAAATCAGAGAAGTCTTTTATGCTGCTAACAAAAACCAGTCATGAGGATGGATGTCTGTAGACGATCAAGAATAAAAATAAAATTTGTTTGCTTGAAACACATAAATTAAAAATATAAAAATGTACTAACATAAGAAGAGTTATTTTATCAAATCCGCAAGATTCAAGTAAACAACTTTTTAAAAAAGGTAAAGTAAATACTTCCTTGGTTGCCAAAGTTTCTGTCAAAAAAAGCATTAATGACATCAATCAAATCTCTCAATCTACAGTGCTTCACGAAAGTTTGCGTACAATGATGTACAATGATGATTGGAAAAAAATGGCTGTCGTTCACCTAATATAAGCTTAAAATATTTTTGAAAGGTAAATTCCAATAAAACAACGTCTCAGGTTTCAGTATTCAACAAAATAAATTAAAAATTATTATTCATTTAAAAAAAACCATAACAAAAACCAAACGAAGTTCCGAAATTCACTCCACAAAAGTTTGCGTACAGCTGGTAATACTGTTTATTTAAACACTGAATATGCAACGGTAATTGTTTCTTGACACAGCCTGCTTGTTGATTTGTGCATGCACGTTGTTGACGCGAGAAAAAGTTATTGTTTTTTTAGATTTTTCAAAATGGGCTGAAAAAGAGTTAAGTGTTAGTGAGCGGCAGTTCATTATAAATTTGTACGCGGAAAAAAGAATGTCATATACGGAAATATCAAAGTAAACATCAAGAAGCCGGTCAACAATTCAGAGAACAATTGATCGCTTTAGATACGACGGACGGGTCGAATCAAAGCTAAGATCAGGCCGCCCATCGAAGCTCACCGAAAGAGATAAACGTGTTATAAAGCGGATGGTGGACCAAGAACCAATGTAACATTTTTGGATCTGACGGCCGTTTGAGGGTATGGAGGCGACAAAACGATGCCCTTAATCCAAGGAACACGATAAATACAATAAAGGACGGAGGTGGAAGTGTAATGTTATGAGGCTGTATGGCGTCATCAGGGGTCGGAAAGTTGGAAATAGTAGAAGGTATAGTGAACCAGTACGTGTAAATTGATATTCTCAAACGGAATTTAAGAGCAAGTGCTGAAATGTTGGGTATTTCGAACGACTACTATTTCCAGCATGATAATGACCCAAAACATACAGCACATAATGTCCGTCTGTGGCTGTTATATAACACTCCCCACATGCTGCGAACACCAACACAAAGCCCAGACATCAACCCAATTGAGCACGTGTGGGAAGCATTAGAAAGGAAGATCCGCACCCACGATATCAGAAATAAAGACATGTTGAAGAAATAAAGATATGTTGTTAGTTGAGTGGACTAATATAAACAGTTCTTACACAGAAAAATTGGTAGCATCCATGCAAAACCGGTTGAAAGAGGTTATAAGGATGAAAGGATATCCTACTAAGTATTAACACCAAAAGTAATAAGATGAAATGATTATTTGTCCATTTGAATTAAAATTCTTTCCATTGAAGTTACAGGTGTACGCATACATTTGTGGAGTGAATTTCGGAACTTCTTTTGGTTTTTGTTATGTTTGTCTTTAAATGAATAATAATTTTTAATTTATTTTGTTGAAAACTGAAACCTGAGACGTTGTTTTATTGGAATTTACCTTTCAAAAATATTTTTAGCTTATATTAGGTGAATTACAGCAATTTTTTCCAAATTGCATCATTGTACGCAAACTTTTGTGGAGCACTGTACATCTACATCTACATACATATGTATGTATATACAAATTGAGCCTCAAATGTTTGTCGCTGGTTGACACCTTAACGCATTTACCGATTTCAACCAAACTTTCACACATTTTTGGTATTGGTCTATGTATGGTTTGAGTTAAGTTTGGTTCAAATTGGTGAACGCATGAGTGCGTTGTCCATGCGTGAAAAAACCACATGAACTTCAGTACATTTTGGGTTTATTTCCACACATTATCTGTGATTCTTACGTCGGCATATGACTTCACAGCTGATTGCACAATAGTCAATCGAATTTTAGTACTTCTTTGACAGATATGCATGAATTTTTGACTGTTATTCACGTAATAACGTAAATGCCGTCCTCTGATTGGTAAATTTGGTTTAAGAACACGTTGTATAAAACATTTGTCAAAAGTTTTAAGGAGCAATAGAGGTAGAAGTCGGGCATCTCTGTAATACTTCATTCCTGGGTATATGTATAGATATGTCACACATTTTCAAAAAAGACATTCGCAGTTTTTCTAAAATTATCCGAATGAATTTTGCCTGGAGTCTGGACTGCCACCACATCGTTTACAATTGAAAGTTGGTATAACATAAATATAAATCAGCCTCGATTGTGCAACAGAACAAGATTAGCAGTCAATAAGGCATAAATTATCTTTTTGATACAACGATTTTAAAAAGGAATATTTAAAGGGTAAGTGTTTTTGATTTAAAACGTCTTCAATTTGCAATTCGTATTGGTCAGTCCTTAAAAATTTGTGGTTAAGATTTAGAACAACCGGTTTTTTCTCGTGGTCAACTGTGTTCTAGACTAGGGCAACCGACCGCACTTTTTATTTATGTAAAAGATGGAAAAATCAAAAACGTTTCATTACGTTTTATCGTGCAAAATTAAAAAAAATAATACATAACAGTTTGAATTCTTTCTATGATAAGCAACATTTTTTGTTTTTCCATTTTTCTTCTTGACAATACGTAAATTAATAATACGGATCTGCGAAGCCCACAAGCGGACCAGTAGGGATGCAATAAATTGGGAAAGGTTATGATCCCCATAATTCAGATAATAACCTTGGTGAAAAGGAAAAAGAAGAAATTAATAATACGAAGGAACTGGCAACGTACAATTGTCCGTGAGAGAATACTGGAAATTCTAAGTTTATTCCAAGACTTTGAGGGTAATTGCAAAAGCAACACGCACTGGAAATTTACACTTACTTTTCTTGGCTGCCAAAATTACTCTTTCCCTGAAGCAACACTGATTTTTATATTGCTGTGCTGTTATACCGACAATCAGTTCGTCTTTCTATGGTGTAATAGGACAAAAATTGTGTGGCGACGTAATCCAGTTTCATCAACTGCCATTGCAATTTCCAAACGTCAACAATTGCTTTGAAAATTCAAAGCTGAAAACGATGTAGTTTTGATATTGAACACGAATATTTGTTGTAAGAGTAAATGTGTTCACATACCTCCACAAATACGACGACTTCATCTGCAGGACAGGCTCCATTACTACACCACCAAACAAATCGGAATTATTTCGTGAATCTTGAAAAAGAAGAAATTAATTGCCAAAGATTCAACTGATTGTCACACCACATAATAAGCCCGCAGAAAAACGTCGGCCATTCGAGATATTTTCGATACATTTTATGTTGGTGTTTCATTGATTTTCGTATTCAACGGCAGTGTTAGTGATGAATGTACAGTTCGACCACCCTCTAATAATGTAGGTACAAACCTGAAGATCCTAACGCCCGGCGTGAAATCCATTTTCGGATTGGAATTGAAACAACGCAGTGTACGCAAACAATCTTTCGACATGTAATCTTTATATACTTATTTTATGCGTAAATCAGGTGGGTTCAATGAATTGCCTGAAGACAAAATAATTGCAAGCAAAGTACGAATTTGTTGTGGATGTGTAGACACTGATGCTATAAATACATACTACACTACACTGCTTACTGATCATCGACTGGTGCTTTGGAGGAACAACAGAGAATCATAGAAGTATCATGAATCATTGTATTGACACCAGCTATAATGCATACAAATAATTCGGAAAGAACATTTACCACACAAAATGTCAAGTTTTTTTTTTTTGAAGATGTAAAATATACGCGTATCTCTGAGGTCTCAGCATTTCTCAAGCCTAACGAATTGAGAGAATCTTACGCATTTTATTTGAAAGGAACAGAAGCGGGTATGGGTTTCATTGCCTTCAAGAGATTGCAATTTCCAATACGCTTTGCGTTTGCTATGACAATAAACAAGGCGCAAGGTCAAGCGTTGGATTTGTGTGGAATCGACTTTAAATGTACATGCTTCTCCCACGGACAAGTATGTGTATCATGTTCACGAGCTATTAGTTGTATTTACTTATACCACAACTTCGGGTAAAACAAAACAAATTAGCTTACGAAAAGGTTCTGCGATAATTTAAGTAAAATCATAGTTTTAGATAAAAGGAAGAAGAAATAAAATAAATATAAGAAAAACAAACAGTAAAACCAGTGCCTTTCATTCTTATGTTAATGTGAGCTAGTCGGCGAAGCAGGCACACGCTAGTTTTCCATACAAAAACATCTCTCAAAGTCAAACTGCCTCTAACTCTTACACATTATAGTACGCCGTGACAATTTGACTTAGCTGGAGCTTACCGTATGTATACTGTATACATATATATATATATATTTTTTACATAACAAAGTTTTACATGAACAAAAGTTGGACTCAAACTTTTGGCCCACAGTGTATGTAATGGAATTCTGTTTTCCAGTTTTTGTAAGTAATGAAGGAAGTTATTGGCCAAGCATTAGTTTTCCTATCTAAATTAAGATAAGTGCATTATTATTTTTTATTTAATCTTTTGTTTGTCGCTGTTGGCGTGTCACTCTGTTACTCAACTTTGACGTTTACAGGTGTAGGAAGCGCAAACGACAATATAAATTTGATACGTTCGCTTGTTATGGTAAAAAAATTTTCTCAAGAGTTTTTTTGTAATGCATCCCAATTAATTATCCGTATGAATCACCTCGGCATAAATAAAAAATTCAATATTCACAAATCCAACAAACTGCATTGCCGACTTGTGAATAACCACAGCCTGAGCAGAAAACAACGTAATCCGAAATGAAACCGTCCAACTGTCAGATTCTTAATATATCCAATCTGACACGATTTATGTGCAAAACGTTACACACCTAGTGACGTCAATGGGATCTTCGTCGATATTCCGTCGGAAGTAATTATATGTCAGCAAATACATAATTACGGATAAACCGCCGCGCCGCCAGTTCTATGGACAGACAATAAATAGATTTAACCGCAAAATCCTTCCGGCGCGTTTCGATAAATTGATGTGCATTTGGAAAATTAACATTTTTCTTTATTCAGTTCTGGTCGGCTAGCCTTTCTGGTCCATTCCGTTTTTTTTTTTTCCTTTTTTTCTTTTTTGCGACAATTTCCGCTTGTCCCCTTTTTTGCGACTGACAAACTCCGGAAAAAGGCTTTTTGTCCGCCATTGTGTATGTGTATGTGACTGAATTCCGCATTTGCATTTTGATGGTTTACTGTACACTGTCCGGATGGAAATCTCTAGATGGGCACTGCATGGGCGAATGTTCGTTTGAGTTTTTTTTTTTAGTTTTTTGCCAACTCATAGATGGGTATTGAACTGCAAATGTAACGTGGTAAGAAATAGGACTCGGAATAATCAAGGAATTTATGCGAATCATCCGGTTCATCTGGCTTTTTCTGTATTTAAATCACCGATTAGGGAATATTGCGATATATTTTTTTTTCTGGATCGGTTTTTTAGTGATGGCTCTGGCGGATTGGGTTAATGATGAGTGCTGCTGCATAACTTAATTCGCGACCGAGGATAATGGCTTGAGTGACGTTTCGAATTTTTCGACTTTTGTCGAATAAAAAGGGAATGCTTTTGAGGGGAGTGTTTATGATAAATGATCCAATTGGGAGTTTTGTCAACGTAAATATTTAGTCGAATGATTAAGAGCGTATGTGATTCTTTTTGGCGTATTCGTCGCCTATTTTTGATCAGCATCTTCATATTTCTGAATGAATGAATCGAGTTTGTGGAGGTTATTATGGCACCTATAACAGGGTGTGCCATAATTATCAGGAGCGAGTTTTTTTGATATGTTTTATGTGCACATTTCCCACTTTTCAAGAGACAGTCGCCATTGATGTTTGTCGTATCCGTTATTTTATGGAATCTGCGGCGGTTTTCTGCAGAACTTAGAACGATAGGCTCTCATTAACGACTTGCATTAAGAGGTGTAGTGTTCAGAGACATAATTGCATTTTGAATGTAAGCTTGATCACATTTGTATCTTGCTTCGAAGCCAGCGTGTTATATCAACGTCTCTGGCAGGATACAAATGGAATTCTGACTAAAGCTTTCATAAGGAGGTACAGGTGATGGGGCAATAATGGATAACTATCTCTGCATTAAATGATGGAACAATGGATTCAATTCGTTGGAGGAAGTGCCTGTCTGTAAGGTCACAGTGAGTGACCAAAATGTACATAGGCACATTATCTTTGCAACTTAAATTCATCACTGCTTTATTTTTCGCAAAACTTATATACTTACAAAATTTCAATATGTCTCTGGGGAATATAGGTAAGTACGTAAATAGTCCGCCCAACGCCCTCACTTAAGCCAACGTTTTGGGTTCATTTCAAAGAAGTGCTTCCCGAGGAACTGCATACTTTTTGTTACTAGGACTGAGCAATCGGCTGGCAAATCGAGTAGATGTTAGTTAGACAGTCTTACGGTCCGAATCTAGCAGCGTGGTTGCCTATGGGCCAGTGCCATGTACTTACAGCTACGACTCTAAGTCCTTCGGAGCGGTGTCTTCATGTAGAAGGGCAGGTTTTCCTAGAGAACTTATACTATCCACCTTCTACTAGCTAAGGACAGGAAGTAGTGGTAGATAATGCATGTATTTGAGGCGGTTAATTTTTATCTTGCTCCTTGCTAAGCCAGTTCATCGTCACTCTCATTTCCCTCTATGTTGATTTGGCCTGGAACCCACAGGAGTGTGATTTTGCGCCTGCTACTGGCCTGTTTGAGTTCTTCCTTGCAATTTTGCACCAATTTAGAAGAAGTGTTTACTGAGAAAAAAGAGAAGACAGTGGTCTACCGTCACGTCATCGCCTTGGAAGTTCCGACACCTGCCGATCACTTGATTTTGTTAAGCTTGCCTAAGATTTATGCGGGCCACCATACTAGAGAAAGGGAATGGGACTCACAACGGCTGTCTATATTCCAAGGGCCATTTTTCGTTTAAGACCCCAATTTTTACTGTAGGTATAGACAGCTGCACTTGCTTTCTTTCCCCGGTTTTCTGTGTTAGACTTCCAGTTGAGCTTGGGATCTGGAATGACATCTAGGTACTTAGCTCCGGAGGAAAGGCAGAGAGTAATATTCTAGAGCCGAGGAAGCTTAAAGTTTCGTATCTTCATCTTCGTGGTAAACAGCATCTGTTCTGTTTTTGTAGGATTCACGTTCAGGCCACAGTTTGTAGCCCAAGAGTGAATCTTAGATAGGACAGCGGTGGTGATTTAATTTGTTCTGCCTACATGAGTAACTAAAGTTGACCATTTCCTTGATGTGAAGTGACATCTCTGCGAGTAATATACAACAAAACTATATTCGGTCGTTCACCATGCACGAAATACGAAGAACGCAAATCGAGGGTGGACTTTACCTCACTTTGAAGCGAGAGTGGGTTTTTTTTTTTCAATGCTCTGGCTTACGAAGTAGTTCTAGCTTCTCTGAAGATGGGATTGGATAAGCTAAAGTAACTCATATCAAACAGAGTGATCGTTTAAGATTTAGTGCTGTCCACATTTCCTTTGCTTCAAGGCAGATGGTGCCTTTTTGTGGGGGTGTCTGGCATGGAAGGAGATGTTGTACCACATCTTACGCGCTAATCGGCTTTGCAGTTGCCCGGTATGTCACAACGTCCCCGCAACCACATGAGATGTATATTGAAATGCTCATCTATATTTTTAGAAGATAGCCTGCAATCAAGGAAGCTTTTTAACTGAATATGACATTGTCCAAAGACTTAATTGCGGTTTGTCTGTCCGAACAGATGTTTTATTTCTGTGTTGAGCCAGGACAATTGCTCTTTTATGCGAAATATTGACTCCCTGGAACTACAGTGATAAGGGAGCTTCAAGAAGATATGAATATTGGTGTCTTTGGAATACAAGCTTACTCTCACCCCTGCGTCCATTTATGTATATACACAGGAGATCAGCTAGCCTCTGATTGTTAGACTTCTAGTCCGATCTGGAAGGAATGCTGGTGGAGAAATTTTTTTCTCGGAGATAGTTTGGGGTACTTGCCGGCCGGTGTTATTGGATAGGAAGTTGTAATCGTTAACATTGCTTGAGTAACCGATAGTGAGTTCCGACTACAGTCTCAATATTTTTAGTCTCAGGGTTGTGGTAGCTGGTAATTGCTTACCAAATAGTTCCAGTGGCGGGATGTGAAGGAATATGTTGGGATTGGGTGCTTCTCAGTACTCCACTGATGCACATGATTGAGTACCTTGCAGTTGACAGCTTTGTTTAATACAGCCCACCAAACAAAGACCGCTCACACTTTTGACAATCCGAAGACCTACTTATCCACCACTTCAATCAATTAAATCTTACTGCAAACAGACGCCATCGAAAATGCTTAGCGTAGATGGAAAGCTAAGGAAACTTCTGGACGGGTAAAGGGGCTATGGCCTTCACTCAATAAACAGTCAGTAAAACTAGCAGCTCTCCAAACCACGAAAGGAGACCCGGAGTTTCATACAATTTTGGATTCTGTAGAGATGGAAAAAAAAACAAATACGGTCCACTAATTGTAGTCATTTGGCAGAATAGAACCTTTAGCAAAATACACAATTAATAAATCTATACGATTTATCTACAACCTACTGAAACACTTAACAAGTAACTCAACAAAGTGGGTATGAAACATGAATCCTTTCAGGAAACCAAAGAGTTTGGACCTATTCTGTGGTCATTGTTTCAGGTTGGCTACAAAGTGCCCAGAATTTAAATCCCAACCCAAAGTCCTCACACTAAAATCGGCAAATCAAAAAAGTCTGGTATATTTAAAGTATGAGGTCGGGATGTTCGATGTTCGCAAAACATCGATGTTGAATGACCAAATATCAATGTTTTGACATCGACGTTCAAGTTCTTAAAATATCACATAATCGATGTTAAGTACAAAACATCGGCCATCGATGTTAGCAAAAGAAAACCTACTATTATTTGCAGATTTTCAATAATTTCCTGGAATTTCAACATAATGACGTAGGCACTTCGTACAAAGACCACTGATCAGTACTTGGAATTGTTTCATGGAATCCAAACATTGAGTCTGATAACAAAATTTGATTTTCCGGGTATACAGAATGCTTTGAGTTTCTTAGTATTTTATGTATTCTTTCATTTTTGCTTTTTCATGTGAAGTGTGCGGTAACGAACTATGCATGTACACAGATTTTTACACTATTAGTCGGAATTATATTAATTCATTCATCGATGTTTTGAATTCATTTACTATCGGTCATCGATGGTAAGCAAACGATGTTGACTTCAACATCGATGTTTTGCGAACATTGAACATCCCTAGTACGAGGTAGCTGGCTCGCTTCGCTTGCTAACACGATTTCAAACTTTTTTTCGGTATGGCCTGTCAGGCAGGCGCACTAAGCTAAATTTTAATTATATTTGCTGTAGCGCATTGAATTATGGACTTATAACCCACCCATGTGTTTTTGTCCATTGTGGACTTATGACCCTACACTGGAATTTGTTTGGGAATTTTGTGCTTGGGTATAATAAAATCGTGTATTTATCAAAAGGTGGGAATCTTGCACTTGGGTTTACGTATGTCTAACCATTGTTTCGATCTTAGGGTTCGTTGCAATCGATGAGCAGGTGAACTGAATCTCTTAATTAGTGACATCACTATTGAATTTTTTTTTTAATTTTTATAATTTGCGCGTGCTCAAGGGATTGCTAATACCTTTATGTGTCCGGGGTGAAGACACAGCACGGCCGAAGGTATAGAGGGAGAAAGGGAGAGGAGGTACCTGTGCACATTGGTCTTAAATATCTGCGGGTTGTAGTCTGGGGGAAATACTAGCTTGGGTAGAGCATTCCACATTCGTGCAGTGCGGCTGAAGAACGAGTCTCTGAATTTAACTGTGCGTCCGAAAGTATACTGATGGGCATTCCTGGCGAGACGATTTTTCATGGAGAGGAAGAATGCAGTTGGCTAGCTCACTTGAGCATCGTTTGTTAAAATAACGATAAAACACGGACAA
Organism: Eristalis intricaria; assembly: GCA_964034865.1. NCBI lineage: Eukaryota > Metazoa > Arthropoda > Insecta > Diptera > Syrphidae > Eristalis > Eristalis intricaria. The sequence goes on from OZ035873.1 coordinate 138,617,092, forward strand.
AGAAGAGACGGTACGTCGATGTTCGAGCGAGTCTAATGACTCTGCGATATTGTTGTCTCCTATAAGTTTTATCGCTCGCTTTTGGATTCTATCAAGTAGGTGCAGTGTGGTCTTGGGGGCACCAGACCAGATATGAGCGTTATACTCAAGCTTGGGGCGGATGTACGCCTTATAAATTAAGGCCAAATCAGAAGGGGTGAAATATTTCTTGCATCGATTAAGAAAACCTAAACATTTCGCAGCATTTTTGGCGACCGCAAATATGTGATCGCTCCAACAAAGTGTTGTGTTGATACACATACCAAGGATGGAAAGTTTTCCGGTTTCATCGACACAAGCGCCATTCATGGATAATGGCTGATTATGAAGGGTTCGCTTGAGTGACATCAGACAGTATTGAGTTTTTGAAGCATTGAATTCCACTCTATTGTTTTTTCCCCAGTTAATTATGCTGTCAAGATCGGAATTCATGTGCTTAACATACGCTGCCGTTCCAATTCTACGGCCGAAGGGCGGGGTCGTGAGTCTTGGAACGAATATGAAAAGCTAAGGGTGCTGTCATTAGCGAAGGAATGGATTGGGTTAGAAGTAGCAGACAAGAGATCATTTATAAAAATGAGAAAGAGTGTCGGAGACAGAACTGAGCCTTGGGGAACACCAGCAGTATTGTTAGCTCTTCCTGTTTATTGCATTTTTGAAGTTTTTTTTACTCCTTCTCGCAATTTTGAAGGGTGATACATAAAATTACAAACAAGATTTACAAGTGACAACTGCGTTACAAAAATGTGAAAACAAAATGAGAGTGAGAATCTGCTTCATTTCATTTATGACAGTCTTAAAGGAGAAGGTTGAAATTCTTGAATATGAATAGCAGAATCGGCACGTCCCATTCCACACATAAATAGCGATTTCGAACCTGCGAAATGCGGCACATGATATTATCGTTTCGATGCCGAACCAGCACATTTTTGCGTAAAAGAGATAGAGGACTGCGAATTTTGTGAATCGTAACATCAGTGTGTGGTGGCCGTGGCATTGTGGGTATGTGCATCGACCCCTACGCAACTTAACTTCGCTACCTAGGTTCAATCCCCGGAAGGTACGACCAAAACTAATTTGTACGGTCCCAGCTCTTTCTAGTCACTGACAGTGCACGAAGATAAATACCTGTCTAGATGAAGTTTCTCAAACCTTGCATAAAACTGTAGTTCACCTTCCACCCGTGACAGAACATTAGCACGAACAACATGAGTGGTTGCTTTAGAAGCTAATCCCTGGTCCTCTATGGGCTGAAGGACTACTCATATTATAGGTACATAACATCAGTTTGACTAGGTGTCAAGGATATTATTAAATTGCGAAAAAAAAACACATTAAATGGGTAATGGAGATTTAAGCTGAATTTTGCGTGGCACGTCTGCAAACCAATTAAGTCTGACCCCGCACGAAAATCTATTAGATTTCCTTGTGTTTATTACCTAACACTGAGTAAGCAACTGACAGATTTCTGTATTACCATTCGGACTCAAAGGCTAACCGAAAGTTCAGTTTTCAACTAAATTCTTAAGTAACTGAAACATTTACTGGAGACGTTTCTCAAAACGTTTCATCATTGAGGTATTGGGATATTAGATATTGACATATTGGGAAAAAAATAAGGGAGCGCTCACAGTAAACTTCCATGAGTGACGTGTTTTAGTTAAGGGGAACACTCAATTTGGTGTAAATAAACAACTCTCTCAAAGTAGGTTCTTTCTCTCAAGTTGACGCTTGAAACTAGAGTTCTTGAAAAGCAAAGAACTATAATTAACAGCCCTCCGGAGTTACAGGGGATAATTTCAAGAACCTGTATAGATTCTAGTTTCATAACATGGAAAGGTTAAGCCATTCCGATATTCTGCAAGAAACCCGTGGAGGTGCCTAACCAAGAATTGAGAACATGCAAATATTCCTTCTATACATTAGTGACCCCGGATTCCAAGTTGGAGTTGATGAGGATATTGGGATTCATAGATCCACAGTTTAGCAAGTGTTGTGCTATATGTGGAAGAACATATATATCGATGGTTTTTATTTTTTGCCACAGCTTCCAATGCAACATGCCTGAAGTTTTAAAAATTGTATGAAATTGTTTTCTTTTATTCCGGGTTTCATGGTTTCGAAGGTTGTTCACTTAATCCGTCAAAGAATTCCTCTTCCGAAACAGAAGTTTCCATTTTTTATCTTTTTTCTCTCCCTCCAAAGCACACTCAACTTCTTCAAGAGTACACTCGAACATTTTATTTTTATTCACACCAAAATGGAGGCAACTCTCACCTGGCAAAATGTGTAACTAGAGGGTTTTGAGTTAAGCTTAACGTAATTAACTTTTATTCACGACAAATGGAGTGTTCCATTATCCCTCCAATATCTCCCAAAATATTCAATAAATTTTTATTCATACCATCCATTGACTGTCATTCGATTGAAGAAGAGAATGCGCTAATACATCAAGATCATTCTTCATTCACTATAATACATTTAGACCAAGGGTCTCCAACCTGTGGGCCACATTGAAAGAAAATAATCGTGTTTTGAGCCACAGGTATATTACTACAGCTGACGAGCGTACAAAAAACGGTAAAATATGTCGTTTTCATGATAAAATAATTTCAAATAAATTATTTCATTATACATAGAACATGAAATTCATTTAACATTGTATTATATATTTTATATACAGTGGGTGTCATAAATATTGAGTTGTTTACTCGAATGTTTTAAAAATGGTTTTTAAGCCAGTCTATTCCTGCTCGGTAAGTTCCTTAATTTTCTTCGACATTAGCAATTTTTTGGGTACAAAATTAAATAGATATTGAATTTACACGAAAAACTATGAAAAAATGAAGGTATCATTAATATTCGGTTTTTAACTATTTTATTCAATAAATATAATTAAATTTAAAATAATCACAAAAAAAGAAAATTATTAATATTTTGTAGCGTATCCTTTACTCTCCAAAACTTGGGATAATCGCTTTGGCATGTTTGCTATGATTTTTTTTATATATTCCGGACTTATTTTAGTCCTTTCTTCCTGCAACCTAACCTTGAGAGCGTTGACGGAAGAAACAGGGTTCTCCCGCACTTGCCGATCAAATTTGGGCCACCCATTTTCGATGGGTTGGTCAGGTGATTGAGCAGGTGTTGCTATAACTTTGGGACAGTTGTATAGCAGCCATTCGCAGACAATATGGGCTTTATGTTTAGGATCATTATCCTGATAAAATTTGAAAGACCTGGAAATTCCCATTTTTTTCAGCGCATTCTTTCAAATTTTCTCTCAGAATCCTCAAATAATGCTCCTTATTCATGATCCCATCTATAAAAACCAAATTGCCCACGCCTTTAGCCGATATTAACCCCCACACCATAACATGAGCTAAAATCCATTTGGTTTCAAACTTTAACTGCACTTTTTCACACATTCGAGTAAAAAACCGAATATTAATGACACCCACTGTATATAAATCCATATCAGCAAATTAATATGATACTTGGCAGTGCACAGTGCTATCGGTTAGGTAGGCGGGCTGCTACTGCATTCACCAGCACACTTAGCCCATATTGGTCCTACTACTGCAGTGATAGTGCCGTTAATTTTATCCCAACGGCAAATGGTGACTAGACCAGACTTGAAAACTAGATAAAAGCGTATTAACTTTGCTTTCTCTGGGATTCGAACCGGGGACCCCGCTAACCAGGGGCAAGCACTCTAACAACTGCGCCATCCAGTTTAAATTTTTCACTTAGCACGTTTCATTCTTGAAAATAGTGCCTTACGTGCTTCCAAACAATGATAGCATGAATAACGCATGACTATGCAATGTGGGATATTTGTCTCTGAGCAGTTGTGATTTATGTGGTAAGTTCAACATAGACACGTGATCAATTTTTTCTTTAAGTTGTATGTCAGATTGCGACTCTATGCATTCCATTTGAACATTTTCTGACTGCAAATGCAGTCGCAAAAATACGAACTTTTTGATTATTTGTCCGAAAATCCGAAAATCTATTTTCAAATTCTTGTATCAAACCGGAAAGTAAGCGCGCATATTTGTCCACATTTTTAAGAATATGGTTGGACAAAGTGCTGAAATGCAAGAAGTTGTTTGCATATAATTGGGTCCGCCATAATTTACTTGAAAAGCGTTTACTGTCAGTTGGTTTTTGCCTTGAAGACGCGTGCCTAATCCATTTAAATGACCAGTAAAATCTACCAAAAATGCTAAATCTGTAAGCCAGTCAGGTTTGTCAATTTCTTACACAAATTTAACTTTCGATGTCATACAAGTTTTGATTTCATTAAGTACGTCAGAAAATCTTACTTCTGTAAAGTACAGTAATCCCCGGTTATTTGTGTTTGCTAAAATTCATGTTTTTAGACGCATTTAACCGAGGGACGCAATTACTAGCATCCCTCTTGCTTTGTAGACGCAATAATACCACGCTTTATTACTTGTAAAACGCAATAAGAAACTTAAAACTGTTCTGCATTCTCCAATACCATGTTCGAAGAAACTACAGCTCCAGACAACCTTATTTGGTTAATCCAAACTATACTATAATAGCTCCATTCCCAGCACTTGGGGAAAAGCTGCAACCCTGAATCGTTTGCTTGTCAGATTACAAGTCTTCGACATTTCAAGAATGGTCTCTTAATTCTATATAATCCGATATCCTGCAATCCACTTTTGTTGTTTTCCATAGCTCCAGCAATTCGCAACCTTTGCTTTAAAGAAAGTGAGGTTTTTTTGTTTGTTCATGGTTGACTGTAAAATATCGAAATGGACATCATGAAATGGATTCAAGCACAATTATTAATCTAATAAATGCAATGTATGACATATGTAAATTCCTATTATCCATCCTAACATGTTATTATTCAGGTCAATCCGCAGCAATCCCAAAAAAACAAAATTTGTTTCTTATTGCGTGTATTCTATTATCCAGGAGATTAGGGGCAGGCAGTTAAGAGGGTACGCATTTAAACAGGAAAAGTTATTTATATTTCTTATGGAATTTTTTATTTGCTTAGTTTTTCGATTAGTTAAACGGGGAACGCAATTAAGCGAGCGCCAATTACCCGGCGCTCCGGAAATGTTATGTTTACTAGATTTCAAATCTCTGATTATTATTAAAAGTAGTACAGTATGCTTCGGTTAAAAGACAGTCGAATATAAGAAAGAACCGCTTACAAGAAATGCAAGCGAATACAAGGGACACCATTTCATACAACGTCATGCTAAAAAGAACGTGTATAAGAAAACCGATTATAAGAAAAAAAAATGATAAAAGAAACTGTCTCCAAACACCAAAGTAAATATTCAGATGCATAAAAAAAACTTTTATAAGACATTTTTAAACGTGAGTGCACACAAGAACATTGTCAACAGTCCATGCAAATGCCAGTGAGATCTTTATGGATGAGGAATACAACGAAGACAGAGCTACAACGGATGGCAGAAACTGTTATGGGTAAATAGCCGATCTTGAAATATGCCTGCAGCACAATAGCTCCACTTACTGGACTCAGCTTTCTCAAACCCAATAATGATGTGGGTTCCTTTTAGGTTTAACGTCTATTTTACGTAACCAGGATCCTCTCATTTCTCTAATTTTACCAATGAAGGCCGATGTAGTATTTTTTGCATGGCCATTGAATTGCATGCTTTGAAAGAAGGCAAGAGAAGACTCAAAATGAGTAATTAATTCATTATGTGCAAATATGTGTTATACACTTGATAATATGCACCTAGTAATCACAAAAGTCTAAACACGATTTCAAATTATGCTTTTTTTTTGTTCCTTTTGAGTTATTCTTCCTCGTTTTTTATGTGGCCCGTCAATAATTTGGACCGACGTCCAAGGATAAACTCACAAATAATACAAATTTCGTTTTCACAGTGGAGGTATAACGAAAAACTCCAGTTAAGTAGTGGTTTGAATTAACGCATAGAATTACTTAGCTTATGTGTCAATCCATGGAGTACATAATTGCTATTAGTATATTAAAATAATTTTAACCCCAAAATATGTACATTACAGAAAACCCACATAAGCAACCAAATATTTGTCGCTTGCACGGTGAAACGGGCTTACTAATGCCCGTAGATGGATTATAAATACAAACACAGATATGTACCTTTTTTGTTACGCATTCTTTTTTCATATAAAATACAATGTTTTTTTTATAAAAACGATATTTTCTTATATCAGTTCTTCGGCTATAAGCACATTTTTTTCTTATATCCGTTTATCGAGTTTAAGAAAGAATAGCATTTTTGGACTTTCTTTTATCCGATGTACATATACTGTATGACCAAATTGTCTGGTTGTTTTGAAGACGTCACACGAACCCCTAAATCCAATCCTTTTCCCCTTACGCCACTTTTCCTAACACACACAGCTATCCAATCCCAAACGGATCCACCTCTGTCCCCTTCACCAATAACAAGCATTCAGTCGGCATATCATTGCACCCAGACAAAATATGCACAGTCAAAACCAGTTATAACGACCTTCAAGGGACTGACGAATTTAGTAGATGTAAGAAAATTGTCGCTGTAAACGATATTAGCCATGTAAAATAATCTGGGTTCTCTGTTTCTTAAATTGGAAAAAATTGGAACCGCGACAGAAGTTCAGAAGTAAGATATCATATATATCAAATCTCTGTAATCGATACTGTGAGATAACTAAAACCAATGTAAACATTTTATTACGAAATAAATATCTATCTCTCTATCTATATGCAGTACTATGAAAAACTTGCAATGCAATTAAGCGGGTAGCGCAGTTAAGAGGGTACGCATTTGAACAGGAAAAGTTATGTACATTTCTTATGGAATTTTTTGTTTGCTTGGTTTTTCGATCAGTTAAACGGGGAACACAATTAAGCGAGTGCCAATTACCCGGTTATTACTGTATACGATATCGCCATATTCAGCATCAACATTTTGAACTGGCGGTCTCTAACAAAATTTATAGTCTTGACGATGATTCGCATAAGATGATCCATTTTTAAAGCTTAAAACGAAAGCTTTCGACAGCAATGGCATCGTCTTCTATTACTTCTTACTGTTGCTGTTGTATTTTTACTTGGCACCTGTAGCACAAAAGGGAACACAACCTTCCTCAGTAAACCTTAAATTCTGGCCGCATTGATACCTGTGTTGGGCCGCGGTTTGGACAGCTTTGATTTAGACGAATGATTTCAAAAGAGCATGCAACATACTAAACAGTGTTGTTGGTCGACTGTAATAAAATCCGGTCCAACTAATACAAACATCAAGTTCAACCAACATATTTGACTTACCCGAATACACACCGCCTCGCGGTTCGCCAATTACGTCTACCACACTTGAGAGGCAGATAATTATCAAGGAACCTCTTCTATTCACGATTGGCAAATAAATCTGAGCACAAATCAAATGTCAGCTGTAAGGTTTCCAAATCAAAACAGAAAAACACCTTTGTACCCTTCAACAATGTTCAAAATCAACAAAACATTGACTGCCGCATTCACTCGATAACAGTGAAGTGCATTGGAACTACGTAACTCCCTTGCCTAACAAAAACATCACCAATGTCAAGTGGAAGTTATTATTGTCACATCCGTACAATAAAATCGCGGATTAACTGCGCGGTTATTCCAATTAATGTTTCTTATCAAACTCTCAAAAATCCCCTTCAAATCCATTCATAGAACTATAAAAGTAACGACTACTGTCTCTCTGATTGCAGTTGTACAATCCGTTTACCAGAAGGGAAAATGAAGCTATACGGTAAGCAGTAGATAACGTCTAAGCAACGCACAAGCTATCACCTCGCCTAATATTTGCTCTACAGTTGCCGTTTTACTGCTGGTCATTGGTGTGACTTGGGCCGGTCACATTCACGACGACGGTCGTCCAGGGTGTAAGACTGAGCAGGAAATTGAAATTCGAAACTTCAGAAACAACTGGGATCCCACTGTTTACTGGGTGTGCGTTACTCTCGGCACACCGGCGCATATTGAAAAATGTCCCTACACCACCGGCTGGCTTGACAGTCGGAAGGAGTGCGTCGAATGGCCAGAGTGGGATTGGGAGGAGCCAAAGGAGCCACTAAGTAGGCCTTGAAATTTATATTTTTTCTTATTGTGTCAAAGAATAAACTTTTTGCTTTAATCTCAAATGGTATGTTTTTTTTTCGTTTGTTCGACGTACCACAATGTGGAGTAATTTCCCCACCACTATTCCCACATACTTAACCTAACATAAGCCATGTACTCCGCATTCATCACTGTATGCGACTTATTCAAGTGCAGACTGCAAGATGAGTCTCGAAGATTAAGGCAACCATGCGTCCCCTTTCGGCTGCGTCCATCTATCTGCTGGACATTGCAAAAACAGGTTACGTTGTCATTTTTCCAAGCAAGTTGATAAAGCGGATAAGGCACAAATGGCAGGAACAATGGCCCGCATAATCAGAACTTTTCGCATTTTGACCAAAACATCATGCATGCGTAGGCACAGTCTAATTTCAAACACACACCTCTGAGTGCATAATCGTTGACACTGTAAAACCCCATGTCGACCGCATTCAATTTCAGGTGTTTGAATAAATTCTCTCCAGAACCCGGACATCCCCACGTGCGACCACTTTTTCACATCTGTTCAAACATTACACAGATCGCTCTGCAATGTTAGCAGAAAAGTTTTATGTTCCAGCGACCAGTTGAAAGGACACATTAGCGCGACAGATAAGAGTGAAACTATAAATTTGCAAAGGTCCACAACATCGGGTGGCCTTCGGCATCGTATGCATCTCACGTTTTGTTGAACACTAGGAAATTCCAGGTCAACAAAAGGTTTTATTTAAAATATCAACAACCTTCCATCACATTGTACCCGCAGCTAGCACGGCACGGGCGGTGAACACGTCTCATGTCGGGCCTAGGCGGAACTCTGGTTGGGTGTTCGAAAAGAGCAACGGTGGTATCTGACGATCAAAAATTGTTCCCTCTTCCTGGGACATTTCATCAGATGACCACGAAACGACATCGGGCACGAATGCGAAGTGATTGTGGTCATGTGTGTCCAACCACCCGCTGAATGCAGTTGACTGGGTACGGTCTGCGTTTACTTTTGAATACAATAAACGGTTGAGTGACAACGGAATTCCGTTCGTCTATGTATCTTTTGCACGGGTCACAGATGGAAAAGGTGTTGTGTCACAAGTGGTTTCCCTTTGAATTTGATTCGAATTCCGATTTTGGTGAATTGCAGTGAATGCTTTGCGAATATTTAAAATGCCAGAGGCACCCAAGGGATTTGGAATTTTGTGTGATGCAAAAGTCGGTCACGCATGACATGACACGAGTTAAAGGGTAGCTAAGCTGAAGAAGTGCAGGTTTAGTTGGTCGCGATCAGTCTCTTAAATGCTTCAAACAATTGATGTCAAGATTTTAACATTTTCATATATCCATTCCAATAATGGCATTTGGACGGGAAGAACTGACAGAGGTGTCGAGCGACGGATCTAGAGTTTAAGAGCCAAGGTGAGCCAAAAATGCACCAATAACTCGACTCCGACCAAAAGAATCATTTTGTCATTACGAGATGAAGCAACCGACATTACAGGCGTTTTTGGAAACACCACATTATTGTACAAAGACCTCAATCAGCTTGCTTGCGCAACTGGAGACTGACAGCAAGAGTCGCTTAATATTCACTTCTGACTGTCACATGAAGAAGAAGAAAGAATCACATTCGTAGAACCCCAGTACAAGTCAGCTAAGTTATTGGAGAAGTTAAGCCTAGGATCACTTTTCGTGATCGCCACTCATATTTCTGTTACTATGATCGCGTACCACGCTTACTGTCTAGGGGTCCAAGATGATTGTCTGAGACAACTTTAGACAGCAAGGTCATCCGGGAAAGCCATCAGGAGCTCTATATAAGGGGATTCTTTTTGCAGATTATAGTATAGTTCTTAGAAATTTTCACTTAGAACTTGGCGGGATACCAGCAACGATCCTTGGCGATACACAGATCAAGTTGACATAAAGCTTCCCCGCGGCGCCCCCTGGATAGCCTTCACAACACCCGTTGTGAGGTGAACCAATGTATTCAGCGATACCCTTGTGGTTGTGCGGAGGGCTAACAACCCGTCCACAAGGACAATGATTTGCGAAAGTGCTCCTGGAATGTAAGAACACTCTATACTCCAGGAGCCGCTCATAAACTGGAAAATATCCTCACCCAGTATAAGGCGGATATTACTGCGATCCAGGAAATAAGCTGGATAGGACGATAACTGATCGCCTGGCTGTGATCCGCATCCAAGGCAGATTTTACAACATCAGCCTCATATGTGCACACTAGGGGCGTGTGACGAGGCTAAAGACTTTGTCAAAGAGGACTATTATGACCTCTTGGACGGTGCCTTCGAAGCCTGTCCGGAGTACGATATAAAATCGTGCTCGGAGACTTCAATGCCAAGATCGGTAAGGAAAACATCTTTGGCGGAGTGATCGGGAAGTACATGCAAGCATACCAAAAGGCGCTGCAACGAAAAACTAGGGCAGCGCAGGAGGAGTACCGAGCTAGAAGAAGGGAGGAGAAAAAGCTTATACGTCTGCAGAAAAGGTCTCTCGCAACCTCCCAGCTCAAGGATATCGAAGAGCCTAGGGACAAGCAGAAAATACGGGCCTTCTACAAAAAAGCCAAAAGCTTTGCTGGCTTTAGGAAAGGCACCCAGGCTCTTCAAAACTGTGAGGTTAACCTGGTTACTGACCCGCAGGGAATAGTGGATGTGTTTAAGCATCACTTCCAACAGCTGCTTAACGGGCCTAATCAAGAGAGAGTGATAGGGAATCAAGAAATCCCAAGTACAGTCGATGAAGTAGTTCTCCCACCTTGCTTTAAAGAAGTCGGCACAGCCATTAAAAGGCTGAAGAACAACAAAGGTGCTGGCTCAGAGGGCTAACTATCAGAGTTCTTCAAGGCCGGTGGCGATGTTCTGGTAAGGACCATGCATCAGATCATTTGTAGAACATACGACAGCATTCATAGCAAGGAGTTATTTGGCACGATGGCCGAATTCGGGGCCCCGAGAAAACTGATCCGGTTGTGTCGCACTACGCTAACACGCGAGGCACCGTGCAGTTCGGCTCGAGGACTTCCGAGCTGTTTAAAACCTGCCCCAGATTTCGGCAAGGAGATGCGCTGTCGTGTGATTTCTTCAATTTAGTACTGGAGAAGAAACTGCGGCGGGCAGCTGTAAACACGGAAGGCACTATCTCCTACAAGTCAGTCCAACTGTTGGGATATGCAGACGACATTGACATCGTTGCGCGTTCCCAACGTGCCATAGTGGAAGCATTTACGGAAGAAGAGGCGAAGCGAGCTGCTCTTAAGGTGAATGAGGAAAAAACAAAGTATATGCTGTCGAAGAAAAAACGATCCCTCACACACCACCTAGGACAAAATATAACAATCGACAGCTACAATTTCGAGGTAGTAAAGGAGTTTGTCTACCTCGGGGCAAACGTAAACTCCACAAACGACATCACTGTGGAGATTCGACGTTAAACCGCCTTTGGCAACCGGTGTTACTTCGGTTTGTCAAAGTAACTGGCGTCAAAACTCCTGACTCGAAGGACTAAGATCATGCTCTACAAAACCCTTATTTTGCCAGGATATGAAGCCGAAAGCTGGACGATAAGCAAAACTGCGGAGCTGATACTTGGTCCCTTCGAAAGAAAATTTCTACTTCCGATGCATGGTCCCGTCTGCGAGGAAGGCGAATGACAAGGCGACAACCGCGAACTCTACGAGCTATACCATATGGATGTAGACCGGAAGGCAAAGATCCGTAGACTGCACTGGCTCGGCCGCATCGAGCGCATGAACAACAATGCTCCAGCTAAGAGGGTCTTTGAATCCGAGCCTCCCGGTTCGAGAAGGAGAGGAAGACCGAATCTCCGGTATAAAGACCAAGTAATCGAGGATGCAAGACAGCTTGGTCTTGATGACTGGAAGCAGCGTGCCCAGGACCGTCAGGAATGGAAAGCAGCTATCGTGCACGCTCGGACCCTGCATGAGTCGTCAGCCTGATAAGTAAGTAAGTAAGTAACCTTTTTCGTGTCACTGACAATGCTCAAAGAGTATTTCCTGTCTAGAAAAACCGTAAGTCCCGTCCAAGAGCAATAGAACAATATCACGCACAATGCGAAAGATTGTTTTAAAAGCTATTAGGCTTTTGCACTTTACTTGATGTTAAATGTAGTTCACTACTCAGGAAATTCAGCCTTGTGCGATTTCCGCCGGTTGGTCGTCATATTATCGTTATAAACTTCTAAAGTGAAAGAAACAGAAAAATGAAGTAAATAACATAACATATACAAAGAAATTAGATATTTATTAATTTAATAATTAATAAGCAAAACCAATAAGGAAATCTCCGTAATAGTATACCTATTCAGAGAACAGTTATAAGCACAACCGTAAGCACATCGTGCATTGTTGCGTTCCATGTGGTGTTCTTGCATTTCCTAAAATTCCCTTCACATACACCACCTGGAACGCAACAATGCACGATGTGCTTACGGTATGGTAGATAAACTTAAGAAAACCTGATGCACAATTCCCATACACCCACAAATCAAAACACTCAATTTTGATGAGTTGAGTTCGATTGGATCTAGTAATTCTATAGAGTTAAGTATACCTGTGTTTGTTGAACTACTGAAATAAATGAACTAAAATAAAGGAAGATTGTGAAATAGTTTACTTGTTAAAACTTTTTTTTGAACTAATTCGTTCGTGAACTAAAAAATACTAGAAGGTAGATCCGTGATCGATCTCGGACTGTCGTGTCACGTTATTCGACAGGATCATCTCTGTGTGCCTTTGCTGTTTCCCAGCCACACTCCCGTCTGTCCCCGCTTATTGGAAGGACTTGAAACACTCGAAGCACGTTATGTTTACTAAGACTACAAGCTTTCATTCATTTGAAAGGGTTGTGCCCGGGGTTGCCGCTGAAAAAATTTTGAATGCTTTGCCACCTTTACCTAAAGCAGATAAAAACGTTCGACTAGATCTCCTAAAACTTAAATTGAAAATGAAGAGTTATAGAAATGTGACCCCAACAACTAGTTAAGCCTCAGCGAAATGTTCGAAGAATGAATCGACCATACGAACAGGTTGAGCAATTTTCGAGTCCGGATATATGTTTGCATGTGGTTTTGGTTTTGCCAGCTTCGGCATCCAATTAAAGATGTCGTTTTGCAGCATACAAAGACGAGTACAAAGACTTCTGCATTCTCTACATTTCATCATGCTAAGGAGTAGTACAGTCTTTTAGTTGCATCTTCTTATTTTCCTGGACAAATTTAATTTATTTCAAATGTTTTTTGTGATTTAAATGGTTCCTTAGGCTCGGGACGGGGAGTCCATTTCAAAAGGCTTTAGCACCACAATGGGAGTCAAGCAGGGATGTGTCTTGAGTACTCTCTTGTTTATTTTATTTATGAATGACATTGTTGAGACAATTGGAGGTGGAATAAAGATCGACAATGTTGCAAATAACTGGCCGATGATATGATTTTTGTAACGGAGTTTGTCATTGGAATGCAGCTCATGATAAACAGGCTAGAGAGCTATTGTATGCTCTGGAACCTAACTGTCAACTTCGATAAGTTTAAAGTCAAGATATTCAGGAATGGTGGCGGTAGATACTCTCGTAATGAAAAATTGGCATACAAAGGAGATAATGTTGAAATAGTAAAGTAGTATAAACATCTGGGAGTATCAATATCCTTAAATCTTAAAATGAAAAAGCATTTCCAGCGCAAGTTAGCTGAGACGAAGAGAGCAATTTCTTCGGTTTGGGGCGTTGTATTAGCAACAAATATGTTGAAAATGATTTAAAGATAAAGCTATTTCGAGCGACTGCATTTTCTACTCTGCTTGACGATGCTCAAATCTGGGGATGCAAACAATTTGATGAAGTGGAACAATTCTTAAGATACTTCTTTTAGCGAATGTTCTGTTTGCCAAACTACACTTTATATTATATGCTTTATTTGGAAACAAAAGTGCCTCCCCTGTTTCTAGACACACTTGAATTGCATTTCGAATACAGAGTGAGTGTTAGGAATGGACGAGGAAAGACTGCCCAGGTAAATTCTACAAGAGGACAGCTTGTCGAAACCTGGGAAGATCTGGGACATGACATAGGTGTTGCTGTACGTATCTTCGAAAATATAAGCATTACATCACTAAGAAATCACTTTAACACCATATTGGAAAAATTGAGTTACTCAATCTATGATAAATATACAGATGAAGCACAATCATACCAATTCAGAACAGTATACAGAGAGTTACAATTTGATTTGCAAGATACATACTTCCAGAACCGCTTTTGTATTAATACTAGATTTCGTACCCGGCTTTGTCCGGGTATGTTTCTTCAACCGGTACTTTACATGTATTTTAATTTAAAACAATAATAAGACTGCTCGATCCAGAACTCAAAGAAGAAGAATCATTCACATCCCTACTCATAATGAGTACAATTCGTTGACTGTGTGCATACATGTTGAATTTTGATTTATCAATGTGTGCTGCAGCAAAACGAACGGAAATTACGGTTTTTTCTCAACCATTTACACACAACGTGGAGGGATATCAAGCGATTCATAAAAAAAAGTTCTTAGAAATCCCATCTACGTACCTACGCGCGATGTTCAGTTGTTGTGCAATTTGAAGTCAAACTTCATGAACCATGAACAAAATGAAAAAAATCTTGTAACACATTATGTAATTAGTCTAGCTCTGAAATTTTATCTAAATCGGCCAATCCGTTCAGAAGTTCAATATTCACAATTTCAGCGAAATTGAAGAGATATATAGATCTTTTATTTCGTATAATATTGATGACATAAGTATTGTTACCGCACATTTTACAGATTAGAGATATGATGTTATAATATCTTTCTTCTATAATATTTTACATGTAATTATGCAAAATTATGTCTTTCAAAATAATATGATTATACTTTGGAGGAAAATACGAAAAAAAAACCTCCAATGTGAAAAAAAATATAAATAAGTGAACAATACAATTTTATAAATAAATAAATAAGCAAATAAATAAATATAACACAGTAACATTGAATAAACAATAGAGATTAAGTATCACTTAGAATATTAATAAGCGGGTTTTCAACAAAACTACAGCGTTCTTGGAATTTTAATTTCAGTTTCTGTATCCTATCAAAAATCAATTCAACATTCGCTCTTTTGTGTATGTCTTTAGTTGAGTGATGCCAAGGCAAGTTTAACATCATTTTAAGAAGTTTATTTTGAGATACTTGCAATCTTTTTATGTGACATTTCGCACTGTTACCTCATACTTGACATCCATATAGCATAATGGCTTGAAAAATCACCTTATAAATAATTATTTTATTTTCAAGTGAAAGTAACGATTTCCTATTTATAAATGGGTATGACATTTTGTTTCTACCCCTACCTTTTTAATTGTTTTACTAATGTGATCATTAAAAGTTAGTTTCGTGTCTAGATTAATACCCAAGTAACGTACGGAGTTTTCCCAATTTATAGACAATCCATTTAACTGCAATTGCCTTGTAGGAACAAAGCAGGGCTTTCTTTTTCGTGTAAAAAAGATAGCCTGCGTCTTTTCCTCATTCAACTTGATGTTCCATTTGCTGAAATATTTTTCCACAATTTTGAACACATTGGGAGATTGCTCTCAATAGTGAGAGCTAATTCGTGTGAAAAAAATATGGCGGTATCATCTGCAAAAATCGTAGTGTGACAACTTGGCAATTTTGGAAAGTCTGATACATAAATATTATATAAAATTGGAGCTAGAACTGAACCCTGTGGAACACCAGAATTGAAAAAAATTAGGTCAGAAACACCATTGTTCACTTGGACTACGAAACGACGACGAGATAAGAAACTTTGGACAATTTTACATATATAAGGAGGAAACCGGAGGTGTATCAATTTATACAAAAGTCCGTCGTGCCAGACAGTATCAAATGCTTTCTCTATGTCAAGTAGAACCATCCCAGTTGATTTGCCTATAGCACGGTTTGACTTTATGTGATTGCAGATTCTTAATACTTGATGGGTGGAGCTATGGTGTGCCCTAAATCCAAATTGTTCATTGGGGAATATATTGTTTTCAGAAATATGTTTTAAAATCACTTCCTTAAGAACTTTCTCAAAAAGTTTGCTAAGGTTACGAAGCAAACTTATTGGCCTGTAGCTTTCAGGATTTTCAGGAGGCTTGCCTCCTTTTGGTATAGGAATAACTTTGGCTAATTTCCAGGAGTCAGGAAAATATTCCATTTTGAGACACGCATTTATAAGAAATGTTAAAAACTTTATTCCACTTTTGGGCAGCTGCTTGATATAGATGTTTCTAATCAGATCAAGCCCTCCCTTTTTGCGAACATTTAAGTTGTTGACGAAAAATGCAATGTCGTTTTCTGACACATAAACAGCAGAAGGGATTTGCTGAGAGCTGTTCTCGAAATAATTCTGAATAGTGCTCTGCACTGTGTCGCGTGTGCCTTGGTCACTTAGACCACTAGCAACGACGTGGTTATTTGAAAATGATTGTGCAAGAGCATTTGCTTTTTCAGAATCCGTAAAGAACACGTTAGAAGAAGATTTGAGAACTGGCAACAACTTGCTCCTATTTCTAATAACTTTGACTATATTCCAAAACGACTTATCTTTTTTTTCGAGCATTTTAAGTTTGGAGTTCCAATTCTTGTTGCGAAATTCAAAAATGTGCTTGCTAATTAAGTTGTTGAGATACTGTAGTTGACATTTCAAAAAAGGCTGACGGTATCTCGTCCAATCTCTTCTGCACTTATTTCTTAGTCTGAAGAGCGCCAAAATATGATGAGGAAGTTTTGGAGAAAAAGTTTGTTTTGGAACTTTCGGGACAGAGTTTTCAACCGCGCTTAAAATGTTTGAACAGAATTCATTTAGTGCAGTATCCACATCACTTATATTGGAAATACTTTCCAAATTCATTGGTGAGTTTCTGAATTTTGCATTGATTTCACTTCTAAAACGAGTCCAATTGGCATTTTTAAGGTCTTGAAAATACTCCGTTTTCCTCTCCCCAGACCATAGAAGTTGACAAAGGACAGGATTGTGGTCGGAACTGAGGTCGTTTACTGAAACAGGTTGGGTTATATTACTGCTAGAAACATTGGTAACGAAAATATCGATTGTAGACGGACTATAACGAGAATTTGATGGTACATAAGTTGGGGTGGACGGATACAAAACAGAAAATGGTTGAGTAATAGAGAGCTCATGGAGAACAGTTCCCCAAGCATTTGCTCTTTGACAGCCCCAAGCCCTGTGCCTACAATTTAGGTCGCCACCAAAAAGTAGGTTATTGCCTTGATTAAACAATTTAATGAAGTCATTTTTAAGGACAGTTTTTGCTTGCGAGAGAGAGGACATATACCATTTCATCGCAAGGTGTCCCGTCTTAAAGAAGCTCCGACAAATGTACTCTGGAGTAAATTCATTCAAGTGTTCGTCATCGAAGTGGTTAAAGTTTTAAATGGCAAAATTGGCTGGGAAATTTAGCATCTGCGTTAAGATATAGGCAATGTATAATTGAGGGAGACTTTTAGTAAACACACAAGTTATAAAAATAATGGGTAATCGAAAAAGTCTTTTTGTATTCTGTCAACAGATGTCGTTGGAGTCATCAATCTCCAGTGCTACCAATCACATTGTGTCGGTGTTGAAAAGGTGACATTTTAAGCTTCATTTAACCAAAAAAATTAAATTTGGAGAAGTTGGAAAAAAGATACAGCTGTTCAAATATGAGTGAAACTAATGAAGAAATTCGCTATATTTTGAAATATTTGTATAAAAAAGGGAAAAATGCCACGCAAGCCACCAATGATATTTTTGAAGTTTACGGAGACGATGCTGTATCAGTTCGTGTAGCACAACATTTTTCGTTCTAGAAATTTCGATGTGAAAGATGCACCTCGCTCTGGTCGACCTATCGTTGAAAAAGTCGATGAAATTATGGAAAAAATTTACCAGGACTGTCACATAAGCAGCCAATATATTGCCAAGGAACTAAACAATCATCATCAAACGGTTTTGAACCATTTAAAAAAGGCTGGCTACAAAAAAAGAACCTCGATGTTTGGGTACCACATGAAAAAAATGAGTTGATGTTTGATTAAAAAAAACGAAAAAACTTTTTCGAACACCAAATATTTAGTTTATAATAAGTCAATCTGATCGACGGCTTTTAGCCACACCATATGAAACTTAGGAAAACAAAATGTTAATTATAAAATAAATGAAGTAAAATAAAGTTTCTATAAACTAACTAATTGGTAACATACATTACAGATTGGTTGCACTGTGTCCAAGTCTTGACTAATCCATGGAAATCACATTTCACAAAATGAAATAATTTTTTTAATTTTAAGCTAATTTCAAATATTGTAACTCTTGATTGGACCTACTCCGAATCTGTAACACGGAGGAATTGTCTCCGCAAGAATATATAAAATGTGTCAAAATGGAAGTCTTCTTAAAAAGTCGTTTAGTTTTCTTAAAAAAATTGCAAATAAAGTCGCATAATGGCAAACCTGGTTGTGCGTCAGCTGCTTAGGTGTGTGTGGAGTACGAGAAAGAAAAGGTCGGCGAAACATTTTGACTTGAAGTCTTGTTGTTAATAAGTCCTGAATTGTTTCAATGACTTACCTCTTTCAAGTCTTTTCGGAAAATGCATTAACACTAAGTTAAGGTTGACTACGTGCCACTTGTTTCCTAGGACATGTTAACAAATACTGTGTCTTTTTAACTCCTGTAATTACTCTTGACCGATCTCAAGAATTCATCTTTTAAGAAAATATTCCACCCTTTTCTACGAGAAATTAGCTACAAATGAGAGTGTTTGAAGCAAATAGACCAGCAGAAGCACCCCCCATACAACGACCCATCATTTCAGAGCTTTTCAAGCAAATCGAATCCCACTTCCTAGTCCAGAGGCTTATGAACCCCATCCCATTCATCATAAATCTCACAAGACACCCCACTTTGTCCAAGCTTCACACTGATACCCCGCATGAATGATGAAAACGATGTCAAGAGCCGCTATGCAGTGCAAACAATGGAAGCTCTTCACTCATTATCCTTACGCTGCACTTTCCAACGTCTTCAGCGTCCACAGATCTTGGACCAACGTCGAAAAAGTCGCGCTGAAGTAAATAACACAACAAATAGAGCCACTGCTGTTCTTATCCCAATGGACCACCACTCGACGAAGGACATAATGAGAAAATTCATGAGGTAGAACAGGTTACAAATGGTGTCCTGTTCTGAAGAGGAGTAGCGTATTCTCGCATTATAATCAGCGAGCCCAGATGAAGGACCCCAGCCTCAGCAGTCCTTTATGCACTCGAGTGAATGGAAAAGAACAAACACAAAAAAATTACCACACGTGAGGGAGCTGGAGTGACGGAGTAGGGGGGAATTAAGTAAATTTCTGTGTTGGATGCAATTAAAATGATCCTTGTTTTGTCTTAATGCTCAGACTCATGCCACTCGTGTCTCTGCATTAAGGGTGATAAACAACAAAACAAAATAAGTTGTACCACCGCCGGGGTGAGGGGGCGCATTGTTACAGGTGAATGCCTGGCTGGAGCAGGAACAATATGCCTAGAAGTGGGTGGTGGAAAATAATTCCGTATTTTTTTTTTTTGCTCGGCTTCTTCTAATCCCTGTTAATTGAATTCAGCTGAGCGTGTATGCATGTTGGAAAATATTTGGTTAAGAGTCATTGAATGTCAAATGGCATGGAAGTAATGTGCTATGAGAAAATTAATTTCTCCTGAGAGTCCTTGTAATGGTGTCGATGTGACTTGGGCTGGGCGGGGGGCTAATGATGATACGTTTCTTCGTCTTGTTTTGGAAGTCTGTTTCACTTTGTCAGTTGAGACAACTTTCTGGGACGCACTGACCTTATTTCCAGTTTATTGGGAATGAGCTAATGGGTCTCCTGTCTGTACCTTGCGGCAGAGTGACTTCAAGTTTCGTGCCAGTGTGTAATGAAATGGCCGCGAGAAGGAGTGCGATTAGAGACACGCTTATGTTTGTGTTATGATATGCAAATCCGGCAGATTGTGGTGTTGATAAAAATTGAGTGATGCTCTAAGGAGAAAATCTCAGAATTACTGTTCACGGGGAGTGGTTGTCTGGATTATGCAGCGGGTGGTGGGACTGTGAAGAGAAACTTCATCCTTTCACCGACACTGGGACTTTAAATATTTGAAACGATGCATGGCTACGCCACAAGCGTCCAAAAGTACTTTAAGCGTTGAAACTTTAACATGCGCATATGTACATACTAGCGAAGCTAGTTTTGAAGTACACCACGTCATTAGGAAAAGTCTTCATCGAAAGATTGACCTTGGGTTATTCAAGGAGAGGCAAAACGTTTGTTGTTGCCATTTTTCAACACCTCCCAGTGTTGTCTGCTTTTGGTTAAGAAAAGAAAAAAAAAACAAGAAGTTGAACGATACTTGTAACACATCCAAGAATTTTCATGACAAGGATGGATGGATATCTTAACTCGGAAATAATGCATGGACAAAGAACGTGTACTTATTCCGCTTTTGCCGATTCATTACAAGAACATCGATGATGCTGCGGATAGGTTATGTTATGTGGTTCCATCGAAAGTGAGGGCTCCATTATGTTACCACTGAGCCGGTTACCGTCCGTTACTCCTGGAACCATTTTGTTTTTGGACTAATGCCCAGATTGATTTGACATCCTATTCGGATATATCAGTTAGTTTATTTATATAGAATTCTCCCAGGGTTCCTTTCCTAATGGGGGCCCGAGTAGGGCAGTTGCGGAGTAGATGCGAGGCGTTTTTCTCTTCTTCCTCATCCATGCATCTGCTACAGAAGTCGTTGTATGGTAATCCTAGTCTTGCGGTGTGTCTACCCATTGCGCAGTGTCCCGAGAGGATTCCAACTAGGTTACTTAGGACTTTCCTGCCTAGACAGTTTTTTTTTTTTTTTTTTGAAATTCATTTTTATTTGAAGTATTCATGAGGAACTTACATTCCAGACAAAAATGCTTAAAACTAGTTGGACAAACATTGGTATATACTACTTCTAACTTACTGGCCCTAGGCGGGCGCTCTAAGCTAAGCTTAATCTTATTCTATGTCTTTCGACCTAACCTCACAATGAATATATATGGAATACATGAATTTAAATGAACAGCTTAATATTAAGAGGGGAAAAAAAAACTTAATTACAGAACTGCCTAGACAGTTTGTCCACACTTGTTTCGCATGTAGGCACGTGTTAAGGTTTTTCCATCTTTCACTGGCACTGCCGAACGGTGGCTCTGTGATTTTTGGTTTTTGAGTTTCTATTGGTAGCCAGATGTTTTCAACCTTAAGTGCAATGATTTTTGTTCCGTTTCTGGCTAGCTCGTCTGCTTCACAGTTTCCTGGGATATCTTTATGTCCAGGAACCCAGCACACCGTTAGGCTGCAATGTTTTTATATCTCTTAAGAGTCATACGGCAGTGTTACAAATTTGAATTTTGATCTTGAAAATTGTGATTCGAGTGCTTGACTGTCGGTGAAAATGACGATGCTCTCTTTCGATGTCGTCCTCATCAACAGCCATTCACCGGCTTCAGAAATAGCCGTTATTTCTGCCTGGAAAACACTACAGTAATCTGGAGGTCAAAAAGACCGGCTGATCTGGAACTGGTCCGAGCTCCCACGCCACTACCGGTCTTAGACCCATCTATGTTTATTTCCTTGACGTTGCTATTGTTCAGTACAGACTTTGCTACGGATAAGTTGATGACAGCTCAAAAGATTTACTCAAATAAATGCTAATAATCAAATAAAATAGCCACAATGTACAGTCATCGAAATTTTTGAAAATTAGGTGCAGTAATATGAAATCCATTATTTTTGCACTAAATTTAAGGTTGTATCTATAAAAATAAAAATGGTCTGATTTAGGACAAAGTTGTCCGTTTTTGTTGGATTGATGGTTGTAATTTTGAGGGTAATGTCTATTTATTCCTTATAATTACTCCTATTCCCTATTCCTTATAATTATTCACAAATGCTACCGCTTCTGAGCGTTTGTTACCTTCAGACTGTCCATACAAGTCAGAATTATGAGTTTTGCCATAGGCTAGATTTTAAGTAGCTGTCACCCCAAATTTTGGAAGATCTTATTCACTGTCTGCCAGTTTCCCATAAATGAAGGCAATTGCTTCAGCCAGCACCCGTTAAAGGTTTACATGCTTCTTTCTTTGTTAAGGCACGTTCGCGGGTGGCGGTTTCTTGATAAAAAAAGATTCGTTTTTCTTTTTCTTTTCGGTCGCCGTGGCGTAGTGGGTTAGTGCGTCGACTCCTACGCCGAGGGTGCCAGGTTCGATACCCGAATTGACCACCATTCATATTTCACGGTTCCACCTCTTTCGAGTAACTGACAATGCTCAAAAAGTATTTCCTGTCTAGAAAAAGCTTCTCAACTACGCCGTTCGGAGTCGGCATTAAACTGTAGGTCCCTTCCACGCGTGAGAGAACAATAGGACGCACTACACGAGTGGTTGTTGAGAAGCTAGGCCCTGGCCCTCTATGGGCTGTAGCGCCACCCATATTATTATTATTATTATTATTATTGTGGTAACACTGCATAAATTTTGAAGAGAGGGCTGCCGGTACAAAAGAGTTTGAGTGAAAATAAAGATTCATTGTACTGTGAGACGTGAAGAAATAAAGAGCCTAAGTGTTTTTGTGTTATTTTATTTTTGACTATTACTACAATATCAGAAGTGGGATTCACCTTTAGTGCAGTATCATTTAAGTACAAATTAATATAAATAAAACATTTATTTAATATGCAGTCGCAGTTAGACGAATTCAAGTCGTTTACGGCTGCGCAGCTAAAGCAGTGGTTAGGCACACTTGGGAAAAAAACGACCGGCAATAAAAGCGAGCTGATGTTACGCTTGCTTGAAATTCCCGGTAGCCAGCGAGGGGAATTCCCTCGCTACATAAATCAAAACCTGACAGAGCAGGAACACAATATTTCCGAAGGCGAAGATGACGATGAGAGTGATGAGAGTGATGAGTATGAAGAAAGCATTGATCACGGGGATGAAATCGAAACAACGAAACCAAATGAAGAGAGCAACAAGAGTGGAGTATCAACGAAGGAGAAGGGAAAAATGAAGAGAGTTAAAGGATTAATGAGTGATAACAATGAAAAACAGATCGATGAGAGTACTACGATGAGTGTAAACGAGTGGCACCTAATGAAGAGAGAAATGAACATTTTGAAGAGAGAAGCAGAATTATTGAGGAAAGAAAATGAAATTTTGAAGAGAGAAAAAAGAAGCGGTGGACAACATGTGTCTGAAACCAAAAGCGACAATTTTTCCCAAATAAAAGATCTCTTGCCAGAGTTTACTGGCAGTGGAGACTCATTTGGACATTGGGAGTCGCAACTCAAAAGTATTCTGACCACCTATAACTTAGATGATAACAACACCAGGGCACTAATTTGCAGCAAGTTAAAAGGAAAAGCACTAAATTGGTTTCATTCCAGATTAGATGTGATGACACTGCCAATAGATATGTTATTGCATGATATGAGAATGTTATTCGGAGATCGGGCCAGCAAACTGACTCTTAAACGTCAGTTTGAAAGTAGGAAATGGCATCCAACGGAGTCATTTCAGGAATACTTCCACGATAAAATTATCCTAGCCAATAGAACGAGTGTGCAAGAAGATGAACTTCTTGAATATGTCATCGAAGGCATATCAGATCTTGCTTTAAGATCCCAGGCAAGAATGCACCGCTTCCAAGACAAGGTGCAGTTATTGGAAGCCTTCAATAATGTGACTTTGGTCAAATCAGCGCTACATTCACGTCAAGAATTGGAGGGTGAAGGACGACCGACTGTAAAATCCACACGATGCTTCAATTGCAATGCTTTGGGACATTTCGCATCTAAATGTTTCAAGCCAAAGAGGGAACACGGAGCGTGCCATGTGTGTGGCGAGATGGGCCATTTCTCTGCTGGATGCCCAAAGAAGAGGACCCAACAAATACATCAAGTCTGCAACCAAGATGAGACAGATGAATACGAACATTAATTGACACCGGCAGCCCCGTCAGCCTTGTTCGTCAGCAGTTTGTACCACATATTTTAATCAATGAAATTCTTAACTTACCTAATTTGAATTACTGTGGAATAAATAATAGCCCGTTGGTTATAGTTGGAAAAATAAAATGTATTGTATTATTCAGAAAAAAGGAAATAGAATTAAATATGCTTGTTGTAGCTGACGATACGATGAAATACCCGTCGATACTAGGCAAAGATTTTTTGAAGGGTGCTCGATTGGGATTGAGAGAGATAGAAGATAATTTTGAGGAACAGAATAATTGTGATAGCTTTAATGATGAGTGCTATACTTTAATGCAAGTAGAGTGTATTGATAATGATAACGAAATATGTATAACAAACGAAAATTTAGATTTTAAGTCAAAAGAAAGATGTAAACAACTATTTAAAGAGAGTTATTTGTGTTGCAAACGTCCCGACGAGCCAGAAATAAAGTGTGAAATAAAATTATCATTAAATAATGAAAAGCCATTTAACTGTCCACCTCGTAGATTGTCCTATTATGAAAAACAAAGATTAGAAATAATAATAGACGATTTAATAAAACAGAAAGTGATCAGGCCAAGTACGTCCGAGTATGCGTCGCCAATAGTACTAGTGAAGAAAAAGACTGGAGATATACGGCTCTGTATAGATTACCGAGTTTTGAATAAGATTACATTAAAAGATAATTACCCTATACCACTAATTGACGACCTATTAGACAGATTAACGGACAAAACTATATTTACTCTGTTGGACTTGAAAAGTGCATTCTACCACGTTTCGGTGAATGAAAATTCAGTAAAGTATACGTCATTCGTGACGCCACTAGGGCAATACGAGTTTCTGAAAATGCCTTTTGGCCTGAGAAATGCACCACCAACGTTTCAGAGATTTGTTAATTTAGTTTTTCATGATATGATTAGAGCTGGTAAAATAGCAATATACTTAGATGATATTATGATAGCAACAAACGCGGTAGATGAACATTTAGATATCCTAAAGGAAGTTTTTAATCGATTGGTAAAAAACAAGTTGTGTCTTAGGGTAGATAAGTGCCGATTTATGGAATCGGAAATACGGTACTTAGGCTACAAAATTTCAAGAGAAGGTATTCGGCCAGATGATAAAGGTATTGATTCAGTAAAAAACTTTCCTATACCAACGAATGTGAAGGCTGTGCATAGTTTTTTAGGATTATGTTCCTACTTTAGAAGATTTGTGAAGGGTTTCTCGGTATTAGCTCAGCCATTATATAACTTAATAAGGAAAAACGTTGAGTTTAAGTTTGGCAAAGAAGAGCTACGATGCTTCGAGGAGTTGAAACAGAAATTGGTGGGGGCACCCATATTATCCATTTACGATCCCAAAGACGAGACCGAGCTGCATTGTGATGCGAGTTCGCTTGGCTTTGGAGCAATTTTATTACAAAAGAAGAAAGATGGTTTGCTGCACCCAGTGTTCTACTTTTCGAAGCGAACCACTGATTGTGAGGCAAAATATCACAGTTTCGAATTGGAGACTTTGGCCATAATCTATGCGCTGCAGAGATTTAGAGTATATCTGCAAGGGCTACGATTTAAGATTATTACTGATTGCAACTCATTAACGTTGACTCTAAACAAAAGAAATATTAATCCGAGAATCGCTAGATGGGCGCTCGAGTTGCAGAACTATGACTATGTTCTGGAGCATAGAAGTGGCTCCAAAATGCAACACGTAGATGCACTCAGCCGCATGTCAAATATATTGGTTTTGGAGGGAAATACGTTTGA
Source organism: Eristalis intricaria (assembly GCA_964034865.1). Lineage (NCBI taxonomy): Eukaryota > Metazoa > Arthropoda > Insecta > Diptera > Syrphidae > Eristalis > Eristalis intricaria. The sequence continues at coordinate 138,643,159 of OZ035873.1, forward strand.
GCAAAATTTGTCAATCTGTCAGCATAGAGATGAAGTAATCAACGAAATCAGGAAAAAGTTAGAATTGAAAGAAAGTGGATTCTATGAAATGCGTAATGGGTTGGTGTACAGGAAGGTAAGCGGAAATATTTTGTTCTATGTACCTAAAGAAATGGAGGACAATGTGCTGCGAATGTATCACGATGAATTGGGACATCAAGGATGCGATAAAGTAATGGAAGCCGTATCAAAATCATATTGGTTTCCCAACATGAAGACCAAATGTCAAGATCATATTACGAACTGCTTAAAATGCATTGCATTTTCGCCGAAATATGGAAAACATGAAGGCCTTTTGCACAGTATTCCGAAGGGAAACAAACCATTTGAGACGATACATATAGACCATTTTGGTCCAGTCCTTCTAAAGAATGCAAAAAAGAAGTATATACTTTTAGTTGTTGATGCATTTTCAAAATACGTGAAATTGTATGGAGCTCGAACCACAAATACTAGAGAAGTGATTAGCAGTTTGACGTCATATTTTCACGCATACAGCCGTCCAAAAGTTATTGTATCTGATAGAGGTACCGCATTCACGTCAAAGGATTTTGCTACATTCGCTGAACAGAATAATGTTAAGCATATTAAAATCGCAACTGGTTCGCCACAGGCCAACGGGCAAGTGGAGCGAATAAACAGGTGTTTAGCGCCAATGATAGGCAAATTAACTAATGGAGGATCTAATTTTACCTTTGAGAAAATCATACCAGACATAGAATTTGCATTGAATAATACATTAAACAGAAGTATAGGAACCACCGCAAGTGAATTATTATTCGGGGTTAGACAAAAAGGGATGGTCATAGATTTTCTTAAAGAAAAATTAGAGGAAATAATTGAAAAAGGAAAAGAAAATGAGAGGAATCTTGTATTTCTAAGAAACAAAGCCGTAGCAAGGATAGAGAAGGTTCAAGGATACAATAAGCAGCAAAAAGATCGGAACAGAGTACAAAAATATTATGAAATAGGCGATTATGTAGTAGTTAAAAACTTCTTAAGTGAACAGGGTGTATGTAAAAAAATAGCTCCAAGATTTAAAGGACCCTATAGAGTAGCAAAAGTTCTTCCAAATGATAGATACTTGCTAGAGGATGTCGAGGGCCACCAGATAAGCCAAATTCCATACAGCGGAGTTTGGGAATTGGCAAATATTAAGCCCTGGGTTAATTGTGGTTTAGCAAAATTACGGCGAAATCGGGACGATTGCATGTCAGGATGGCCGAATTGTGGTAACACTGCATAAATTTTGAAGAGAGGGCTGCCGGTACAAAAGAGTTTGAGTGAAAATAAAGATTCATTGTACTGTGAGACGTGAAGAAATAAAGAGCCTAAGTGTTTTTGTGTTATTTTATTTTTGACTATTACTACATTATATTATATTATATATTTATTTTTATGTGTTTATAATTATTCCTAAAAGGAGGCCGCTAGCTTCGGCTACGCCGCGCCTCTCAGTAGAAGTATTGAACAAGAACTGATCTTAACTCTCAGCTTGTCTTTGAATTACAGTCAATATACACTTTATAACGCCACCACTTAAAACGACCTATCGCTTATAACGGCCGTTTTCTCCATTTTTGTATTTTTTTGTTTAAACACAATCTTGGTTACATCGACTAGAATTGAAGGAACTTCAGCCGCGGTTCCAATTTTGTTTCAACGGTAAGCTGTTTGTCTGCAGATGGGATTTATGGATCTGTGCAAATAGAACTTCGCATGGCTTAGCGGGTTTTGCTCGTTGACATGCCGATATGTGTTTATTTGTCGCTTTGAGTTTGTTGAACTTAGTGCAAATTTTTCTGCTGGCACGACTGTATGACGAGTGGTAGCGGAATTTTAGTTTATTCGGTTCGCAAATTGTATTAGAAAATCAGTCGGAAACGAAAAAATCTTTGGAAGTGAAGATAAAGAAAGCAGGGCTTTTGCCAAAGAGTGTTCCGTTTCAAACTTTACTACATCCACAATGATAAAAGATGAGGGAAATAATGAAAGGACGTAAAACTAAAAGAAGTAAAGAGTGCATGGTAAAATGGTTTAAGACACAGAGAGGCCAGAATATTTTACATGGCTTATATCGTTAACAGGGACATGTCGCTTACAACGACTAAATTCGTCAGTCCCTTGAAGGTCGTTATAACCGGTTTTGATTGTACATATTTTGTCTGGGTGCAATGATATGCCGACTGAATGCTTGTTATTGGTGAAGGGGACAGAGGTGGATCCGTTTGGGATTGGATAAATGTGAATGTGCTGTTAGGAAAAGGGGCGTAATGCGAAAAAGTGGATTAGTGGGTTTGTGTGACGTCTTCAAAACAACCAGACAATTTGGTCATACAGTATATGTACATCGGGTATAAGAAAGTCCAAAAATGCCATTCTTTCTTATACTCGATAAACGGATATAAGAAAAAAAATGTGCTTATAGCCGAAGAACTGATATAAGAAAATATCGTTTTTATAAAAAAAACATTGTATTTTATATGAAAAAAGAATGCGTAACAAAAAAGGTACATATCTGTGTTCGTATTTATAATCCATCTACGGGCATTAGTAAGCCCATTTCACCGTACAAGCGACAAAATTTTTGGTTGCTTATGTGGGTTTTCTGTAATGTATATTGGGGTTTTTAAATTATTTTAATATACTAATAGCAATTATGTACTCCGTGGATTGACACATAAGCTATGTAATTCTGTGCGTGAGTTCTAACCACTACTTAACTGGAGTTTTTCGTTATACCTCCATTGTGAAAACGAAATTTGTATTATTTGTGAGTTTATCCTTGGACGTCGGTCCAAATTATTGACGGGCCACATAAGAAACGAGGAAGAATAACTCAAAAGGAACAAAAAAAAAGCATAATTTGAAATCGTGTTTAGACTTTTGTGATTACTAGGTGCACATTATCAAGTGTATAACACATCTTTGCACATAATGAATTTATTACTCATTTTGAGTCTTCTCTTGCCTTCTTTCAAAGCATGCAATTCAATGGCCATGCAAAAAATACTACATCGGCCTTCATTGGTAAAATTAGAGAAATGAGAGGATCCTGGTTACGTAAAATAGACGTTAAACCTAAAAGGAACCCACATCATTATTGGGTTTGAGAAAGCTGAGTCCAGTAAGTGGAGCTATTGTGCTGCAGGCATATTTCAAGATCGGCTATTTACCCATAACAGTTTCTGCCATCCGTTGTAGCTCTGTCTTCGTTGTATTCCTCATCCATAAAGATCTCACTGGCATTTGCATGGACTGTTGACAATGTTCTTGTGTGCACTCACGTTTAAAAATGTCTTATAAAAGTTTTTTTTATGCATCTGAATATTTACTTTGGTGTTTGGAGACAGTTTCTTTTATCATTTTTTTTTCTTATAATCGGTTTTCTTATACACGTTCTTTTTAGCATGACGTTGTATGAAATGGTGTCCCTTGTATTCGCTTGCATTTCTTGTAAGCGGTTCTTTCTTATATTCGACTGTCTTTTAACCGAAGCATACTGTACTACTTTTAATAATAATCAGAGATTTGAAATCTAGTAAACATAACATTTCCGGAGCGCCGGGTAATTGGCGCTCGGTTAATTGCGTTCCCCGTTTAACTAATCGAAAAACTAAGCAAATAAAAAATTCCATAAGAAATGTACATAACTTTTCCCGTTGAAATGCGTACCCTCTTAACTGTGCCACCCGGTTAATTGCATTGCAAGTTTTTCACAAAACTGCATATAAAATCTCTTGGATAATTGAACATACTCAATAAAAAATAAATTTTTGTGTTGCTAGCTTAAATAAAATCAAGCAGAGTTGAAAATTGTCAAATTGACATGTGCTTACGGCTTAAAAAAATCCAGAAGAATTGTTAAGTCAATTGTCAAATTTGAATCAAAAAGTTTTTCCATAGCAGCGGATTGACCTGAATAATAAGATGTTTGGATGAATAATTAGGAATGTACATATGTCATACATTGCATTTATTAGATTAATAATTTTGCTTGAGTCCTGAACAAGCAAAAAAACCTCAGTTTCTTTGAAGCAAAGGTTGCGAATAATGGCTGTAGCTACGGAAAACAATGCTGCATGTCGACGCTGAATCGGATTATACAGAATCAAGATACCATTCTTGAAAAATCGAAGGCTTGTAATCTGACAATCAAAATATTCAGGAGTGTCCTCAAGTGGACGGAGCTATTACAGTTTTGTTTAAGCAAATAAGGTTGTCTGGAGCTAAAGTTTCTTCAAACATGGTTTTGGGGAATGCAAAACAGTTCTTTTAATTTTTAAAATCGGCTTTATTGAGTTTTACAGGTAAATAAAGCGTGGTTTCCTTTATTGCACTTGCAAAGCAATTAAGCGGGGTTCTTGTAATTGCGTTCCTGGGTTAAATGCGTCTAAAAACATGAACTTTAGCAAACACAAATAACCGGGGATTACTGTAATTCATTTCTCTTCACAGCTCTAACATTTTCAGTAGTAGCTATACGAGTTGGGAGACAGTCGGTATTTGTACTTGCTTGTCTTAATGTATCCATAACCTCAATATTTAAAAACGAGTTCCTGCCATAAAACGATGACTACCCTTCGAACAACAATTACACTCTGTCCGACCCTCAATTCATACACAACTCCACGTGCGTTGTGACAAATTGGCATGCAATCTAGTAGCTTTCTGCCATTTGGTGCGTAGGACAACCTCTTAAACAAGAATCACTTTCAATAATACATGCAAATTACCGATTCCGAAGAACGTGCTCACATTTGTAAAATGAGCATACGCCACCGGTTATTTCTTTATTGGCTCAGTACTAGGCCGACACAATCCTCTCGGTTTTTGTCTGTGAATCCTTTACTCGTAAACTCCTATTTATTTGACGATTCACCGTTCACCATTCTAATGAGTTCACTCAGTCGAGTGATTCCGGAAAAAAAAGAGGGCACAAGTGTTCACCAGAGAAAAACTGACAGCACACACGATCAATTCCTCGAACTTCGTAGGGTTGGCCACATCAACAACAGCGTGGCCACAAGAAACGAGCGAAAAAAAAAACGAGCTTCATCTCCATCCTTGCGTACAGAGAAAATAACACAATTGCAGCAAATACGGTAAAATATACAATTTTAAGGCATATTATTACCTCGAACAGGACACGTGCTTGGAATGCAATGTACTTCGGGATGGAGACGTCGAGGCGAGTACATCTTTACTCTTTAGGAATTCCCGAGAGGAGGTTGCAATTGAGGCTGACGGGTAGCCGATGCTGGAGAATGTGGTTCGCATTAGCGCAGCACAAGGAATATTTCTATTGTTGCGCACCCCAGGTTCCATTTGGCTTGATGTAGTCACGTCGGGATTGAACTTTAATAAATTGAATGCCGCATCATGGGCACCGATTGGGGTGATAGCAGTGAGCGAAGGGATTCTTTCGAATGCTTCGCGTGCAATTGTGTGGGTAAGATTTTCGTGTTTGAGATTTGCTTTGAATAAGTCATAAACGATTCGAACTCGCACGCTAGGCAGTCGTTAGACAGAGGAAGGGAATCCTTAATAAGACAATTGAGCTCATAGGACGGCTGGACAGAGAGTTTGTTTGGGCGCTGTAGGTATAAGCGTTCGAATTTTTGTTTTTTTTTTTTTCAGTCTGGTCTTTATTTTATTGACATCACGGGTATGTTCCATGGATTAAAACCAGTCAGAAGAGAAAATCAACTGACCACTGTGTTTGGTATTATCTATTCCAGAAATATACGGTCACTCCTTTCTAGACCAACCTTCAGTGAAATCTTGATAATGATGCCTTAAAGCATATCATCTTGCAATTATTGTACTGAATCTTTTATAGAGTTGTGAGACAGCATTGGAATGAAAACTGAAATATTGTTATTCGGACATAAGAATATTACTCATCTGTTTGTCATTTCCAACAGCACGAGCTGCAATTTGCTGCTCAAACCGAAATGCAAGTAGAGTAACGGATACAATTATTGGCGCCCCCTTTTTTTGCACCATCTATTGGCATCATTTCATTCTTAATTCATTTCTTCAAATACTATTTACCAAAGCAAACCAATTTTATTTTCTAAAAGTAAGACTTATTCCTCACAATTGTCCATCTTTCTTTTGACGAATGGTACCTCTTTAGCCAGTTAATGGTATCTAGTAAAGGTGCTAGCAGGTTTACTAAAGTGAAAAATTAGCTGAATCTTGTGTGTTGTTGCTAAGGACCAACGATTTGGAAAATCATTTTTAGTTAGCAATACATATTTATTTTAATAACAATTTATGTTTTGGGATATGAAGATAAGTAAGTTGTTAGTTTTTTTTATTTTTGTTAAAATAATTGATAATTTAAAATAAATGGGTGCCAATAGTTAGTTGCAATAGGAATAGGTGTTGTATTAACGACACCCGGGTACCAACAATTGGTTCTACGGAACTATATGGCCTTGCCAATGTATATACTTTTGGGACTGCCAATAATTAAAGAAATAAATCCTTATTTTTTAAAGATTGAAAAAATTCCGAAAACAGCATAACAGATATATTGTTATCTTTAAATTCAAGGATGCCAATAGTTGCACATTTTTGAGGTGCCAAAAATAGTAGTTTTTGGTAAGCTTTTTTAATAATAAAATACAAAGTAAAAAATATTTCTAAAGAAAAAATGTTTCAAATTATAATTTGGCATATTGATGGTTTTTTCCTTAAGGGTGCAAACAATTGCATCCGTTACGCTATGCGCCTAATAAAGCCTTCAATCTAACCGAGAAATGTGTTCGTGCTAGTCTCTACTAATTTGTTGGGTTTCGATTTAAATTAACTACAATTTAAACTTGTCATACTTGACACTTGGGAAATATTTTATGTCCCATCGGTGTTTGGTGATGATGAATCACCTTGATCACACCACCCCGAATTTGCATGAAACTCAATAGATGTGGGGTCTGAAGAGCCTTCTTCATGTCCTGTAACGCCTCGTTTGATAAAGAGTCTCAACTACGGCTACACAACATCGTGATGTATTATATCAATATGCCTCAGTCCTGCCTGCTGCTTACACCTTTGTGTGATCATCTCTACACTCCTGGTCCGTTCTTTTATAAAGACGTTCGTTAAAGATGCCACTGGGTAGTCATTTGGAGATTAAAAAGTTTCCTATTGAAAAAAGCGAAATGTTTTTCGCCAATCGATTCATTCATTCGTCGCAAAACGACGAAGTCGTCAGGTACACATATTTTTCTTAGTTTAACTTAACAGCCCTGTGGGTCGCCGTGGCGTTGTGAGTAAGTGCGTCGACTCCTACGCAGAGGGTGCCAGGTTCGATACCCAAATTTACCACCTTTCATATTTCACGGCTCCACCTGTTTCGAGGCTCTGACGATGCTCAAAGAGTACTCCTGCCTGGAAAAAGCTTCTCAAATTCGCCGTTCGGAGTCGGCATTAAACTGTAGGTCCCTTTCACTCGTGCAAGAACAATAGCACGCTCAACACGAGCAGTTGCTGAGAAGCTAGGCCCAGGTCCGCCTCGGACTGTAGCGCTACCCATATAATATTATTGTTATAATGTAACAGCCCTGGGCAAACCTGGTCTTGAACAAGAAACCCCTCCAGCTAGCGCGATCTTTCCATTTCCATCTGCTTCCTGTTACGTACGCCAAGTGGCCCACTTGTGTGTGCTTCTTTAGACGCAGGTGTCCTATGTAGATAACTCCTCGGGACTCTTCTGTAACCCAATTGCCTCTTAGAACGATTTGGGAAAGAAATAATCTACTTCCTTTTCCCTCCTTCACCGCTAGACTAATTTTTACCGTTTTCGTATCAATGCCAACAAGTACCTTAATCAGTGGCGATTCCTCTCAGTTAGCTAGTTTAGCGGCGCTACACCAACAATTTCAAGGAATAAATTCTGTGAAATATATTTTATACGCAAAATGCTCTGAATGACGAAGACTAATTGAAATAATCACTGCTATAAATAAAAAATCTACATACTTGCATACAATACTTATGTAAGCTACGTTATTAAAACAAAACAACTCCCTTCATTTTAAATTATAATTTATTTCCTTCCAAATTAGGTGCACTTCGTTTGACTTCCTACTTTACAATGAATCTATCTACTCTTTTACTGGCAGCATTTTGTACATTGTTCCTAGAATTGCCACACTTACAAACATGATAACAAACATACACCAAGCTCGCTTTAATGCCATGGAGAGAATGGGTTCCTTTACTCACGTGTGGATTTTCAGGGTACTCGCATCCACAACACAAAATGCCCATACAATATGTATCCGCAAAAATTTGGGCTACCAAATCCCCATACAATCTATATATTAATGTTTGACTATATATAGGCAAAGCCCAGCCAAATGTACGGAAGAGATGGCGCAAAAAAATGCGATAAACCATTAGTCACACATTAGGTCACCCGCAACTTCAAATTGAGGTGGAACGTGGAAGTAAGCTTGTCCGTTGCTTGATACAAAGGAACAAATTTCCACTCTTGAATGCTGAGAATAAATTTAAGCGTGTGATTCTCTTATTTCGTTTGGCAACTATAAAAAAGCGGGTTCGATTGATACAATATAATTCACATCATTTTGTTCGTTGCTTGGGATGCAATGTATTTGGGAACTCGTAGCTAAACCAATTCTTAGGACCAGGAATCGCCACTGGCGTTAATACGGCTTTCTGTATTCTGCCAAACACAGCAATGTCATCTCCGTATGCCAGTTGTACGGACTTCTGGAATATCGTGCCTCGATTGTTAATGCGCGGGTACGGCCCTATCTTTTTCAGGATTACGTTCAAGAACTCACATAAACCGTTTGCTGATTAAAATTAAGACCATACAGTTTATCTCTCAAAGGAGAAGCAAGACGGGGAGCTTCTAAAAAATGTTTAAACTTCCATTAATTTTTATAAAGTCAGCATATTAGGCATGTTTCTGGAAATCCTATTGTCCCATCGTCCTCTAGGTTAGGTTAGGTTAGAGTGACTGACTACATAAAAAGTAGCCACACTTAGGCCAAGGTAGGCCCGTTGTGCTACCACAAAGATTTGGTACATCCTAATCCGCCAACCATCTGGAACTTTTGACTGATGCTAATTTCTCTGTTCTGTCAGGTCCTAAAAATATGGGGCGTCCAAGTGTCGAAGTCTGCGAAGTGAGAGGGCATTGCAGTTACAAAGAAAGTGTGAAATGGTTTCTTTTTCCTCCTCATTTCTGCAGCTCCTACAGAAACCGTTTAAGGGTATACCTAGTCTTGAGGCGTGAATTCCAATGGGACAGAGTCCGGTTATGACGCTGATGAGAGTTCTGAGATGTGGCCTACTCATACTGACTAGGTCGCGTGAGCGCTTTGGGCCGATATTAGGCCATAATTGCTCTGTTATGAGGCACCCAGTGCCAGAGGATCATTTGGTGTGAGTAAGCGTTTCAAGCTTTAGTAGACCTTTTGTAGTAGCGATAGGCATGGACGGCATTTCCCGTCCGGAAAGAGTGTTGAGGTGTTACCCTTTCTAGCGAATTCGTCCGCTTCGCAATTCTCTGGGATGTCACTGTGTACCGGCACCCACATAAATTGGATACTGAAGTACTTGGCCATCTCGTTAAGAGATATGCGGCAATTGATTGTGTTGGAGTTATATGTGAATGCACTCAGAGATTTGATCGCAGCCTGGTTGTCCGAACAAGTGACCATATCTGTACCTAATATTACATTGTTTTTTAGCCAGGACAGAGCTTCTTTTATCGCTATAGTCTCTGCCTGAAAGATGCTACAGTGAGAAGGTAATCGGAATGACGGTTGAAAATTCAGATCCTTAGAGTAGACTCCCACACCCACTCCTTCGTCCATCTTCTTTCTATCTGTGTAGATTCGCAGAGGACCGCCCAGCGTCTGGTCCTCAGACGTCCAGTAAGATCTGGTGGGTATGCTGGTTGAGAAATTTGTCTCGAAGATGAGCTTAGGTATCGTGAGGTCGGTGTTTCCTGGTAGTGATCCGAATTTTTCGATTGATTCGATTGTTAAGTGTCCGGAGTTAAGCTCCTTCCTCATACACAACGATTTAAATCTATTCGCTGTGCTGGCAGCGACTTTCCTAATGAAGAGATTTTAATCGATAGAAGTAGCAACAATAAAACACTTGGATATATTTTTTCTGATCAACTTTATTGAAGGTACGTCCGTATCGCTTCGCAAACTACACAAGAGTCATCTTTAATCATGTCCACATCTCTTACACCGGTAGTCCCTTTTACATGTTTATTTTTCTTAGAAGAGTGCCTGAATTCGTTATAAGGGCTGCTACAAGATCTATCGGTAGAAGGTTGAGGAGTGTGCTTAGAGCTGGAGGAGAAGGTATTTCGCATTGCTCCGCTGATGTAGAAACAGCAAAACGCTTTCAAGCGGTTTGCTGTTGGTGACTTTGTCGAACATATTCCACCACACCGCAATACCGTACATTAGTATGGGTCTGACTACTGAAGCGAATAGCCAGTGAATCACTCACGCCATTAGCACCCTATAGCTTTTTTACAGCAGCATAGAGCTGTATAGGCTTTTTTGACGCATTTCTCGATCTTAGGTTTCCAGCTTAGTTACGCGTCCAGAATAAGGCCCAGAAATTTGACACTGTTGCTTAATTTTAGGAGGACTGCCCTGATATTAGGGGGAACGAAGGCAGGGATTTTGTATTTCCTAGTAAAAGGACTAAATCAGTTTTCCGCGGATTAACACTTAGATGGCAAGTCAAGCCGCTAAATATTGGCTTAATGCCGATTCATCTGTTGCGCGGTCAAAGCAAATCAGTTTAGCATAGATGGAAGGCGGAAGAGGGTAAACGTCGTATAGCCACACTAAATGTTGCCAGAATATCAGCATGCCGGACGTGAGATGATTGGAATATGGTTTAATGATCAGACGACATCGAAATTAACCGTTATCGGGCGATGCAAAACTAAGGAACATTCGAGATCTTAAAGTCACTTTACTTTATACAAAGAGTGAATTGGAAAGGCGGCTTAATAATACTATAAAGCTGCGGGCATGAGTTTTATCCTGACAAACCCCATGGAATGATTGGTTTAAGAAACCATCATATGAAAAACCATCGGATCTTACAACGACAATAATGAATAGGTATGTCCTTTACCCGAATGAGTTTGCCCTCACCACTATTGGCAAAAAACTCTTGTTTCACAATGGACTATAACGCCTAACCAAGCTTCAGGCGTTGGAACCAAGCTTCAGATGGAACACAATTTCTCTCCTTTAGGCCATAGCCGCATTAAGACCTTTGCCGTAGGAGAGCAGCTCATATTATATGATTCTAGATGATGGATTAGATGGGTGGATGTTGTTGCGATTCAGTAGTTATTTGCAGATGGAAATTTATGCCATGAGTTTCTTTGGCGTTGCTCGTGTAGTACCCAACATATACATCGGGTATCTTTTTGTATCCAGCCTTATTTAAATGGTTCCGAAGGCTTTTTTGTTAAAAATTTAGCCCCTGGGCAATCGAAACAGTGTTTACATTACTGCAGTTGGACTTCCAGAGCTTGGTTCATATTTCATATCGAAGTTACCGGAATGGTATCGATGGAACCAAAGCTGCGCATGATTTACTCTTACAGTATCAGGACCATAAAAAATTATTTGAATTTTCAGACGTGTTGACCCTCGATCAAACAAAACTGAGTAAATCAATCACAAAATAAATTTGTTTCCCAGTACGAAATCTTATCTTTCTAGTGACATTTAGTTTGGTCCGATGGGACGATGTGTACATACATCGCGAGATATAGATAACTTGAGCCATGATTTTGGGAAAATAATGAATTTATTTTAAACACGCCTAATATTTTATTTCAACATTTGACTGTAGTCTTGAAGTTTAGAAGCCATATTCTTGTAAGCAACTACACACAATGAAAAAAACTTGTGAAACAAGATGAGACCGGGTGTAAGGTCATTGCTATGCAGATGACATTGGCATAGCTGTATCTGGGAAATATTTATCCACGATCAGGGATATTATGCAATCTGCCCTATGCAAGCTAGTGAAATGGACTAGCGAATGTGGCATAGGTGTCAATCCGCATAAAACGGATCTAGTCCTCTTTACTAGGAAGTATAAAATTCCTAACTTTAACCCTCCCACACTATGCGGGACCCTCTTGGTACTAAGCGATAGCGCTAAATTCCTAGGCCTTATACTAGACACGATGTTAAGCTGGAAGCAAAATATCCAGGAACGTGTCAAGAAAGCCTCAACGGCTCTCTACTGCTGTAAAAGGGCCATTGGGTGCAAATTGGGACTGCAACCCCGAATGGTTCACTGGCTATTTATATCAGTAGTCAAACCCATACTGCTATATGGTGTCGCAATTTGGCGGACCGCACTCGACAAGAGAATCAACATCACCCCTCTCAGTAGAGTGTAGAGGATGGCATGCGTATGCGTTAGCGGCGCGCTAAGTACTACCTCCGCCGAAGCATTAAACATACTCCTCAACCTGCCACAGATAGAACTAATTGGCAGACAGGCAGCAGCTAGCAGGGCGATTAGATTAAGGTCGCAGCTGGAAAGAACTGCAGTCTGGACATTCAACCATCCTACGCAGGTATATATATATATATAGATATAGACCTCACTCTACCTGTACTCCTCTTCGAGAAGAATTTCTCAACCAGCATACCGCCCAGATCTTACAAGGAGTCTGAACACCAGACGCTGGAAGGTGCTATCGCTCACAGATATCGTCATCTGTTCCGATAGCCAAGCAGCGATCAAATTTCTGAATTCAGTCACCTTTAATTCCAAGACTTCCCTTAAATGCCTCCTATCTCTTAACGAGATGGCCAAGTATTTCAGCATCCAACTTATGTGGGTGCCGGGACACTGTGACATTCCAGAGAATTGCGAAGCGGACGAACTCGCTAGAAACGGCACAAACTCCGTGCTCTTTCCGGGTGAAGACCCACCCTCCATGCCTATCGCTACTATAGAACATCTGCTAAAGCTTGAAACGCTTGCTCAAACCGCGGATGGATATATGGCACAGGATGCCTCATTACCAAACAACTATGGCCTATGATTGATCCCCTAGCGATCGCTTAGCTTGATCAGATTAAGCAGGCCAAACCTCAGATCTCTTATTGGCGTTTTAACAGGGCATTGTACCATCGGCTCATGACTCCACACTAGGCCTGCCCTAAAATGATTTCTGTAGAAGCTGCATGGACGAGGATGAGGAAGAAACCATCGAACACTTGCTATGTAATTGCAGTGCTCTCTCATCCCGTGGATTCAGACTTTGTTAATCTGGCTGAACTGAGCAGCATCAGATTTAGCCCTCTTCTTCGCTTTATCAAAAGCACAAATTGGTTTGCGGAATAGGTAGCCTAAAATCAGCGTGGTAACACAATGGGCCTATGTTTGGCCTAAGTGTCTGCTGTCCGTATGTGCGGCAACCAGCCACTTCAACCTAACCTAACTACACACAATAGATACATGTATTAGGTACTCTCTTTTCTCAAACCACGTTTTTTCGTGAACGGCGAAGAAAAACATCAATGAGTTTACTAATCCCTCGCGCAACAAAATTTCGATTAGTTTTCACGCAGTCTTTGAAGTTTGTGTGAAAAGGGTTTAGTCTAATTAATCTCGATTTTAACGAATTTGGATGTTATTATGTGTTCTCTGGAAAGTCTTCATCTACACTCTACTGTATTTTAAAGAGCTCACCGGAGGATGTTGGACATGTTGTATATCCATCATTAAGACCATTAGACAAACAAAATTGTCTACCATTCGTTTAAGTCCCCCAAATGCGGTCTCCAGGGATAGCATGTCTTTCTTACAAAAGAAAATAAAAAAATTGATAAATACATCCTCAAAATGATAATCCTATCAAATGAGAGCACTGGCTGGTCCAGACGTTCTAATCCAACCAACGAGCATATATACTTCTTGTCCCAGTCTTGCAAATCCCATTCATCAACAGTGGGAGTTAATGTGCAACAGTTCGCCGAGTCACTACGAACTGACTTACTTATGGACCCTCAACCCTTTCAAATACTTTTTTACGAAAACAAAATATTGTCCCAGGGCCAAGGGAAAACGTTCAAAGCCGACTATGTCATCATATTTCCACAAACAGAGCAAATAACAACGACGACAAATAAATAAGACACCAATGGATGCTAGTGAAAGAATCCCTTTTTGTCGATATATCCAATTCAAGGAGATATGAGAAATGTGAACACATTCACCCTTACAACGAACTACGAAGCAAATGAATGGCACAGAGCGGTGATGGCGCTATAATGATACGTTATCTCTTCATTAATTTGCCAGTGTATAGACGGTGCACGTGGTTGTAAAAGTGCAAATTGATATTTTCTAACTCATTTCAGATTTCATTTGCCTTCCCCTTCTGATAGTCTACAGAAGTATGTTTAATTCATGTACGATACTGACGTGTTCGGTTATACTGCATACTTCTAGGCTGACTTTGGTTGTATCTTTAATCGATTATTTATACTGACTCTTTATTCAGTGCCCCACGAACAGGTAAATGTGCTCACCTTTCCATGGAGAAAAATAGTGAAAAAAAGAGATCGCCCGAGCAGGGACTTGAACCCTGGACCGTTGGATTAAAAGTCCAACGCTCTACCGACTGAGCTACCCGGGCAGTTGGATGACGTGGCACACTTGTACCACATGACACAAGAGCAAAACAATAATTGTGAAATTCTTTGTGTTATGAAACCATTTATGTATTTATTTTACAAAGATTGTTTGTGTTTTCAACTTTTCGCGATAGGGCATCTACACACAGTTGAGCTATGAAACTGAGATTTCCGGGACTATGCGAAGAATTTTACTCCCATTGCCGCACTCATGCTGAAGTGGTTTGTCTCGTATGGGTCTTGAATGTGAGAAAAAAGAATTAACTAATATTCATTTAAGTGCCAAAGTTATTCAATTGGAGGATTCATTTAAATTTATTAAAATCGTATTTCCGCCGATGATTAACTTCCAGTTTTGAATTTCTATGAAATGGAGACATTTGAGGGACAATACTCAATAGACAAATGTTTGAAGTTGGGAATGTTGCTTAACCTTAGAACCGTGTTTGGGGTGCAGAACTCCACAAACACTTTTCATTGATAAATATTAATCACAATTTTGTACACGCCCACATCATATTTCTGTATTTTCAAAGCAGAGATGAAGTATTACAGAGATGCCCGACTTCTACTTCTCTTGCCCCTTAAAATGTTTGACAACTGTTTTTATAACGTGTCCATAAGCCAAATTGACCAATCAGAGGACGGCATTTACGTTATTTCGTGAATAACGGTCAAAAATTCATGAATATCTGTCAAAAAGGTACTTAAATTCGTCAAATGGACTATTTAATGAGCTGTGAAATCGGCTATCTCTGTAATATTTCATTTCTGTTTCAAAGCATTGTAATGTCAGCTTCGTAAAAGCAGTTTAATCGTATTTAATTCTTGTATGTGTCTCGTGTGAGAGGGCCTTAAACGAAACAACCTCCGTACGTGCCTGGGTAGTTGTACTCCCCAGCATTTCTTTCAGTACATTTTGTATGAAAAAAAACTTTCAATTTTTTTTCAAACGCTAAAATTGAGTGCGTTTGTTTTGCAATTGCTGGTATCAGAAAAGGTAAGTTTTCATTGAAAAAACGTATTGAGTTGTTGAGGGTTGTTGATAATAATAATTTAGTGCTATTGTTATTAGTGCAAAAATGATATCATTTATTTGACTGTTCAGTTTTCATTTCGAATTAAAAAATTGGCAAAATTATAGAGTTATTTATTTGGCAAATATTAAGCGTTAGTTGGCCAATGAAGAACAGCAGACAGCAAAATATTTCGATGATGTGGATGAAATTAGCGATGCGATTGATTGACGAGACCACCCTGTGCTTCTTTATCTCTCTAGGATGTTGGCACGGCTGATGATTATTCTTCTGACGATGATCTATCAAATGAACTGATGAATGAACTCAAATATAGACTTTGAGCCGCTCCAGAATATCTATTTAGGAGAGCTGGATGAAGATGAGAAAAAACATATTGATTTCATGGAAGTGGGAGTGGCAGAAGTAGCAGCTGAGACAAATCGTGGCTAGAAATATATGGACCAAGGCAAACATGACAAAACTATTTGGTGGTCAATGCCCAGCGTTACAGAGTACCAAGTAAATGAAGACGAGAAGAAAGAATTAAGCACGCCTGTTTTAGCACAGAGACTTTCTTATAAAACAGAGGTTCGTTTGTTTCAGTTTTCCGCTACTCGTATGAAGTATCTCTTGTGAGCTGCACGACTGACTCCAAAAATTATGTTCTGCTATTGTCATCTGCCCATGCTGCCGAACATATACATAGAAGGAAGGTAATCACGCACAAAGGTGGCATCGGAACTTTCGACAAAAATTTACGCTGCTACTTTTACAAAAGTGTCCAACATGTTGGACTTGGCTGGGCTTGCAACTTTTCGACTGTTTGAGTTATGCCATCCCGCTTGGAACACCAATAAATCACAGAAGCGAACAATTTTTCTCAAAGAGTTGGGTCAACTAGACCTGGACAATCGATGCAGACTTCCACTGAAGTCATCCGTTAAAATTGCAATTTGACAGGTAACCAGTCAAATAGCGTTTTCTCTTCTAAAAGGTTTTCGGCAATAAATGTAAAAAAGCATCATAATTTTACATCATCTTCACTAACTACTCGCATTCTTATAGATTAAAAACTCATTGTTACGCAATGTGCGCCATGTAAGTCCCTGTGCTCGAAAAGCAGTCACAAAAATTACAGCCGTTTGCTACAATCTAGCAGCAATCATTTTATCCGAGCTTGTGGGCACTGCTACCTCTAAAGTTCAACAGCCCTTCGATGAAAAATGTTTGGACGAGGATGAAATTTCCTTCAGCCTAGGTTATTTATTCTACACCAGGTCCAGACTGCATTCAGCCGCTCCACAATTACTAACATTCAAACGAGCTCATACCAGCTCTCTCACACAACTGTCAGATATCTGATTTGTAAAAAAAATTGACTCCATCTTTATATATGTATAAACAACGTACAATGTATATTCATACACATATTGTATTAAAATGTATTTACATGCACAATGTAACATGAAATTCAACCCATAAGGAACTCAACTATATCGGTTAGTTATCATATAAAATGCAGTTAGGAGTACAGCTTCCCAAAGAATATGTTGACCGGTCGATATCCGGTTCTAAGGTTAAAAGGCATAGGGAGACAGCAGACCATGTCACTAGTCTGACAGAATCATTGTCATGCTGAGTTTTAATTTTTGGTGTTGCCAAGAACCAGCCATTTTGCTAAGGCGAACACCAAAAAAATTAAACTCTGCTTTGACAATGATTCTGTCTGCGACCAAGAGTCATTCATAAAATAACATGGGGCAGAAAGTTGTAACGCATTTGCAATCAGTGAAACAATCAGAATTCATTTCTACAGGCCACTGGCAGCACGCAAAATCAAAAATATCTGATTGTAGGTCAAAGCCCTCGTAAATGGTAAGCTCCAGAGAAACCTTGATAGACGAATGATGCTTTGGATGATTGGCGTGAAATAAAAAACTGAAAACATACTTACATGCCAAGGAGCGACTGATACTGAGCTGTACCTGCTTTCCATCGTTGATGGTCCCTAGCACACTGCTTCCAGTCTGCAAGAACAAGTTGTATTGGTTAAGCAATAGCAAGGGCAATGCACGGGAGATGCGATCATTCTCGCCTTCTCGAATTCGAAGACTTTCTTAGATGGAGTGATGGTTTCGGTGGGCCTCATGAGGACGAGTCAGTGCGACGACAACGGATTCAGGGCTACATACCCATGTGGACACAACTCATAGAGCTTGCGCTTTCGTCGTCTCCCGCATTTGACTGGACTTTATAAGAGAAAACATCGATTTTTTCCTATTATTTAATGCAGACATTAAATGGTTGAGCCCACGGTACACCACGGCGTATGAGATACACAAAAATTAGTTTTCAGACAAACAGCTCAGCGTACCTGCTCCGAAGGTCGATTGAATAAAAAATTTATTTATCTTAGAGCTACCCCACATGGTCTATTCGAATTAAGAATCATTTCTAAGTTAGTTTCAAATAAAATATACTTTCATGTGTTAATTTAATAAAGAAAATAGTTAAGCCACCAGCAATTTTTGACTACATTAACACAAATTTGCCATATTGTGTTAGTTACCACCAAAGCATCGTAATTTGGCGCAACACAGAGTGGTCTCAAGTGTCGTGTTGTCCTCATCGGCTTCCACCCCTCTTACCCGTTAAAACTTGTGAACAGATTTTTTATTACTTTTTCGCAGACCAAGCAGAATAATCTGAGAATGACATTTACATGATTCCATGATGGACTTTTAAAAATGTGTTATTACCTATCAACAAGGCCCCCAATTTCGTCGGTGGACAAAGGGACAATCAGCTTTCGAAATAATGGTGGATTGCTCTATTGATACTGAAAGAGCGAGAGAACACTCGGGATCAGCCCAGTAGCCAATTCTTCTCTCGCTCTTGCACCTTTTTTTTGTATTTTCTTTGTTCTGATTTATTATAGAATTATCTGAGTTGGGTAGCATGCGTCAATAAGAGACAAGGTGCGGGACACAGAGAATTTAGGGAGAGAATAATAAAAAATTAAGAGAAATTATAAAAAATGCATCTGCCATTGAAATTGTACGATCTTAATGTGAAAAACATGGTAACCCTACAAAAGAGAATTGGCAATGGTCAGCCCGGCTGTATTTGAACGGGGCCTGTGAAAAAGTTTCTTCAGAATACAATTCTTAGTAAATGTACCTGCTCTTCGTAGTAAGTTTTCCTAGTTTCAGCCTCCTTGAATTCATCCGTCCAGAAGAGGTTGTCAAACCGAACAAGCCTACAGAGTGAACTTCAGTTTATTTGGTGATGATTTTCTCATTCTTTCTCTTTCTATCTGCTGGTGTCCTCACTCTATTATTTCCTGTCAACAGACAGCTTTTTAAAAATTGACAGCGAGTGACATTTGTTCGGTGGGCAATTATACATTGAGGGCGAGTGACTCGAAATTGCGATCGAAACGACAACCTCGGTGGGAACGGCCTATTGAGGTTTCAGTAAAAGTTCACCCAAACCTCCGGGTCTCGGTTCGGTGGAAACGTAGCATAAGTGTTTTGAAGGATTTGCGTTCCCATATTTTTGTTCCTAATCATTCAATCTATGTCCCATGAAATTAGGTACTATCATGCACACACCGAACGAAATCCCAAGATTTCAGAAAATTTCGCCGGGGTTTTGAAACCTCGCTAAGGTTACCACGGTTTTTTCAAACCTACCACTCATTTTCTTCGGGATCTACCACACATTGAAATTTTTAAATCCCAACACTGATGGTTAGGCTTGGTACAACCTTCCCAAGAGAGAATCCACTCTCTGTGCCTCTCGCTACAGCTAACCCTCTTCTGAAGTAACGTGTAATCGTATCTTTTTGACAGAAGACACCACGTGCCTTTAAACAAAGAGAAATGGCCAGCACTTAATCTCACTCAAGGCTCTCATCGGTGCCATGGGTGTCCCACAAAATACTTTGAATTCTGGGGAAGAACCTTCTCGGCTCGTTCAGTGGTCGAGATAATGGTAGGAACTAACATCTTGGGTCTACTTTTTTAATAATTTATACGTACTGTTCGACATAAGCATACGACAGCAGACCGTAAGCGATTTAAGTAGTTTAAACATTTTATTCGAACAACATTTTCTGTTTACTTTTGAGATTACAACTAGGCTTACAAGCTAAAGGTTGGCTCAACAATAGGTGCACAACTGATGTACATACATTGTTTAATTTACGTTAATATCTGTGTATTGTTTTTTTTTTTGTCTTACAATGCCCCGTGCATCATCAAATCCGTGGGTATATCTATGTTGCAGCTTTGTTGTAGGCACCAATCGAGTAATATTTGCCTTGTGAGTTTGCAAAGTTCCTTTTGTACGAAATTTTGAACCAAATTTGTTTGTTTTTCACTTTTTCTCAAAAATGTATCATCTCTTTCTCCAAAACCCAACACTGAAACCACAAGAAAGCAATTTGAAGAAAAAAAATAGTGGCGATGCAAACCTCAAGAACACGCGCACTGTCTTCCGTGCCAGGCGTCTCATCTCTCTTGGCAACACATTACCAATGTCTCTGCGACTTAATTACTACATGTAGAAGCCGCCATAGTAATATATCATTTCAAACATCTCTTCGATCACCACCACAAAGATAAAAAAAATGCATGCACTGCATACCAACAAGCGTACCCTTCCCGTCACAGCACAGCATGCATCCCAGCCTTATCTCGTTCAATATCACACGATCCCTTAGAATGTCAATATAAAATTAAGAGATGTGATAATAATGTTACAAGAGTCGTAGGAAATCATTTGGTATAAAATAAGAAAAATTCAAAATTCAGCCAGACGAAACTATTTATTTTTTTTATTTACACATGAGTCTTGGAGATTTATCAAAAATAACCAATTTTCAATCTAAATAAAATTGCTTACTTCTTCGAATGCCACGAGGAACCGAAATATTGTTTTCGCGATTCAATAATTTCTTGGACGGCTTGTCAAACTGTTGGCGGTCCACAAATTGACGATTCATAAATCTTTGCTCTCTGTCAATGACCAATTGAAGTACAAGTATTTTTTTCGGTAATGAAATACCGGCTACCTGTAGTTAAGGAAAATTCCATTTGAGTGCAATGCCAAGAGTTGAGATCCCAACAAATCACAGGTAGCAGTTCGCATCTCTCTCGTGTGAAATGCAATATCTCTGAAACAATTATGGGCAAATTTGAGATTTGATTTCGTTTGGTTCTGTCATACGCTTAATTAATTACAGATGGTACTTTAGTTTTAATATGATGCTTTCGCTTGCATGGTCTTTGTTTCTCCACTTCAATTGAAATTGCTTGCAAATATCTTTAAGCATGAATACATGAACATGTCAGGGTTCCCACTTAACGAGTTGTTTATCAAAAAATACTTTATGAATATTTAATAAAAATTTAACGCGACGATCGCGTGGCTCTTTGTATTTTTAACTAGGTTTACTTTTTATGTTTCTCATAATAAATAATAATAATAACGCGATCGTCTGCTCTATCTATTCCGCAACCAAATGATATGTTAAATATGTCAAATAATTTATTCAATGATCGTTTATTAGTGCTGTTCCTGTAACTTTCATTCTTTCAGGAACCAAGCAACAAACCTCTCTTTCATTTATTATTGTGTGAAAATTGAATTTTGTTGGTTTCAGGTACCTACGAAATTTTGTTTTCTTTTTTGTCCGTCCAGGTATATTCCATTCACTCCCGGAATGTAAGCAAAACAAATGATAATTCCTCAAGGACCAAAAATCCTGTGCCAGACAGAGGGGACAATTTGTCAGCAAACCTGCCTGATAAATATTTCCCCGCTGTATAATACACGCACATATACTCTTGCATGGACGGCATCCATCCAGAAGCGTACTGGGGTTTTCTCATTCAACAAGTTGTACCTTGGTCCCTGTACCACCCTTGTCAGCACTGATCGCAGCGACTGTTGCCATGCCGACTCGTATATGTGAATGTATGCATGTGTATATAGAATAATTCACATTGAATTTCCCATTGCCAAGCATTCCTGTGTCGAGATTATTGATCATCGTACTCCCTGTGAGGGCCTTCTATTCTCTCCGCTACTGTAGAGTTTGCATTCTTAAACTCACCTCGCACACGATCGTGTACGCCGAAAAGCTCTCAAAGAGCTTTCGTCTTTGAATTGAAGTGCGAAAGAAAAATCACACTCTCCCTACTTGACGAGTACACCAAATCCGAAACACGTTCTTCCCGTTCTCGTATCTTTATCACCTTCCATGTTCGTGCTCGTTGCCCTGTGTATTCGTCGCTTCCCCCTCTTCAAATTCAGCAGCGCTTCAACCTAGCCGGCTGTACAAAAATACAATCCGAGTGCGAGACCCGATAAACTAATTGAAAGCAGAAAACCAAAGAAGGGGTAACACACCAGCCGCTGACACAGAAGAAACCAAAGAAAAAAAGAAACCAAACGTTGGTCGGCAACGTTGACGATACTCACCACCGCATTGGTCTCTCAGATTATTTTTATCGACTTTACAGAAGACTTCGTTGCGCCGTTTCGTCGTGAGTTATCCGTTCTGTCGTTGTCTTGTCGAATTGACCGTATACTATATTGTTGCCTCGCGTTTTTCTCTTGAATTCCGTCGTACGTCAGTGTCAGAATTTTCCATTTTCGTTTCAGAAATTTCTAAACTGCGGTCGCAAAGGTGAAAAGAATTATTCTCCGCCGAAAAGTGTAATTGATTGGCGCTGGTGAAAAGCAAAAAAAGTATACATAGAATAGAAAGCATCTCGTGGTTTCCATTTTGAAATATAAAGTGATTTAAAAGAACACACGCAGCAGTTAATATGAGGGAAATCGTTCATCTGCAAGCCGGTCAATGTGGCAACCAAATTGGATCAAAGGTTTGTACTTCTCTCGTTTGTACTTTATAGGCAGACAGACGACCGGTGGGGGACGGGATGTACTTGTGGGTAACAGGGTGTGACGGTTGAAATTGTCGGCTCCTTCCGCAACACAAGAGGTGAAGAAGTAGCAGGAAGGTATGAGAGATGGATGGATGCCGTCATAAGGCCATTTTATGTGTCACCCTAGCGGCTGTTCTGCTTTGCGGTTATTTTTCTTCAGAGTTTCACGCATCTTCCCGCGCTCCGCTGGCGTTCGGGTCGAGTTCGGCCGAGTAATCAGCGCCAGCTCTCTTTCTCTTATGTTGTTTGCTTGTGCGACTCTGTTCTGTTCTATTTTCGAATTATTTACTCGTTTTCGACATTCCGTGTTAGTTCCTTGATGCGCCGCAGCAGCTCCACGTGGTAATGGTGGGGCTTTATGTGCAAAAACTAAAAAAGCTTCTGTTGCTTTCGAGAAGAGAACCTTGCTAAGTGAACGCCAACCGGTGGGTGGTACAAGCGGTAAGGACGGTGATTGCGGTGAGGCGCTGTCGATACAAATATTACGTAATAGACAGCATTTTTTGGTCTTCCAGTCGGCATCGTTGTGGCTTGTTAGCGGTGACCGGTGGGTTACCTCATTATAGAACAAGACGTCTGATTGAGGGTGGCGAACACTTTGTATTGGTTTTTGCCTTGTTGGTGATGGTCGTCGAGGGCGCCTGTTGTATCATCGGCTTAGGCAACGTCACGTGTGTGTTTACACTTATGCCATGTCACTTCCGTGGAGGGTCGCCACTGGTTGTCTAACAAATCCCCAATAGATTCCATTCAGCCATTTTAGACGTGCTCGCGATAATGAATTCCCCTAACTGCAAACTGCTAATGTGATGCCGTTATAATGGATTCAAATTCATCGTTTTTTTTTCCTTCCTGAGAGCCTGGCTGCCTATTACGTTGAGAACTGGAATTAGTTATGCATTCGACTTAACTGTTGGACTTGGCTCTTTTCTTATAATTAGTATTGTGTTAGCCGGTTTTCTCACAATTGGCTCTTCAACCGGCTGCCATTGACCTTATGCAGCGAATGACATGAGAGTGGTAGAATCATTAGGAATGTTTGAAATGATGACAGCGGTTCAGGGAGTTGTTGACTTTGGCTGGAGTTTAGAGACGTAGCTTGTGGCTGTTCCGAAGATGTTAGGAAACTTTCTAAACTGTTTTCTGGTTATTTTCGATGTCAAGTGGAAGTCGTCGCTCCGTTCACAAAGACTTTCTATTTGACGAATCTTAACTGTGCTTTAAGGTGACATCAGGCATTGTATTCGTTCACACGAATCATATGGTGTGATATCCTTTCGCTGGGTTTCCCCCGAGGGACTGAGTAGAGTCCTCTTAATAGTTACTTGTAACACGATGTCCACTTGACCATCTGTCACACAAAAAAAAAACGTCAAGGTCAAGATGAACAAAACAGTAAGATTTTGCTGTTTTCGTCAAAGGTGGTGTCCGATAAAAGGAGCATTATACTCCTTTCTCCATCTATTAAGCCTGCCCTTGACAGCAGCGTTCTCTTTGAGTGGGTTAAACACTTTCTCATACAGCGGTTTCAAGTCAGCATTTGGATATCTCTACACGTCAATCACTATGTGGAGGAGATGACACTCATTCTTGCTTGCCAATATAGAGTTTGTTCACTATTCACCTTTCACCTTTCCATCAGAGACGCAAAGGAGCTTAAGCCAAATAGCTGTTTAGTAAGTATCGTTGAGTTATATTCAGATTCCAGATCTATTTTAAGAATTTGATTCACCCTGATTGTCTTAGTCGTGTTACATGTCACTGTGACACATTTGTATTCATTTAGTCACATAAAATGACTAAGGCAGTACAAATTTGTCACAGTGACATGTGGCGCGACTAAGAGAAGAATGGTGATAGTTTTTCCAGTTTGCCAGTTTTTTTTTTTGAAGCCAAAAATTATGTACGATCATTCTGAATTTAATTAGCATTCATGTTGAGCACTTAATAGGTTTGGAAGGTCTTCACTATCATAACCATCAATATATGATCCTTGAAAAGATCTATGCCTTGGCACGGAGAATTCATAAGTGCACATTTATGTGATCTCACATTGAAAAGTCTTATACAGGACTAGAGGTTTCAGAAATACCGTATTCAGCTATCGGATGAAGTCTTAAAGGAACTCGTTTTTGACACTTACAGTCTATAGGATTTTATAGAGGTGACTTTCAGGAATTCAACTAGCCGCGTAGATACTTCGCCGATGACTGTTCGAATATTCTGAAAACAGCTTAGTCCAGAATCTTACGCCTTGCGTCCAGAGGAGCGTTGAAATATAATATATAATGCTCCTATGGCTGCCGCTGCACACTACAAAATAATGTTACATGAAAAATGTACATTTAATTTCAATTCATTCTTAATGCAGCCGCCTACTGTTGGAATATTCAGCTGCAGAGTTCACATCAGTTCAAACTGGCTTCAAAACTGCAGAACATTATTTTTAGAAAAATGTATTCTCGAAAGCAACCCAATGTACGTACTCTGAAAACATTGTAAATAAATATGTCGCCGCTTCTCTAGTACATTTGTGTGCGAAAATATCTTGTAGTTGCAGAATGATTACAGGGTGGCAGGTGATTGATGCTGCAACAATTTTTGCTAGACAATTTCTATAACAAGAAAAACCTGACATTGAACCAATCAAATGCAGATCATTACTTCACACCATTTCAGATCAGCTCTGTCAAATCCTTTTGAAGAATAATACAAACCCTTACTGAAGAAATTACACCTTAATGTCAAAGCAAGCAGCCAGAATTGAGATTAATGGAATGTCATTGACAAGCAAAATTAAAAGCATTGGGCCCATACCTGAGGGACACCTGATGGTACATTAATGTGGTCTGATAAATTATTGTCTATTTTCACAATTTGCATCCGACCTGTCAAAAAAAATTCGATCCATATCAGAAACTTCGAATGGAAACCGATACAGCATAGCTTATGCAGCAGTATCCCTCGCAAACATGCGCTTTATCTAAGTTTTCATGTTTTTATGGTTGAAAAGGACCGTAATAATGTATTCAATATGCGAAAATAGATCTTCACGTGTGACTCTTGCGTGGCCTATTGTGTACGCAACATGAATGTTTCCACACGTAAATAGACTTGGAAGTGCACATCTTACTGATCTGTGACTGGCTGTTACGTGGGTTCTCTTTAATCCGAGTCAAATATCAAGGTCGCCAATGAAACTGTCTGCCATCAGACCCACAATGATTCTCGTAATCATGATCGGATTACCATTTTAACCCACCCACGACATCATCAGAGTATACTTTCTAAATTGCACTCCATCAACGAGCGTATGACGCCATATATTGTTTGAAATTTCATTTTTCACGCGATAGCTTTGAGATTTTAAAATCTTATCGTTTCGATTATAGTCCTGGTCATTTAACCCGTTTGTTATACTCATCAGGCGACCTGCTTGAATGACAAACACTTCCACGTACATGTACACGCAACTTGATTTAGTTCGAAATGTACAGGCGGCAGTTATGTCATTTTTATGTGCCCACTCGACACCGTGCACGCTTGCGGCTGAAAAGCGTCGTTAACTGACATCATCGGAAGATATACAGGTTTAACTTATTTTTACGATAAACACAAAAGTGATCTAATAAGTTAAAGCGAAAAAAAGTAATTTTGAAGGTAGTGTGATTTAAATGTAAGTCGAAGCACCACTTATCAGAGTGTGTGTAATGTTGTTCACTTGGCTATTTTTGGAGTTGTTTTTGCGATCGTTAATTTTTTCCGAAAATGTGTGTACAAGCCGCAAAGGCACAAATAGGGAATCAGATGCCACATGTTGGTTCTTTGCCTGAAAATTGGTTCAATTACACATTCATGGTTCATAACAAATTTTTAGGTTGCTCGTTTCGGGTTATCGTTTGTTTGTCATTAATCTCATTCTCAACAATTCAATGAGAATCCCCTGATCCCTGAGATAGAAGGCTTAAATATTCACATTTTAAGCGTCTATAGGAAAATGAAGATTAGTCGGCAAATATGTGGATTCTGTAATCAGCGTCAGCGTGTTGATTGGCAGTTCAGCATTATCATTTGCGCTATGTACTAGTTTATTGATGAACCCATAATATACAACTTTTAATGGAAAGCTAAAGCCCTTCGTGCAGAGCTTGCATTGTATCCGGCTTGTGGTGGAAGTCATACTTACAAAGTTGGTGTGGTCGTCTGCGAAGACAAGACAAGGGACGCGTGTATTCGAAGGATCTAAACCTAAACTTAAACATTTTCGTTCTATTAGCAGCTCACTGTGTCATCTGTCAGACATAAACTTCAGTGATGCATCTCAGAGACAACGTGGTGTCGTCATCATTTCGGAACGTCCGGATGCAATCAAGTCTCTTGATACAGTCACTTTTCAATGATTTTGATTTTTTCTTCATTAATTGATTCGGGTTTCTCTCTTGATGAGATGACCAACTATGATGTGTGTGTTGGGACACTGTCATTTCAGGGGATTTCGAAACCACTTGATTGCCTTGGTAACCGACTCACCACTTTTTCCAATTGGCGATCTACCTCTGACTTTATTTCAAACCTTGACATCGCTAAATATAGATTCTCAGAAGAAAATAAGGGCCTCATTATAAAGCAAATCGATCTACTCTTGTTTTAACGCTTGTCAGTTCAATTAAGCGGAGTGTACCAGCACTTTCTTTTCACTTATGTCCTGTATCCACTTGTAGGTCATAACGCCTCTACAATGCCTACGCGCCATCGAGTGCGCTTTCTAGGAATGTGCCTTAGCTCTCCCCAACTTTTTTCCCAGTTGCACTGCTTCCTTATCAACTGTTCTGTACTCTTAGGAGAATCGCGCATCCTGATTAAGAGGGTTCCATTGCATCGCTGGGCTATCTATGGACCTGTCACCTTTTCGGAGAGTGTAACCAATCCGTCACTTTCGCTTGCGAAGCCAGCGCATGTATGTGATTGCGCTTGTCACACCTGACGTAACGCTCTTCTTCTTATCTTCATGGGATTTAGGGACTCTATCTCGATCCTCCCTACTGCTGGAGCTCCTGCAATTAGAGCTCACAGCGGTTTTCGTTCGTTGATTCTTCGCCGGGTATCCTTGGAAAGCCACGCCCTAAGCTTCCCTGCGACCAGCTGTTAGGAAACTCATCAAATTTGTAGCGGGACACTGTGACACCCGCCTTCAGGATAGGTATTACCTACAACATCGAAAAGATGCAGAGACAAGTGGGAGCACGAAACCATTGTACACTTCCTGCAGCACACTCTCCACTCGAAAAACGAGGCGATGTGAGCAATGTTGGCGTCAACCATCTCAATTGCAGAGTGGGAGTCATCTGATTCGCGTGGTAGCACAATCGGCATATGTTGGCCGAGGAGTGAGAGCTCCTCTGCAGCCAGCGTTGCACCAACCTACGCATCTATGCTTTGAGTGCATCATGGCGAGTCTTTTGTTAGTGAAAGCTTCGACACTCGACAGTGTACACGTTATTATATATAGAAATTTGAGAAAACGGTCATATGTACATATGTCTGCATTTCAATTCCGATTTGATATCGAAATCGTGTCCATTGTCTGTGCCTGTTGAATTATGAGAGAAGACCCAATGAGTGCTCCCGTTTATAACTTCGCTGCCACCTTAAAAAGAACTAAGTCGACTCAAGGTGTGCGTTTCTTTTCAATTTGTTTGTGCTTCCACGGAACTGATAAAACAAAAACATTGTCTAATTAAAAATACACTCTTCTGTGTACCCATTCCTGTCACAGCTGTTTTTTGAGGTCAACATATGATACTCCAGTGCGTTCAGTTCCTCGAATACATTTTATCGCCATACGCATATCAATTTAGAAACTTAAATCGCTGTGAATTCGGCGGCAAATAGCTCCGGAATGTGAAGGCTGTTTCGAATAGGTCTTGTGCCTTCTAAATTCGTGTGTCTAAGGCGCCGTGTACAGAACAATGTTGCTTAATTTCCGGTTAGATTATGAAATGCTGTGAATCATTTTTTACGTGATTCTGAGGAATTAGGTTTAAAATTGGTTCAGTCTTCGTGTGGTTGAATTTAGCTGTATAGGAATGTGGGTTTGAAAAGAGCCACGAAAAGCATAACCTGCAAATAATGTCACATTTTTCGGAAGAAATCTTGAGGAGTTTATTTCTTCCAAGCATGGTTTCGCCTTTCACAAAAAAAAAATACAGGTTCTTTCTAAATTGTTTTTTAGTTAGGAGCGACACGTACGCTTTATTGAATGAATTTCAAAATTTAATCGCTCGCTATTTGGTTCGGTTAAAATTCCTTTCGAAATGTTTCGCATACACATGTGTTTATATTCACTGCTTTTGAGATTTAATTACTCAACATTTGTCACTGTTTTTGTGCAGAATTATATGACAAATGCATGATTGTGACTAATCTTTAAGTTAACGAATAACAATCTAGTTAGAACTTTATTTCTTATCGAATTCGTGGGTAGATATTTTGTAAACACATTTGAAAGCCTTGTATGGTATTCCTCACATGTCGAGAGTTGTTTATTAAATTTAAATGATGTCATTGATGTCACGATGACGCATGGGAATGTGGTCATGCAATGTTACGTCACTTTGCATACAGGATATGACAAGTGAAGTCACACTTGCAATGCATACGTTCACTTTTATTTTTCGGAATAAATCAACCAAAGTCGATGGCCTCGATTAACTAAGTATTCCTGGCATACATTTTAAACGTGCAGGGTCATTCATTTCGTGGTTCGAAATATAAATTTAAGTAATTTCCGTAGGTTTCGATCGAATTGTTGTTCCCATATATTGTTTGGATCTTGTCATTGTAAACTGGGTGTAATATCATTCAAATGTCCTTCATTGTAGTTCCTGCGATCAGTTCACATCACCAAAACTCGAAATAACTCGTCCAGAAGAGACGTATGAGATGTTGCTGCGTCCAATTATAACCACATGTCTTCCACTTCCATATTTTTGGCAAAAGAAAATCATTTACCACTTGGTTACAGACTGGATTGCCGGCGACTGTGCATCTTCCTCAGTTTCGAAGTACGTACATAGTATGGAACAATGACATCACCAGACCGCATTGCTCATCATACAGTAACTTTTTGTGATCCACATTGTAAAAATGCATACATACATATTTAAGTGACATACATATGTGAACTGGTTTAAGCTCTGCATAAAGTGCGAGTGTTTTGTGGGGAGTTGAACCGCACTTGGCAACAGATGTGTATCGCTTAATGCTTCATACCTTACACATCGTCTCCACAGGGCATACATCTTCCCAACATCACAACCACAATCTGAACAGCAATCAGCGATCGTTTATTTTTGGTGGTGTTTCATGTCGTTTCATTTCAACGTTGGTTTCTTCTTCGTGTGGTCCTACAATCGGGGATTGATCTGGACTTCAATTAACAAGTCTTTCCCGCTACTGTGATCTCTGGTTCTTCTCTAGCTACCAAAGAATCAACATAAAATGGTGGCAAACCAACCACGAATCAACCGAAAGATGTCACACTAAAAATATAGTGCCATAAATGACATTCAGCAACAATTTTGTTTTCCTTCTCATCATCTACTACTTTTTATCTTTAAAAAAATCGTGCACGAATAGTAAAACAGAGAATCCAACAGCAATAGATGTTCAACATTTGAACCAGAAATTGAGTTTACAGAGATAACCGACTTCACCGCTGATTGCCCCCTAGTCCATCGATGAATTTGAATACTTTTTTGACAGATATTCATAAATTGTTGACCGTTATTCACGAAATAACCTAAATGCCGTCCTCTGATTGATCAATTTGGTTTAAGTAACTTTATAGAAAACAGTTGTCAAAAATTTTAGGGGGCAAGAGAGGGTAGGAGTCGGGCATCTTTGCAATACTTCATTTCTGATTTGAACAGAGCTCATGCAGTAATGTCATGTAAAGTGTAAAAAAATAAATAAAAAAGTTGTGAAGTAAAATGAGACAAATAATAAATAAAAAAGTTGTGAAGTAAAATGACACAAGTTACGTCAAATGACATCGCTAACTGTCCGTATAACTGTCACTGATTTCAATATTAAATCTACTTCTCTTACGAAAGTCATTTTACTCCTTGTTACAAACCGACGACATGTGAGTTCGGTATTACATTTGTCGTTAAGTAGTCGATTTATGTCACTAAACACCAACAATCGTTTTCTCACATGCGGAATGTAATCCGTGCTCAACAAATATCGAATAACAATTGGTTGATGTCAATCGCCTCCATTACAGAAATTGCTTAAGTTATTCAACTCGTATCGATTTGATATTCGTTTGGTTACGAAACCACACAAGAACTCGAAATGATTTTGCAATATGACAAGTAGTGGAAATGGTGTATGTGCCAAAAACGGATCCTGAATGAAGTAAAAAAAAAGATGAATTTTTTGCTTTCCATTTCATGGTGAAAATTTAACTAAATAAAATGAACAGTTTACTTAATTATTCAAATTGTTTGACAAAAACTTATAATATGAAAATAAAATAACTTAAATAAATGACATACACACGTTAAGGTATGTTCGGAGGTTTTAGCTGCTATACGAGGAAATTTTAAAAGAATAATTGGCAGGATCTGCGTGTGGAAAGTAGATTAGTAAACCAAAACCGCATCAAAACCAGGAAAAGCAACTAAATAATTAAACCCATAGATGGATGACTTTTCAAAGTTGGGAAAAAATCGACTTTAGGAAATAAGGTCTGAAGTCAGAAATTGAGAGACAGAAACTTAGGACCATAATGTAAGGATAAGGTGTGCCGGACAGCTTGTCAAACCGCCATGTTTTTGTTTTGTGACGTCACTCAGGGTCCGTTTTTGACATTGGATTGATGTGTTGCTAAAGCTGACATCACATTTCGATTTTGTACGTAACAAAAAGATGTATGAAAAACATTAATTGAATTCCAAATTGATGTGAAATGAAAGAATTTATTTTATTTATTAAAGGAATTATATTGGAAAATGCCATTATGTACAGTGAATTGTTGCAGAAACTGTAATGAGTAGGAAAATGTTGAAAAGTGAATTTGTATGTGGGGAAAATGTTAATTTTTTTCTACCTTTAAGTTTCTGTTGACACAATTTCCACCGCATCACGCTTAAGACCAAATATGCATTTTTCTGACTAATCTTTAAGATTAAATTGTTACGATCGAAATCAGTTGCACTAGAATTAAGTCGTTATTACCAAGCGAAAGATTTATAAGAGATAAAATTGAGTTAAAACCAAACAAAAACCCAAAATCAACGTCATAGATAATATCTATATAATAATATAGATAAAATATATATATATAAAATATAGTTTGCTCCAAATCATATGACCGTCCTTTCCGTCGGCTAAAGATCCGACAAGACCAATTTCTGGTTTTTTTTTTTGAAAATATAACACGTAGGAAGGCTTTAAAATATGTCTGGATTCAAAAAAAGTAATGTTTATTGCATTAAATGGCAACAAAAGATAAAAATGTAAACATCTTTAATCCATGTACGCTACTCTAACGGAAAAACCACTTAAATCCACAGCCTTAGTAGAAAAGTGTTTATACACCCGTGCACGAACAGTGCAATTAAAAAGCCTTATTTATCAGTAAAAATTGTTTTTATTGAAATTGTTGTGTTTAGTTTAAATAAAATTACATTATTCAAGTCACTATTTGCCTTAGAAGGAAATCACTGCCCTGCCCAACATTTACAAAAATTGAATTTACAAGGTTTGCATCCATTGCCGACGATTTGGCCTTCAAGAAATAACTTAAATCTAATTTCTTCATAATATTCATTATATCTGTTGTTTGCTTATTTCCAAATAGAAACAACTACTTTTCATGTTATATTTGAAAACAGTCGTTGTCATTCTTCAAGAATAGTGCACATTAACCGAATTTTAAACAAATAAATAACTCCATGGCTATAGCAATCAAAAATATTGAAATACCTATGGCTTATTTATGGAACGATGTACATCTAGGGCTTAAGGTTTCAATCTGACAAACAATTTTATTCGTGGAATATATGTATGTATAGGGGGCGCAGGTCAGACTCCCTCCATGGGTGGTTTCTGCCCGGATAAGTAAAGTTAAATGGCCATTTATATGAGCTCACTACGAATCGCGAACTTTGAAAATTCTGACACTTCATTCATATGGAGTTTTCAAATACGCAGAGAGCAATGGGTAGAATTTGAACAAACACACATTTCATCGCGAATTTTTTGGTCGTGAATGT
The DNA here is from genome assembly GCA_964034865.1 of Eristalis intricaria. Taxonomy (NCBI): domain Eukaryota; kingdom Metazoa; phylum Arthropoda; class Insecta; order Diptera; family Syrphidae; genus Eristalis; species Eristalis intricaria. The sequence continues at coordinate 138,676,161 of OZ035873.1, forward strand.
GTGGATCGCGTTTGCGTCTCTTGTTTATTGCGAACTCTGCCAACCTGAGTTCGCAAAGAGAATGATTGATTCGTGGATAAAAAATGTAAAATCGTTCATAAGCATATATAATAATAATATGGGTGGCGCTACAGTCCGAGGCGGACCTGGGCCTAGCTTCTCAGTAACCACTCGTGTTGTGCGTGCTATTGTTCTCTCACGCGTGGAAGGGACCTACAGCTAAATGCCGACTCCGAACGGCCAAGAGAGAGAAGCTTTTTCTAGACAGGAATACTCTTCGAGAATTGTCAGTGACTCGAAAGAGGTGGAGCCGTGAAAATATGAAAGGTGGTAAATTCGGGTATCGAACCTGGCACCCTCGACGTAGGAGTCGACGCACTAACCCACTACGCCACGGCGATCATAAGCATAGTTAAACTAATTATTGTTGAGATTTTAGTCGATACCAAAACTCGATAATTCGGTCCCCATATTTTTGCTTACTGAGAAGTACAACTGTTTACATATTTTTTCCTGGAAATTTGTTGTTTTTAAAAGTTCATATGAATTACCTTTAACTTATTAATATTTGTAGTTATCATGGTCGGACAAGACTGATAAATTTCGTCGAGTTTGTTTGACAGATTGAAGTCGTTAACGCTAATGTTCAACGTCAGTTTATGTCATCATCGAATTTATTTTGACAAATTATGTACATAATTTAGCCAATCTTTTCTGTTAATTTGAGTTATTTTTAGAATTTTTTGAAAGATCAGTTTGCATCAACGGTATGTCTTGAAGCATATAGCCAACATGCAGTTCCCTTCAAATCACATAGCCAAGCATTAACAAGTCTCCTTGTTTTCCAAAGTATCCAAACATATGTATCTGTTTCTTGTGTCTAGATGTGTGATTTCATCTAACCAAGTCTGTCATAGTTATCTATCCGTGTAGACGTGTGGAATGTAAAAGAAATTAAACGTGCCCGTTGTGCAAGTTACAGAATACCGATACTTGAACCATAGCCAAATGAAGTGGCTCCCAAATCGGCTTGCACCGAGTACCTGGTACATAATGCGGGTGATTGACTTCAACACGTTAACTGAAGTAGGCGCCAATCACGTTTTCAATGAAAATTATAGCCAAACAGTCATTCAGTTTGAAGAAGGCACCATGACGTCAATTTAGTTGTTAAGTCTTATCCAATTCTCGCTTCAAATTGAAATGATCGGCTACTAATAAGTATCTACAATTTGAAGCTCTTCGAATTCAAGCAAACTCGATGACAAAAAACGTGACTTTTCTATTTAAATGAAAATGAATGAGTGTCTTTTCTCTTGCTGAACTTTAATTCAGAAATGAATCTTGGAGCGATTAAGTCGGATGTGTCATTGTCTGCCTAGCGTCATACGTTATAACTATGAATGGGACCAAAAGCAAATATCTGAAAGTCGTAAAATTGTTCATTCATATTGTGGGAACAAAAAAAAAAGACATGTCGTGTCTACGACTATTCCCCTGTGATGAAGTGCGGCAGCTTTGAAAATTATGATCTACAAACACCATCCACACTGCAGATGGTGTGGGACAAGTGTAAATCTGGGTCAATGACACCTCGCACATAAGGGCCCAACTTGATTCTCGAATCACATTCCTTATAATTTATTGTTCTGCTACACTTCCGTCCTTCATCCCACCAGGTTCTCGTGCGATCGCGTCGAATCTTAATTATCTGTAGGCCTAGAAAGTGTGAGTTGCTGAAGAATGACCAAAATAAAAAATAATCGAGGGAAAATCTTTCACGTACTTTTAAGTGAATAGAACGAACAAACTACAGTAATGAAAGCCAGATTGAGGTCGTCTTATTAAAGAGCGATTCAAAGAACCATCCACGATGACGACGACGACGCTGATGTTGCCACACTGCTCTCTCATGAAAGGCGTGCAAAAGTCTATTCCGTGAAACAGGTTCTCCATCCAGGCACGGAATCGGAACGTACCTTCTTTGAACACGGCGTGCATGTGTATCTGTGGAATTTCCAGAAACTATTAATTCATTTCGCCTGCCTGTGTGTGCTCACCTCACATCCTAGAGCAGAAGTGGTGCGGTCGAAAAAAGGTGAACGAATGATGGAACGAAAAAACACTGACATACTTTGTGCCGGTTCAGCTTTGACAGAGAGCTAATACCAAATGCTGCATATTATGGCCAGATTCTATGCTTCTCGATACATCTACGAGAGTTTCTACTGTCACATCACCATCGTGCGCGACAATTCAGATCTAGAGACAGTGGAAGGAGGGAGAGAGAGATGAGGTGGAAAGAAACTTGTATCTTTTTTTTCTTCATAGTCACTGAATCCGATTGCCTTAGCAATACACACACACACACACATAAGCCCGTGAATAGTGGAGTTAATTGCCTTTGAAATTATTTTATTTATATGGCAGACTGAACATGGGCACATGCATGTATAGAGCGAGAGATGCCTTGGCTTGTCTATCGCTGGCTCCCTAGGCGATGAAGTTGTTTTCAGCATCAATTCCCTTATGATGTGCGAGTGAATACCATTTTGATGTCATCTGATCCGGTGCAAGGTGAACTGCCGTATCATGTAGCACCGAATGACGTCAGCTCACTGAATCCCATCAATATTTGGTTTCACAAAAACTCCACGACGGAGCCTCACAGTTTTATCACACTGTGATATGAACATACATCCAATTTTTTGCCTAGTTTCTAGGTTCGTTAGATAGGGGAATTATCAGCCAACTATCGCCACGAGTACGAATTGAGTAGAGCACGAATATTAAATTTTTAATGCAACGTCACTTTCTGACAGAAGTGGTGTTGAGCGCCAAAAGTCTGTGTGTGTGTGCCACTGTGGCAGTGCGTGTTCCACGTTGGGGAATTTGAATAATAATAAGAATTGATTTTGAAAGGAAATAGCGGTTATGTGAATTATTTACGCCACCACCAATTCGCGCGGTTAATTGACTCGGCTGTTGGCTGTCGTTTCTGTGAAATACACTCAGGGAGCGGTTTCTTAATTGCGATTCTAAGTGATTTCTGGTGATGATGGTTGTGATGTCGACATAAAAGAGTTGGAACTGATTTATTTGACATCATTTGACATGTACAGTCACTTTCTTTGCGTATATGTACATATGCATTCCCCATAGTCACTGGGTCTGAATCTGTTTACTCATGATCGGTAATGACCTAAGAGATTACAATTAAACAGAGGTTTTCCTTCCTTCCTTACATCCGTGACATGCTCATGATTGATATTGATTGAATAAAGAGCGAGAGATTGATGAAGGAACGCACAGTCGTAACGAAGTTATTGTCGTTGAATTGTTGCCAGAATAGGTATAAAAACCGGAAATATGTTCAATTCGCACAATAAAACATTTTCCTTCTAGTTGCGGATGTGTTCACCGAACGACAAAAAAAAAAGCGAATCGAACGACAAACTAATCGAATTCAAGTTATTATACAGAGCCACCTATTTTGTGGTTCCAAACTAAACACACATTTTTGGTCTGGATTTTAATCGAATTTTTGTTTTGCTCTCTCGATGTTACATCATTGAACTAACCTCCAAGCGAGTTTTTACATAACTTGATTCTGACAAGGTAATTTTCGATGACTTCGTCACATATCGGCCAATAACACGGCCATAACTTTCCGTTTTTCAAGCCTCTGGAGTTTGCGAAAGTGCTATGCACAGCCTCACAGACCTTAGTGGTCAGTTCACATCACTCGTCTCTTCATAAACTCGTTCAAGAATAATGCCAAAAGTGATCATGATGAGACGAGATAACGTCTTGTAGAAACCATATGTTTTCCACACCCATTTCTTTGGTACGAGTGCAAACCAAATTTGTTAGCTACTGACATTCTTCAGTTTGAAGGCGCAAATGCCAACAATATACAGTACATAGTCGATTTACGCAACCCTCGACTCGCGCAACGCCTTGATTTTTGCAACACTAAAAAAATCAATTTCTTAAGAAAAAAAGCTTGAAAACCTGTTTTTTAAGAACTGTTTTCAACAATAATGATTTGCCTTCGTTCCATGATTTGCTTTCGTTCCAAAAATGTATTTTTTATACATTGCCATTTTCTCTATACAAAAATACGGATTGACTATTTTTTCTTATTCTATACCTTGGTTAGAGCAAATGCCTCAATTTCTATTAGTTGCGTAAATCTAGTTTATACTGTACCACTTTTTGTAGTATCAATGCTCCCAGAAAGTTTTCACAATTCACGTGCAGCGTTTGCTAAATCATGCATATTTTCATGGCAAACATTAGACTAAAAATGTGCGCCTTGGATGACGTTTTGTTTGACGTATAGAATTCAAATAGGTTTGATCGGCAGAATTTCATTTCCAAACAAATGTCCAATTCGGTTTGCGTCTTCGCTCTGTTATGGTTAGCGCATTTCCAGCCACAACTTAATTTCTTATGTCAAATCACGCGAAATGTTAGAGATTAGTAGCCAATTAGCCTTTGCTAATTAAATTAATTTTTGATAAAATTTGATAAAATAATTTTTGATGCATTGTTTGAGTGTGACTTGACTAGAAAAGAAAAAGAGGCACGAGTTGTTCAAGGAAATGTCTAAGTTATTTGCAACTCATTTTTTGCCATTATATTAAGTAAATGAAATTGCGTTTGGTAAACTGAGGCGCTGAACCCATTCATTCACATTCCAACTAACTTGTTGTCTTTAGTTTGTAGTCCACTGAATGATCCTTCTTATTTAGAATAAACAATATAACAAATCCAAAGTTGTGACTCTCAATTCATTGGCATTTGGACGGTACCAATACGTCAAAAATGTATATACACAACTCCCTTCTGTAATTATTCACTTTTCAAAAAACAACTAAATTCAGAAGTTATTCTTGAAACAGCTATTCTTTATACAGCACCTGGTTTTTCGGCCTTTGGAGTGGCCAAACAACAGAACATTATTGGGGAAAGTATTGAAGTCTATATGAAGCACTTTGGAGCCCATCTTCAAAGCTAAGCATGAAAAATCGAGTCTAGGTTAGGTTAGGTACAAGGGTACTGTTCCATTGTGATTACCCATAGTCCGAATACTACCACTGATTGATTACTCCAGTGATAGTGCCGTTAATTTGATCCCAACGGCAAATGCTGACTGGACAAGATTTGAAAACCAGATAAAAGCGTATTAACTTAGCTTTCACTGGGATTCGAACCGGGGACCTCGATAACCATGAACAGACACTTTACCAACTGCGCCATCTAGTCGTCACTGTAGAAGGGGAATATTCAAAGCTATCGCAAGTTGAAGACCCTCTAGATTTAAACTTGTAGGTAGTTAGTTGAATCGGTTCATCACTATTACTGTTTCTGCAGAATCAACAGTCTCTAAGCTTATATTAATTCTCTTATTATATAATTATCTTCAGTTACAATTTTCTCAACTAACATTGCAAAGCCCGCCCTCTGCTAATATGAACAACTGATTGTAGAGGAATATTCCTTGTGATTTTCAGGCACATCATTTTTGGTTTTAGCTGTTTTTCGAAGTTTGGTCCGTGTTAAGTCAAAACTGTATAAAAAAGAATTTTTGTGATAACTAACTAATATTTGTTCTTCTGTTCTTGTTTCTTTGTTGAACTTGATTTGAAGCAGAGAGAATGTTGCATCAGTGCTGTAAATAGGTATTTATTTTGTTTATTTCGTCATTTCGTTTTTCTGATTAATAATAATATCACATCGTTGAAATTTCTCCCGTTCGTCAGGAATCAAACGTTTGAATCGCGAATCATCAATGGGGTGTACATTTCGTACAATCGACCAGTTGCAGACTATTTTTACTTGATGCAGTTGAAAAGAGGATTGTTTCGAAGCCGCGACTAGTTCAATGTGTGAAGGAATAAAATCGCTGAAGTAGACACCTCTTACACAGATACAATTTTCACCGAGCTTTTATGAATTTTAATCAATTCCCCTTTTCCTTTAACTCTTCTAATCGCCTTTTGTTTTATTATAAAAAAGCTGATAAACTTAACTCTCAAGAGAGACTTCTGAATTTTTATCCTATTATTGCATCACCTCGTGTTGCTAAAACCTATTTGGGAAGTCAAAATGTCACAGTCATTGCCAGCGTCATTTGCCTGTTTAGACAGATCTCATGTCTATTCGGTACATGCAAACAAAGTTCAGTCATTAGTAAGGTTGGAGTTCAAGTGTGTAAGGTAAAAATTCTAAATGCCTGTGCAATGAAGCGGCTGTAATGACTTTGAGCTGTTTTTTTCATGTCAATTTAAAGCACTGCATGATCGAAGAGGGTTAATGGGTTCTGTTAATCTGCAATTTTAACAGAAACGTCCTACTGCCTCTTTTTAAGTCTCGCAATGCAATGGCGATAGATTAAGTATCGCGTTTATAGGCGAAGCTGGTGTGAGTAGAGATATTATATAAACGCACATTAGAAGTGCAAGCTTAACTCATAAACCTACTGGGTTGGACCGGATAATTTTGTTTTTCTTGGATGGGCCGAAAGTTCATACGATTCAATTAGACTGCCAACAATGTAAATATGGAATGAATGAGTTTATGGTCCAGTCGAATGCCTCGTAGTTCCCAACGCTAAGAAATCCGCAAATATTTATCAATTCATTTACTTTCTCTAGGATGTTTTTCTGTTCATCCTTCTCCGACATCTCTCCATGTCGGCTGTATTGTACATCTGTTATTTTTTATAACTACTAGATTGTTTGATAAATCAGTGACTCTTTGAATATCCTGCTCAGTAAGTTCAAATGCAACTCCCCGCTCCTGTCACCTGTCTATCTATCTGTGAAATTGTCAGTCATTCAGTCATTCAATTGTCTCTATTAATGAAATACTCTCAAGTTTTGAACACGCTGCGCCATTTAGTTTGTTTTGACAACCGTTGACCTTGTGAATTTTAACGAAAATGGATGAATTGAATTTCGTGTTCTTCTAAGCACTACTAGAAAACATGACCGAAACCAAGGAAAAATTGGATTATATTGGGCTCTGTCAATACAGTGGTTAAGAAGGCGTTTAATGAGTTCCGTTGCATAAGTGGCGTCGAAGGATTAGGCTGCCCAAAAGAGGTCGTCACGCCAAAAATCGTCGATGAAATGATTGGAATGATATTGTACGATCGATATTGAAAGTGCGTGAGGTGGTCTAAGCTCAAGGCATCTCAAGTGAGCGGGTCCATCCCACTTGAATACTTGGACATGAAATAGCTGTCCGGGCCATGGGTACCGCAAATGTTCACACAAGACCGTAAGCGCAACACTGTAAAGCCTATTGTTTGAAGGGAAATAAATTGGAAAAACCTGTCTTCGACTCTGAGCTTGTGGGGCAACACAAATCGAGGGGGACGTCAGACGAGAGATCGAGCCGGCTGGAAAGGCATTTGGGTGAGGCCCAGGTCCACCTTTAACTCTAGCGCACTAAAAAGAAGACATTTGAAAAATGTCGGACTAAATGTATTCAGCTGAAAGGCCACTGTACAAATTGAAACGATGTATGCAGCAACAAATATTTGGTATTCAAAAAGTCACTGATTTATCAAACCAGAGAATGCTTCATTTCAAAATATGAACGGTTGACACCACATCACTGCCAGCTTATTGTAAGGTAAACACTAAGTCCCCTCATGAGAATCGGTCAGCTCGAAATTATGTCCAAATTCCCCTGATCAGACTGCAGAGATCAATTTAACAGTTTCGTGACCGCATTCAATGCTCATCTTCCGACAACAATGTCTGTGAGCAACGATTTATCCCTAAAAGCCAGCCTGTGTAGTCATCTCTAGTCACTACTTCGCCAGCAAAGTGGTGATGGTTTGTAATCAATTTCACTGAATGCATTTCCAGTCCATTAGGCTAGAGTTTCAAAGTTAATCATGCAACACACTGTGAGAGACAAAATAGTCTTAGCTCCCGCCGTCGCAGCCGCCTTCGCTCCTCCCATAGATCATCACGTTTCAATCCACGGCTCGTCTCCTCTAGGAGTATCAACAGACCAGCCCCTACTGCCCACGCGTTCGTGCCGCCACCACAGCAATTTGTGTACATCCTGGGAGATATGATAGAAAATATTTTTCAATTTCACCCGCTTTTTCAAACAAAAAATGGAAGGAAGCGGAAATTCCCTCAGCTATCATGCATTATTTACTTAAAAACCAATTTTCACTAAATCACTTTTCTGCGCCCATATTGTGAGCGGCAGTGTCTTCCAGGATGAGCAACCATTATTCGTCTACATGAAGGGTGCCCTCAGCGGCTCATCCCTTCTACCAGGCTCGTCGTTCGACTGTGGTTTTTGTGTGCATCATACAGCACAACAATTGAATTTTGCATCGTTATACCGTTCGTATCCTTTTTCATTCAAAAAAAAAAAAAAAGAACAACAACCAACGGGGGATCGAAAGAATTACACCCAAGCGGGCAAAGTGCCACGAGAGGGTGAAAGTTCGCGAAAAATAACCAAAAAAATGCCAGCAAATAGATCCTCCTTGAAGGCATCATCATTTTTAATTTCCCAACCTCCCCTGCAGAGTGTCCTGTTTAACAAAAAACGAAGTAGCAGAAACTTATCTCCGTTCAGCAAAAAAACAACCTGAAACCTACAAAATCAATGTATGTGACGCTGCATATGCATACACTTGCAGTGCGACGTATGCACGGGCGTGTACGGAGTTTGGGTCTATGGGGGTTTTAGGACTTGCGTTACTCGACTATCCTTGCTCGATGCACATTAAAAATAGGAGGGCAACTGGAAAGCGAAAATAAAAATAAGAAAATGTGAAAAGAGAGAAGTGAACCCCTATGGGGGCTGGAGAGTCAAGGAGAGGGGGAGGTGAAAAAAAAATCGCGTGTCATAAATATGGAAATTGCTTTCTTCATGGCCTGACCCCATTTGCAATATATTTCCATGATATCTTCTCCATATCGCATTTACATTAATTTTCCTTTGGTGTTTCTTGATGTTTTCGTTTTCTTTTCCTCCGCTATGCATAAGTAGGTGTGTGTGCATCTCATCGTTGGCACTTGGTCGGGAAAGGGGCTAGACCATGAATTCCATTTTACCCATTTGAAGAGCAAGCCGATACATTTTACTTATATCCGGCTTTAAATGAAGGCATTTTTTGTTCGGCTTGGTGACCAAGGGACGGGGCTGTTGAAGTGGATTGGATTTAATCAGAAGAGGCGATGATGCGAAAGGAATGTCTCCGATTGCTGGCGACTTCTGGAATGCAAGTCCTACGCTTTTTGCTTGGCTGTAGGATTGACTAATCTTGACCTAAGCAACGTTAGTTGTCTGGATTCAATTCCCAGTAAAATACGTGAAAAAAGAAAAGCGAACCTCTATGGGGACTGGAGAACCAATGAGAGCACTCTTTTCGATCACTGACAATACTGAAAGAGGTTCCACTCCCAAGAAAAAAAACTCTTCAATCTTTACCTTGTACAATCCGCATCGTATCCTTGATTTCATTAAAGAAGGGAATTTAAGACAAGCGTATCGCATTCAGTTTTACTCATGAAGAAACTTTGCCAAGGTTTAATAGCCTTTGTGGTTTAAAGTCAACAAAAAATATTCCGTGCATTTCTTTTATGTACCAGTTCCCTTTCGACTTAATCAAAAATTAATGCAAATGAGGGCACAGAGAAGACTATTTGAGCTTCCACACAGGACCTTGAGTATACGAAAAATGTCGCCTGACAACAGTCGCTTCCTTTCGTTCTATGAGGGCGTTGTGAGCATCATGTCAAAAGACAGCTGTCTTCTAGCTAAAACTTTTAAAAGCCAAGCTTTAGGAGTATATGCCCTAATCCTAGAGCCCGTAATCAGATAAGTCGCACGGATTTTGTTCGATGAATATTTGACAAATCGAAGTCGTTAGCATTCCGTCAGATAAATTCCGGGGACGCTAAATGTATTTATAGTAGCTTATGTGGACCCTCACCAGTAATGTTCTCCAGCTAGCTGTTGCCAGTTGAGCATCTCAAGTTGGTTGAGGTCCTTCTCCACTAGCTTGCGCCACTGTATCAGTCAACAATAGCCTATGCTAAATGCGTCAAATCGCACAGTGTAATCGGTCAATTCACCAATTATGGAAGTTTTCTCTTGAAGAGATCAAGATCTTCCCCCCCTTTTAAGATTGTCCATGCTTCGCGCAAAAGAGCAGGACAGTGATCATCAGTGTTTTATTTAAAGTCAGCTTGGTCCTTCGAAAGAGGGCTCGATTACTGGAAGAAGTGGTTGACAAGAGTTACTCTGCATTTGATCTTGGTATTGATGCTGTTCGTCCTGTTTCCATCAGTGGTGAAGTTGTCGAGTCCTTAAATAAACCCGAATAAACCCGATAATTTTTAATAATTTTCCTTCTTTTTTTGGCGCTACAGTCCGGGGTGGACCTGGGCCTCAACCAACAAGCCTCTCCAACTAGCACGGTCTCTGGCTAGCTGTCTCCAGTGTCGCACGCCAAGTTGGTTGACGTCCTTCTCCACCTGGGTGCGCCACCTTAAACGCGGGCGTCCTCTGTTAGGTTGTCCCACGGGTTCGGAGTCGAAGACTCTTCGGGCCGGAGCTGAGTTGTCCATACGCTCTACATGGCCTAGCCATCTTAGGCGTTGGATCCGAAGACGCCTGACTGGACTCATTTCGCTGTACAGCCCGTACAGTTCGTGGCCCGCAGAGATTTTCTCTCGAAGAGACCAAAGACTTCCTCATCCGTTTTTGAGATAGTCCATGCCTCCGCGCCGTACAGCAGGACTGGGATGATCAAGGTCTTGTATAAAGTCAGCTTGGTCCTTCGAGAGATGGCTCTACTACTCAATTGGCTCCTGAGCCCATAGAAACAGCGGTTGGCAAGAGTTACTCTGCGTTTGATCTCGGAACTGATGTTGTTCGTAATATTTACTGCGGAGCCGATGTAGACGAAGTCCTTGACTACCTGGAAGTTATAATTGTCCATTGTGACGCTCTGTCCAAGACGTCGATGTTGTGTGTCCTTGTGATAAGTTTCCTTACCTTCCCTCAGCAAAAACGTACCTAAAAAATATCAACCTTGTTACGTCTGTTTGCTCCTCATGTCTCTGAATTAAAACCCAAATGTAAAATTGTGTATTAAATTTTCATTTCAATTTTATTTCGTTTCAGGTAAGCTGAGATGAAAGGGTGAAAAATGTGGTATCTTCATGCGATATGTATCGCATTACATTCGGTAAACTATTCAATATTTGCTTCAGAACGGAATACATTACCTCCGCACCGAAAAAAGAGAAGTATTAATCCAATAAATCAATTGTCATCATTATGTGATATCTCTAGGATGATAGCGCAACTAAAAATGTCGGATGCACCAGACAAATGAAAAAAAAAAATGCTACGCACGCGACCAATTGTACAAAAAGATCGCACGTCGCCGCCAGAATATGCAATTACCATAGTTAATTTAAATTCTTTGATATGAAACTAATTAAAATTTCCCATTGAGTGCGCTTGTAATTTAACAACAGTTCGCGTATATATTTATTAGTGCAATGCGTGATTAAAATTTAATGCACGAGAATAAATGTTTTTTTTTTATTTTCACGGGGGCGTGTCACGGAGATATTATGAAACATAATATAGGAAACAGAAGTGTGCATTGGAATCTATTATTGCCATCTCTGGACTGAGCGAATATTGGGCGGTGATCGGCCGGCCCACTGTTCGCGACATGCTTCGTTTAAGTGGAATAAAAAAATATTTTTCATACGGCTTCCTAATTGGGGCATCCTGTTATATTTCTCATTCATTGGACTGAAATTAATTCTATTATCAGAATGAGATCTAATGTGCGTGATAGTTTCAGTTTGCGGTTCAAGATTTAACCGACAAAAGAATAATTATGTAGGAAGATCTTGTTGATGGTGAACACGAAATTACCATTTTGTCTTTCAATTTACAGTCGAATTATTCGATTCGATTAGTCGAACTTCGATTAGTCGACCTTCGATAAGTCGAACTTCGATAGCTCGAATATTTGATAACTCGGATGAAATTGGTTGGCAATAGCGCCAATACTGACATATAATTTGACTTCGATTACTCGAATGTCTTGATAACTCGAACATAATATTTGGCGTCACCTTCGATAAGTCGAATTCTGAAGATAAATTCCCAAATTCTGCGCATTCTACAAGTTCGTTTTATACGGAATCGCTTTCGGGGCACTGCGTTTGCATGTTCCTTTGACCTTGTATAAACAAAATCGTGGCTGGCTGGGTGGTCGGGTTGCGTTAGTCCAATTTCGAAACACGGGTCTTCGTTAGTCCGCTGTTTACGAGACACCCTTTTATTTCAACTGGTCGCAGAACCGAACTACTACTGACAAAATAATCGCCAATGGTCCACGTTCGGGTCACTTGAACACTAAGTTGAAACTGTTCAGAAGAATCAATCGTGTCAAGAAAACTATTTACAAGGCTCTTCATTAAGTGCGGCAGCGTACCAACATACATTTGTTGGGCTTAGTTTAAGAACGACCCAGACACTATCATGCTCCGAAGAAAAAGCGGTATATTGGGCAGCTGCATAACTAACCATGCAACGCAATTGAACTCTTTAAGGAGTGACAAAGAAAACTTAGAGCGGAATAGTGGATTAAAACCCACACAGGGAAAAAAGCTGTGTAGAACTGAAGCACATTTCACCAACATCCAAATGTCACATCGAAGCCCAAAAATGAAGCGGTTTTTGATGCAATTCAGAGAATACTTGAATACAAGCTAAAAATCAAAATATTCACCGTCCTATGGCCATTTGCCATTTATCGGGTGGATATGAACGCCCTCGCGATATCCAATTAGTGGTTTTAAGCAAATAACTTTTTCGAGCCGTTTATGGTCTTTGTCTTTAATTGTCGTGAACTGCTAACATTTAACTTAATATGACAACATCGACATGAATAAGTGATAGTCAGATGGAGCTAAGTCTGGAAAATCTGGCAAGTGCTTGAGAACTTCGCACCTCTGGGCGGGGTATGATTCCTGAGTTGGTTTTGCCGTGCGTGGCAGATAATGTGGCGCCTAACACCCTCTTATGGTTGTCGAATCGAACGTTCGGGGTGGGATATTCTCATTGGCGAACTAACGCAGTCGACTTACTACCGTTGGTGCACTTTACAATTCGTCTTATTGCTCACATTTCGAAAACATGTTGTTATTTTGTACAACTTTTCACACTTAGATTTATTTCTTATACTCGCCAACTGTAATATGAGGGTAAATATGTGCAGCCACTCACTTTACTCATTTCTTGGCATTGATCATGTGTTCTAAATAAATGTCAACATAAAGACAATTAACAACGCATTGACGCAGGCGTTTACCTAGCAGCAACAATTTTTCGTTTTCAAAACATTTTGCTGCAGATGGAGTTGGATCCTCATTGTGAAACTTTTTAAACCGCTGCTAGGAGTCGAAACATCAACAGAATTACTGCCTGAAACTATTAAAACAGCTTCAGAGCATGAACACAACCAATTTGGCGCTCTTAAATATTTAACCTTAATTTTCTGTTAAATTGGAACACACAGCTAGCAAGCGATCAAATGAACATCGAGGACTCTGCTGAGTATATACTTAACGGTCCTCCTAAACCAGCTTTGCGTTTAAATCTCTCCTAGAACGATGTTGGGGTCGAAGACGGAGCAGTGATCGTATGTCCGTCCTGTCTACAATATCACAGGACTCATCATTGCAGTTGTCATCCTTATCCCCCTGTCGCATCATAACAAAGAAAATTAGGCCGAAGTTCCCGAATTTAGCCTTGATGTGATAAAACTGACTATTAATATATAAAACTAAAATTAACTATTATTTTTTACTATTATTATTTAATATTTACTCCGGTTAGTCTTACAGACCTATAGCTGTTTACGCAAGCACACTTCTGTTGCAATAATCCTCATAGCATAAGTCAGTTTTCGCTACTTTTCAGGGGAAGCATTTGAAGTTTTTAGCATCTGTTGATTCAGCTGAATTTTCATGACATTTCTTTTTATACCTTTGTAACGGGCAGAGATATGAAAATCAAAATGAACGCCGAGGCAAATCAATTTGAGCATAAGTCAACTTGTGCTGTTTGAGGGTTATTCATATAGACTTGTTGTCCGCATGAAGACTGCATCAAATTTAAGTTTAACGTGAATTAATATGTTCACCGTTTTTAAAACAGTTATCTGAGCCACAACTAGTTCTGTAAACCGCTGTGAACCAATTTATTGTAAAACGTCAAAACTAATTAACTCTCAATCGACAAGTGTCTCTCACCACGATCAGTGCTGCCAAATTCGAAGTCGAAACTCTAAAATATTGATCATTGATTTAATTCAATACGAATCTGTCAATCTCTTTAAATATTTCCTCTTTTCGTAGCTTGTCTACCAGCACATGATACTCCTCTGTGAAAATAAAGCAAATATAGAATTCCTTCAAGTATTATTCCAACTCATTCTGCAGCTCAAAGAGTTTCACTTACACACAACCCCCAATACGTTCAGAGCGTCCCAAAATTCCATATTAACTCGTTAAAAAAAGCATTCCAAAGGAAACTGAAGTATTTTGCTCTCCATCTTTATCCCAGAGGGACACACATTCATGTGATGACACTGTATTTTAAAATTTCATCCAATATCTCATTAAAGCGTGACACTGCAACACCCGTAGCAACAACAACCAAACAAGACAGAGTATCGAACACCCACTTCATGCACTCAGATCAAAAGAGGTGTATCCATCGTTCAGGTGCCATGAAATAAAATGTGATGTATCTTGAATGTAAACAGGATATCATCCATCGAAAGCAGATTTACCAATTCGAGAACGTTCGATTGTCGTACGTGTGAGTGAAAAAATTCTTCGTGATTGCCAACTGTGAGTCGTTGATAGCTATGCATTATCCTTTCAATATGGTGGCTGTGCTTCTGAGCACAGCTCATTAATGGTTCGGATTTAAAATTTAATACACAGAATGTGCATTCTGATGCCCAGTGGTGGTACCATATTGATTTCATTGCAATTAGTATGCATATTCACTCGCGTCCGTCTGGTGGATTATATCTTTTCTTTTATAGGCGACCACTCAACGCGCTTGAATTGTGATGTGGGACCTCACTCTTCGATTGACACACCCGCCGACACACTTATATCTATCAAAAATATCGAATGACCTCATTTTGATTAAATCAGGATTAATATCTATCGAATTTACGTTGATAAGGCCCAAGAAACCTTGAGATAAGATTGGTATTCTTACACGTTCCACATTTTACTTGATAAACGCATTCTACTGAAGATTATAAGGGGTTCACGCTTTTCGTAGATAAGATAATGGTCTTGTCGTCAACACAATTTTGAAATAGATGCGTGTTTGTGTCTTGCTTCTACTACTTCTACTCTTCTCTACAGCGGACAACAGCGGGACCATCATGATTGCCCATTATGTAGGAGGGGTTCCTTCTGAAGGGGTTGAAATACACGAATATCTTCATTACGAATTGCCCGCAAAGAGAGGTGTCCGCTAAAGAGGGGTGTCCGCTAAAGAGAGGTGTTCCTCGTAGAAGGGTATCCGTACAGAGAAGTTTCAGTTTCCCTAACGAATTGTCCATAAAGAGAGGTATCTTCTCAAGGGAGGTGTTTGCTAAAGAGAGGTGCCCGCTAAAGAGTGGTGTCCGCTAAAAAGAAGTGTGCCTCATAGAGGGTTATCCGTACAGAGAAGTTTCAGTTTTCATGACGAATGTTCCACAAAGAACGGTGGCCGTTAAAGTGAGGCGTTCGCTAAAGAGAGGTGTCCGCTAAAGAGAAGTTTCACTGTATACGGAATAAAATCTATAAATGTAATTTTTGACACATGACGAGAGTGAACAATCCCCGTCTCCTACAATGATGATTTTATCCCACTCTAAATACCATTGCGGGGATATCCGAGGTCACTCTCCACTCCTTCACACCATTTACTCCGTTTTTTATTTCAATCGTGGCAGTAAACGCCTCCAATCGTTGGAACGACACATTCAACAGACTCAATAAAACATGCAAAACGATCCCCTTACCCCATTTTCAACCAATCTCCGCAAAGAAAAACAAAGTGAAAGGATAGCCACTTCAGTCACCCACTGAATGGCGCTCCCACACTCGGATGTATCATTAAATAATAGTGTGTAACCCACCCACAAACATACCTATACGTTCAATTCGCCTTAGTTCTTGCAATTTACAGTTCTGAAATATTTATGCAACACCACAGCAGGTGGCGGACAAAAGCTGACGACGTTTTATTGCGATATCCATCCCCGTCGCCTATCATAACATGTCTGTGAAAATTTATTATGTTATTAAAAGGACGACAATAAAGGGACTTGAAGTGAATAAAAAACAATGAAAATTGCGAAAATGCCGTGTGCAACAATATGACACCAATCGTGTGGCTCGTAGTAGTGAAGCTTTACCTGAGAGTGGTCTACCCAGACGCCGGGGATCGTGCTGACCACCAACACAGGCAAAAGCACACATGTAGGACACACACAGGACCGCGCTCTGGTTGGAATTAAATTTATCCAAAGTGCATTTTCATCAATATTTAATACCAAAGTGAATTTTGCAAAAAAAAAAAAATGATGTGAGACCTGCCACCGGCCAGCAGCAATTAAAGTGGTTGGGGTGTGATTTACAAAAACAAAACAGAGCAAAAAAAAATATCATGATGGTCGTTTGATATCGATGTTGGGATCGTCGTTTCCCTCGCCTCACATTCAGGTTGCGGTGGGAGCTTGATGGTATCGTTGATTTTAATATGCACGTCGGTTCTTATTCATGAAATTTTCATTAGACTTTTATTTAAGCTTTTATCATGAGACAATCACGGTTATTTGCGGTCTCATGAACACACAATGTGAAAATGTATGCACTTTGGGAAAATTGTGGTGGACGTGGATAAATTTCGGTATCGGGATTGATTTTATCAGTCTTCTTCATAGGCCTTGACTGCAAAGAATAGTTTGTAGACGGTATGGCCTTGTGAACACAGACCTGAAAGTAAGTTCGTAGAGTCATAGGTGGCATGTCTTAGGGCGTTTCTACTTGGAGACTTCGCAATCCAACAGGATCTTTAGTCAGCCACCAGATTTTTAACCCACTATAGTAATTTCAGACACTTTCATCTATCAAACTAATCTTCAGATTGCAAATTGTCTGTTGTCACTAGTGATGGACATTATCGAATGATTTTAAGAATCGTGACTTTAGTAATCGACATATTTACATAATCGAATGATAACTCGACATGGTCGCATTCGAATGATTATTCAAGCGATAGTCAATTATTACAAAATACAAAATCTTTTGAATGACTACTACCTAGTAACTGTACTAATCAAAATAAATAAAAACGCAAAGCACTCCACTTCCAGGTTTATTAATAAAAAAATATAACGATTTTGATGAGAAACCGTTATCGAGTTCTCTTGTATTAGTTGTTACTAATTAGTAAGTTCGAATGATTTTGATAATCGAGCTGGTCTCGAAATGTTGTATTAATCGATTATCACTCGAATTATAATTCGAATGCGACCATCACTAGTTGTCACCCTTTAAAGCTGTCTTTGTCAGATGGCGTGTTCACGCGATGATTGACGAGTTGCGACTCTTATCTTTTGAATCCGTCTACACGCTGACTCTTAGATCCGGATTTGTTTTTTGTTTGAACAGTTCTTATTTGTTCACTTTGGCTGTAGAATTTGAATTAGAGATTTAGTACTAGGGAGATTATCGAGCCTTAACACTTTTTAACAGCCTTTTTTACAGCATTTTTATGGACAAGTCAGATAAGCCTATTTACATGGTGTAGTTACCCGTTCACACAAGTGTGCGTCTTCGATAGTTCGTGATTTAACTGTCAAAAAACTCGTGAACAATTGTCAAAAAATGTGTCAAATTCGTTGGTGGACAAGGATACTTGATTTCTGATTTGAAATTGATTTGATGTACATACTTGTACGTCGACTATTTCCGTATATGTAAAAATACGCGCAATGAGAAGAGAAGTGTGATAAAAGAGTTAACGAGGCAAAAGTTAACGAGGCTTTCTCTTTTACTCTTACGTGAGTCTCGTCACTCAACAGTTTTCGTGTAAATTCATTATGCGCCAAAGAGTTCTTGCTCCATATCGACTCCAACTTAATCGACCATCTGCAAACTCTCTTTGCTGTGTTGTTCGCTTTTTCGGAACATGTAGCTGTACAGAGCTCCATAAGAAGGGGTTACTGTAGGGAATAGTGCATCCATTGAAGTGAGTGTTTATGAAGAACGAAAGTTTGTCATTAACAACTTGAATCCAAGATGTTCGAATTTGAAACATTCATGACCGACGTTAAGTCACTAGTGCACGCTGGCAAACCAAGAAAATGCGAAAGCCTGAGACTTGAAGACATATGACCGAAAATGCTTGAAAAATTGTCCGAAGCCGTTTCTCGGACTAAGCGAACCAATCATTTACATGCTTTCGTGCAGAAATGAAGTATTACAAAGATAGCCGACTTCACAGCTTATTGCCCTCTGGTCCATCGACGAATTTGAATGCTTTTTTGACAGATATTCATGAATTTTTGACTGTTATTCACGAAATAACATGAATGTCGTTCTCGGATTGGTCAGTTTGGCTTAAGAAAATGTTATAAAAAAACAGTTGTCAATCATTTTAAGAGGCAAGAGAGGTAGAAGTCGGTCGACTATGTAATACTTCATTTCTGCTTTCGTGACGTTAACTGTCAAAAAATCCCTCAAATTCGTTTGTTCTGTTTCGAAAATTGTTGGTGTTTCTGAGATTGCACTTTTAATTGATTACAACTAAATCTACATTTGATGAAATTTCATGTGTTTTGTTATTTACCAAAACCCTATATTTCGCTGTACTGTCAGCTCATTTTCCACACTCCCCTTATACACAGACGATGCCCAGTTTCATGGCGCGAGAAGAGAAGGTTATTTACCCCATTCTTTAGAGACTGATGCTTTGAAAGCGATAACTATAACGAGAGAGGAGTAGTGGAAATTGAAGCAGTCGTCTTACATGTCACTGTTAAATGCCTCATTTCATATGGACACATGTGTGGTGAATACACACTTTGTGTTTATTATTCATGGTTGATCGAAGCACAGTGACATATGTATGTACTTCATAGAGCAGGCAAAGACACTTAAGAATGCGATCAACTGTTCGACAGATCGTCGCTGGTAAACAAATGAGAGTGGGAAATGGAAACGAGGAGACGCTTTAAATCTGATAAACAAAAATGGGGATAAGACAAAATGTCGATAATATAAAATCATAAAGATGAAGATGGTGGGTTACATTAAGTTAAGCATCGCAATGATATGGAGCTAGTCCACAAGGGGTGTGAATTTGATTGTATTGAAAAATGTAAAATTTGAGTGAAAAGTGGTGATATTACCGAACCGAAATCACTTCAGTTGGATTGAAATGACTGGGCGTTACCATCCAGTTTGAAATGTTGTTTAAATGTCATTAGGTCTCAATTTTGGGGTGGATGGCGAAACAACTGTTTATTGACAGGAATTAAAATAGTGTTGCGAACACGAAAAAGAGAAAATGAACGCTGTAGGCTTGTCCGATTTGACAAGGCTCACGGTGAGATAAACTCGAGAAAGCTTGGATTTCAATGAAATCGAAACGTTTCGAAACCCCGATAATGTATGGCGAAGCCTAGGAGGTTTGGAGAAAATTGATGAAATCTCTCGATTTCGTTCGATGGAACATGGAATTAATTCAGTTTATTAAATGATTACTATATTCTTGCGTTGGCCTTGTCTACAAATCGCCAGTTCTTGATGACATTTCTCGTTACTTTTTTTTTTGCTAAACTTCATCTTTAACATATCCTAAAGGAAGAATTCGAGTTCTGAGGATGAATACGGCGTGACGATCAAATGCTGCTTTCAGTTCAAGAAGTTGCCATTTTGCCCACTGTTTGCCTAATATCGTCTATGCCATGGCATTGATTTCAGGCAAAAATAAATCTTTCGGTAGAGCAAATCCGGTGAAATGCTCGTTCGAAAACTACACCTCCAAAATGTCATTCATTATAAATGGAGAAGACCTAAAAATGGTATTGTTGCGACTTCCCCATGCTGGGTACCTGGGCATAGTGGCTTTCCAGGCAACGAAAGGGCCGACGAGTTAGCAAGAATAGTGGTGGAACTGTCACTGGCAAATAATCAGGACACTTCATATCCCTCACTCCAAGTAATCAAAACCATGTTACTTACAGATGCCGTCGACTCCGCTAATCGGAGATGTATGGAATTAGATACATGTAGGACTTCGAGGCTTATTTGGCCCTCACTAAATCCAAACAAAACAAATACACTCCTAAAACTAAACAGGAATGTAATAAGGAACGTAGTGGGCATTATCTCCGGCCACTGCCTTCTCGGTATCAATGTCAGAAGAATGGGAGCCCCCCACAGCGACTACTGCAGAAGCTGTAGAGACGAGGAGGAAGAAAATACACTTCATCTCCTCGGCACTTGTCCAGCCCTTGCAAAAACTAGAAAAAGATATACTAGGCAACTACGTTGTCAGTAACCTAGTGGAAATGTCACACTTAAAGTTACAAGACATAGCTAAGTTTATTATGAAAACTAATTGGTTGTAAATCAGCACAGGAGTGGCTTTGAAAGTAGGCCACTAGAATACCAATAGACAGTCTCTAGGCTTATCTCATTTTCGTTAGTGTAGTGCCTTTTTAAAAGGAGCCGGTGGAAAGCACCGAGTAGCGATAGCATAAAGGATCCAGCCAGGATTTAAGTGGACCACAATTGCTACAGTGGTGGCAATCACCCAATCCTAACCTAACCTAACTTCGCCAGGTTTTCTTGTAGGACTGACCAACGAAAATTCAGACAGACGAACAAATTCTGATCCAGCTGTGCCAAAAGGCGATAGAAAACTCTTTTATGACGCGTGTAGAGCAGTTTGCAAAATAATTCATTAACTTAGATTAGATTTCGATGAAGTGAGGTTCTATCGTAATAGATTCCCATATTTGAAGTTATTGTACTTTTCTTTCGAAATCATAAATTTGGCATACTTGATTATGAATTCTTTAGTTAAGAACTGGCTTAATTTTGTTTTCTTTACAGATTACATCGAATTGTTTCACTTCTTTTTTTACAGTCGAGTGCAAATTGAGACAAACAAATGTTCAGTGTATTATGCTGTCGTTGGTTGTAGGCAGCATTTGTGTCAAAATTTGGACGTACATTTTTATTTTTACAATTTTGTTTCGCTGCAGCCTTTAAATATAAAGCACCCCCAAATTTTGATTCTTGGGGATTTTTTTGGGGCGCTTGGACAAGGTCAACTCGGAGCCATTTGGACTTTCATTTGGACTTTTCCTCTCGATACTTAACCTGTATCCTTTAACTTCTAAGAAACACTCGTTCCGGAAAACATTTTTCTAAATTTTCAATGTTCATTCTTTATGTTTGATATGCCATTTCAGTATATTCTTTTTTTTTTATAATTTTGTCGAAGCTTTTGTTGCCTTTTGCCTCACTTCCAGAAGTTTCAAACGGACAGTTGACGCATTCTCCAGCTCTTATTATTATATTGTGTGTGATGCATTACATTTCAATGCCAGCTCTTATTTACTCCCTTTTAAAAACTTGTCTTACCATAGTTGTGACTTACACTAAATGCTATCAAAATCTTGGTCAAAACCAATGGAACCTTCACTATCAAAACTTTGCTTGTCCCAATAAGTATGCACACGACTGTAGTTGGATAGTAAAAAGAACGCCTGCGTAACATACAAATTAAGACTTCTATCCATTGAATTTATTTGTTCAAATATAAGTTACAAAGAAAAGTGCTCAAGTCTTACTATGCCTACTTCTGGCTTGTGGCCTATAAAGTAACCCCTAGCCTGTTCTAAAGCATCCCCCTACATCCTTCACGGAGCTACTTCTAAAACCAAATTATATTGCTTATCATAGAGTTCGGTCTTTCTCACCAAAATGCTCAGATTCGAAGATTCTCTTAGCTGTAATCTTGGTGCTCGTTGTGGTTGAGCCTCAATATTTGGTAGAATTTTGGCTTTCTTAGCTACTCGTTCGCGGGCCACCAAGAATCAACTCTGTTGTCGAATATGGGTTTTGATAGGTTTTGAAGGGAATGACTTTGGTCGTCGAGCCTAAAAGCTTGCTCGACAAATCAAAGTAGCAATGGTTACCATGGTATATTTCGTGGCGTCAAGTACTGTCTCAAGTGACTCTACTCTTACTACTTCATTATTGTAGCTGTTCATAAAGATGTCTTGTACGGTGAACGACGGATCACTTCAGGCTCGGGAGGTCATAAATTTAGTCTTGTCCTCATGCACATTAAGACCAGCTGTTAATCAATCACTGTGAAAGGGTCCACCACGGCACGTTGGTATTGCGTCTTTTAGAACATAGAGCCTCCGCTAGACCGTCATACGTCTTTTTCAATAGAAATTTGAAAATAATCACAGGACATCGCATCTCCGTACAGCAGTCCTGGAGAATGTTTCGAATGATTCAGATGTCCTCGGACTGAACTGCATAGAATGTAGTAGTTTCAGTTCGAGCCACAAACCTTTGATATCATTCATTCGAAGTTGAATTTCCCATTATCTCCGCATTGAACAAATTTATTCTTTCGTGTGTTTACTTTGGAAGATTATGTTCATTGTTGTCACCCAGGTTTGTTTGAGGCTCTTTAAAAAAAGTGTGGATTATCTTGTGTAAATTGTTTATCAAATTTGTCACGCTCAACTTCCGGTGTAACGTGTGAACATTGTTCAAGCCACACTAGGATTGAGGTGAGGTTTTCTCAGTCGTTAACCACAGATGTGCCGCCTTGTCGAAATTCGTCCCCCACTCTTACCCTCAGTCTTGTCTACCTTCTAGGCACATCGTTCCCCTCGTGTATCAAGCCATCTTCAAACTACATCCATCACTGCAATAACTGCCAGTCACACTTTTCACCTTTTCACTTTTTACCATTCACCGTCGACGCCTTAGTGCTCATTTATCTCCAGTATTGATTTTATGATTGAGGGCAGCAGCAAGCAACAGCAAAAGAGTAAAAACCGAAAGAAATGAATCCGTACAGTGTTCAGTTAGAAAACACTGGGCTAAGGCTAGCTCTCAGCAATTCAGCAAATTGCCGTACAACCGAAATACACAAACATGAATGTGTTGCCCATTAGGAAATTGGATATTGACTGATGTGTGTGCGTGGGTGTCCCAGTCCCAGTGCCCATTCAAAACCATCGAAAAGAATATGTCGTCCACTCATTGATGTCGTCCCCGTTTGATGGCGACGACTACCGCCAGTTATATTTAAAAGTTTTCAATTTATCCCAATAAACTATCCGATGGCTGGTTTGTCCTTCAGTTCGATATCCATGCTCGTTGCATGCCAAGGGGCGACGTCCCTTGCACCGGGATGAGGCGTCTGGCTCCAGCGTAAAAGGGTAAATGTATAACGATGCTTCAAAACGAATTGACTTCATAAAAACGCCACAGCAGCTTCTTTTAACAACCACTATAAAATGCCTCATATTTATTTTTTCATCGCAAACCCTCCGCTGTACGGCGCTCCCCCCGCCTTCGCACCGTTCTCAGCAACCTAACCGGTATTAGTGGTGCAGGGAGGGAATGTTATAGGAATCAATTCATTCCGATGCTCGCATGTACCACAGGACAGATGCGAAATTCTGGTTGATTTTTTGCTCTTTCGATTTTCCCCGAAGGGGGTGCGCTGTGTGCGCACACATGCTGGACGTGGGGAGTGTACATTTCTTTTTTTAAATATTAATACTCAAATGTGGAGAGTGGCAATGAATACGTGAAAAGTCATTTGTTGAATGAATAAACACATCGGGATCAGATGTACACATGTGCGAGGGCTAGGGGCTAGCTGTCGGTATTGGGTTGACAATCATAAATGCCTGCGGTGCGGCGGTGGACAGCCGGTGTGATGGGAAGGGATTTGGGGCATTGGCAAGTGGCAATTCCAATATGATCTACACCTTTTATTGATGTTTATTATTTGCACAGTATTCGCGTGAACGATGATGTGAGTAATGGAAAGCGCTTCGAGGTGTTTGTTTTTGTTCCCCCATTCCTCTTCTAAACCAAATTACCATTAGCCTGGCAAATATGCGCGATTAAGAGATTTGATATAGTTAAACAAACAATAATGACTCGTTTTTTTTTTCGTGGCTATTGAGGTTAAAGATAGCTGGAGTTTTTGATTTGTTTCCGTGTGAGATGTAGAGGTGTAACTGCTGACACCTGACTGCTAGTTGGGGGACAATGGGGCAATTATTTGCTCGTTAAGCAACTTGGATGTGAATTTATTTTTTGTAAATCGTGTACATGTACTGGAGTCGTCGTTAATTCACTGACGTCGGTCATGGTTTCCCCCAGGGTTTTTCAAAGATTTTGGAACATTGTGTTTTGCAAAGCACGAATTACTTCTCAGAGCCCAATGTGTTCAATTTTCCATCATCTGGATCTTCTAATGGCGCTTGTATGGCACATAACATATTCGAAAGAACAGTTTCATACAAAATCATGATCATTTGTGAGGGACGGACAACAGCAGATGAAGACGCTCGGGGGCAACTCGTGGAAACATGCCTGCATGAAATCTATGTTCTGGTCTGCGTTGGAAGATGATTCACCACCGTGGTGAATGCGCTGCCCGTCGCCATTGACCAATCCACGCACATACTGGCTCTACGCCTATTACTTGTTTTGTTCTTATTGGTTTTGTCATGGTTTTACTTCTGAGACTGTAAATCATTGGAGCACTTTCGTGTGGATGCTTGTAACACATGCACTTAAAGGGACAGAATGAACTTCTCCGACGTGTACGCCCACGTTTTCGAAAATAATCCCTCTGGCTTTGCACTTGCCGGAACCAAGGTAGGCGAGAATCCAATTGACCCTGATTGTTCTGATCTGTGTCTGGATCTACCGCGGTACAGGTTTTCCCGTGTCAACCGCGTCTTCGCCATGCGTATACGGACGTAGCCCACTACGTTGCGCCCAGTAGAGTATCTGAACTTGAAAATGAAACTGAAGTGGTCAAAACGTCTTTTTCGTGGGCAAACGCGTTATTTCCCCTTCATTTATGGGAGCCTAGCTCTATGCAGTGAATTAACCTTTACTAAATCTGTCGAACTCCTTGTTACCCACACACTGAAATTGTTATTGCAGACCTTTTTAAAGCGCTTACTTCTCAGTGGCTTAACAAAAAAATCCCGAAGGAACCCAGGTTGCAAATGAGCCTACACCGCCCGGTTCCTGAGATTAACAGACATGTTGCCGTCATGGCCAACGTCTTATCACGTGTGACTTCGTCGAACTCTGTCCATAATCCGTGCCTTTCTTGTACATCAATAACACATTTGAAGGTCCTGCTTCTAGAAGAACAGTATGCTCAAAATAATTAACTGGTCCCTCTGCTCCTTCCCCCCTGACAAAAATGCCGGCGGCGATACGATCACTGATAAATTCCCCCATGAATCCATTAAAAGAACTTAGTTCTTTTCAATGTGGTAATTGATCAATAAATGCAATCGTTTATTACGAAAAAAATTAAATGTATCAGACTCTGGGGAAAATTCGAGGTGCGAAGCGATCCGCAGGGCGGCTTTCTAGTGATGGATGATGTGGTTTAGATCGCACAAAGGCCAACCCACTGAGGTAAACGAAAACTGACTGTCGCCCTCTAATTCGACGTGTTACGTCCTCGTAGGACCGGGAAATATGCGTGTCCCAAACTTTTCTGTTCGTCCGTCAAACAAAACTCTTTGCAATGACCTTCCAGCTTATATGATCTTAGCCAATTTGCTTCGATTCCGATAGAGAATGCATGTAAACAAAGTGGCGCAGGTGGCCGTGGCGTTGTGGGTATGTGCAGCGACCCCTATGCAACTTAACTTCAATTCCCGGTCGGTACGACACAAAATAATGTCCACGGTCTCAGTTCTTTCGAGTCACTGACAATGCTCAAAGAGTAATATCTGTTTAGAAAAAGTAAACTTGACGGTCTAAAGTCGACAAAAAATTGTAGGTCGATTCCACTCACGACAGGACAATGGCATGCACAACGCGAGTGGTTGCTGTAGAAGCTGAAGACTGTTCCTCTATGGCCTGTAGCGACTCTCATGTGTTATATTAAGGTGGCCCAGGGAAATGGCAGGACACAATTCGGTGAATGCAAAAGGACGAAGCATAGTGCTGGCTTTTCGAAAGTCCTTGACCACCTGATAATTTCAAAATTCGGTACTCACAAGCGAATTTTGGTCCTCTGATTTTCACAGTGGTTTGCTCAACCTTAACTGCTTGTGTTACAACAAATTCCGCTCGCTGCGAAGAGCCTAGAGCACCAATTGAAGTGCCAAGCTTCTAAAGCAACCTTTCGTGTTGTGTGTGCTCTTAGCCTCTCCTGAATTGTGTGACCTACAATTTAATACCGACTTCGATCGGTGAAGTTTCATAACCATTTTCGAGACCGAGCCGTCAACTTTTACAGTGGTTGGTGCCGAGGATCAAATCTAGAACCCTCTACATTGAAGTCGTCACACCTATCCACTACACCATAGCTACCAGCAATTCATTTTTCTTCTTTATTTGGCGCTACAGTCCGATGGACCTGGCCCTCAACCAACGGCACGGTCTCGTGCTAGCTGCCTCCAGTGTCGCACGGCAAGTTGGTTGTGCTTCTTCTCCACCTGGGTACGCCACCTTAAACGCGGGCGTCCCCTGTTACGATGTCTCACGGGTTCGGAGTCGACGACAATTTTCAATTCATTGATGATATGCAAGTTTTGAACGGTTCTGTGCTAAAAAGAGCTCGGTCCTTGCCCATTATTTTCTTCTTCCTTCCACTTTATGGGACATTATTAGTTTTAAGGTTACAAATCCACGTGAGTGGAAATTAAGCCTAATGAGCATTCCTGGCGTCGAAATTTACTGAAATGGGTCCAAAAACCACCAGCATTTGATACGCTGCTCTGTCGAAAAAATGTGTATCGCGATTAGTATAATTTTTGCCTCAATCGGTTGAATAGCAAGTTTTGGACAATTAGACGAAGATAACATTGGTCAACAATGAAATATGTATACTCGGACATAAAGAATACTGTTTCTCATAGTATTCGACGTGCAGATAACGGAAAAAAAATCTTTTGCTCATCCATCAATTTCGACAGAAAAAAAGTGTCACGGAGCAAACAATTAACAAAGACAAAATGTAATTTTGGTTGCTTTGGTCTTGCCACGGTTATCTAAAACGTCCGACTAGATCTTCTCAAGCTTAAATTGTAAATGAAGAGTTATAGATATCTAACCTAAAAATAGTCGCAAGAAAATATAAAAAGGGTCAAAATGGAGGTATTATTAAAAGGTTCAAATTGCGACTAAGTTCGCATAGCGGCAACCTTGATTGACAGCCTACTGGTGGTCGCTTTTAAGACTGACACCCCAAATTTTTCCAAAAAAAAACGTAATGCAGATGCTTTCAAAAAACAACTGAAATTATATTTTTTGGTAAATTATCAGTTTATCAGTTCAGTTCCTAAATTCAAAAACAATATTTGCTTACAAAATCCCCAAGTGATTGGGCTCTTCTATATATGTTCTTTTATTTCTCATTCATATCTCCGAGTAAAAAAAAAATGTTTTTTTCTTTTGTTGACCAGTGTAATCAGCGATGCGCCATCGTATCCCGAAAAGTGCATAGTTGTGTACGGTCTGCTTTGGTTTTAGTCATCGCACCATATTCTTTCAATAAAGACTCTAATCAGCCCCTTACGGGCGACTGTATATCGCTGGAGAGCCTTAATTAATGATATTTCTCGTTCCTCGAATTGAGCGGCAGAGGTTGTTTCAGCAATCGGCAGTTGCCATATTGGTATGTACATCAATCGAAACAATCAACTTATTGAACACAAAATTCGATGGAGACATAATTTCGCTCGTAATCGACCTGTAAATTGGCCTTAAGTAGATTGTGGTTTGACTCATTGCCAGTCTACTCTGATGAACAAAGAAAACGCGACGCAGTGAAAGGCGACATCATTCGTGTCATTGACAAAAGCTTAAAGAATTGGTTCAAAACTCTGACTCTCGGGTGACATTCATCCAGATCTCGCCGTGAAGAGCGTATGTCCGTAGTCGTGCATTCTTCTTAGACTGAACAAAAATGAATAACTATTTAAAGAAATAAGTGCTGTTTGTTGAAATCTCCATATGTCAGCTCTTATTCGCATTGTAGCCCACATTTTCGACAACAGACACATGACACTGGGTAATGACGCATCGTCCAATCCTCAGCACGTCACGAGAACGCTTAAAAAGTAATCACTGAACAATGGTAAAAGGCAACTATTACTGAGAATAATCAAAATAGACGCATTTCGCATAAGGCTGAGTGCTGTGGCTACCCAAGGAAATGGTTTTCAAAATCCCGCACCGCTGCGTGACTGACACCCACCCCATCAGCATTTCAACACCCAATAAACACATTAGCCAGGATCCACGCACTGCATTGGTTTCCATCAATCTTTTCATCGATTTTTCCCCGTAATCAAAGACTCCCCCTGATGGGGAACGATGTGAGCTGCATTCGCCTCCATCTCCTCACAAGCAGAGCCCATCCGAAGGAAGGCAAATTGAAATAGTATTGTTGATTCCTGATCTTTTTAATATTCCGATGTTGTTCCAGTTAAATCTGCTTGAAAATGGGAAGAAAATGCAAAACCAACTTCAGCAACATCTAGCATCATCCTTTTTTTATGAACCTACCATCTCTGAGACTGGGTGGCACACACCACCCAGCATCCAGCATCCAGCACCCGTGTCAATGAAGCACGAACCATATGTAGCACGAGCGTGTTATCCTTAACATTCCCTTTGATATTCTCCAATCACTCGAAATGAATCTAACGAGCGAAATGCCTAGCGATAAGTTTTAAGATATTCATACAGAATGGGGTGAAACATTTTCGAATACAAACACAGAAACGTCGAAGTATTCATCCCCTCCCCCTCCCTCTTCGAACAAAAAAGGACGAATGTATTGCGCTTTCCAATTGAGAACGAAGTGTGAATGATACTTACAAATTCATAGATTTATGTGAAGGAATGTGATTTTTTTTTCGTGTTGTTTCGTTGCTGCGGCCCCCACGGAGATGGATACGCAGAGGGTCCTTAAGCATTGAAGCGCGGTGGGTGACTCTGAATGGAGGGCAGCCGACGAGGACGTGGGAAGGGCAGTTCCTGAAGTCATATGCTGGAATAATAAATGCAAAGATGAACGTGTGTTTTCTTTTCGGGAAATGAAACGAATTTGTATTTTTATTGTGTTCCTTGTACTCAATAGGCCATGAAGGGATGATATGTGGGCTTTGCAGAGTTTTCGATTAAATCAATCAATCGATCACAATCATCGTGGCTTGCCTTTGTTACGTCTTTAAGTTGCGTTGTTCTTGAAAAAACCGCTCACTATTGTAAGACTTCTTTCAGTGAGCGGTTTAAGTGTAATCCAGTGCGAATCAGATTGAATTTTGTTGGCTTATGCACAAGAACTCTACGCAAGGTTGATCATGTAACTTGGTTAAACACGCTTGTAGCTTGGAGGGTACGTGCTTCGACAGCTTTAAGAAGTTCTTCGGACCAAGTTGGAATGTATTCAACCCCGATGTCCTGATCTTGGTGTCTAGATTCAATTTCCGATACAATCAATTTTTATTGTCCACGGATCCGTCGATCTTGAGTTATGGATAATGCTCAGAGGGAGTGTATACCTTTCGAAGGAAGAAGCTTCACAAACTTCACAGTCTGAAATCAGCATGAAAGTGTAGGTCACACACAACAAGAGTGGTTAAAGAGAGTTCCATGTGGAACTGTAGTACATCCCAATGTATGTACTTAGCCCGGTTAAGGTTAAGTCGGCTTATCATGAGTGACTATAGATAGCAGTGACACTTAGAGAAATATAAACCCACTGTGGCCGCATAAAGCTACTACCTTCTCTTGGAAGTAGTTAGTGGTGCTTCTTACGAAGCGGTACAGCTTTCTTAATCTGCTGGGTCTCCACTTGCTGAATTTATCGAAGGAGAGTGTCTCATATTGGGTTTTCCTTAAAGCAGCGAGCGAACGAACAGAACGGATGAGTAGTGGTCTTCTTCTCATCCTCATAAATTGAGCTTCTGCCGAAATCATTTAATGTGCAGAATTTCTTGTTATACAGTTACGGACAAAACAATAAGGCCACTGAATATCTTTCTAGATTTCATTCATGTATGCTGCCAATCTCTTGCCATGCCAACAAATCAAACCAAATTCGATTTTGTCTCACCGGACTAAAGAATATTTTGTAATCTTGTTTTCCTTTTCTCCGTCTAACAAACTACAGTGGACTCGCCCTAAGTAGAACTCTCCTTAAATCGAAACTCGAACTTTTTCGCCATATTTTACATACATTTCCCTCAACTTTCCATACAAAAACCTCTTCTCTGAGTCAAACTCTCTCTAACTCGAACAAATCTTGGTATCCCGTGACAATTCGACTTAGGGGGAGTCCACTGTAAACCCAGTCCATTTGAAAACATTCAAATTTGAGGCGGTTTTTCTAGTGCGTTTTTTTCAGGAACGATGACCTCTTCCGAAGACATGTTGTTCTTCAAGTCTTCTTTGGTTTGTTGGAGAGTAGACCAGGAAGCTTAATTCAATCATAATCTCTACAGCTGACTAAACTTGTATAGACCTTTAATTTGATCATTATCTTCGATGAAATGTTTTTCGTGGTCGACCTTATGATGGCATGAGAGATATTGTAATGGCAGTATAGTATCCTCTAACGAGTCTGGACAACTCTCTCTGCGACATCCCTTGCTTCGTCTGTTTCAGGATCAAATTTCTTTCGGTTACAGAGCAGTGCTCGTAAACCATTTTTCATGTTGTTATAAACGATCTCATTGTTTTGTCCGTAAGTGTACAAGCACAAGTTTGTAAAAACCCGATGCAATCTTAATATTCTCTTGAAGTGGTAACTTAAAATAATCGGTTACAAATTGTTGGTTAATATTTATCATCTTCGCGTCGTCGCCATATTCTTATGAGATCCTATTAGAACTCTGAAGCAATAGACTTATCTGGCAGGTTCCCTGGTACTCCCAACCGGCGTATAAAGTTAATCTCAGAAATTACGAACCCAATCATTATATCATACACAGTATCTGACAAAACTAAAGAACCTCTCATAAGCAAACTGAGTTTTTAAGAGTACTTATCTTTTATCGGAAGACAAAAGCGAGGAAAATCGCTTTCGCTATGTGGGAACAGTCCCCATAGTAGTGTCTTTTGAAGATTTTCACCTACCTTCGCAAAAAAAAGAATTAAAATAAGCCGTAGCGTAGTAGGTCAGTGCGTGTACTCCTACGCGAGTGCAGGTTCGATGCCCGAATTTACCACCTTTCATAAATCACAGCTCCACCTCTTTTGAGTAACTGAAAATGCTCAAAGATTATTCCTGTTTAGAAAAAGTTTCTCAGCTTCGCCGTTCGGAGTCGGCATTAAACTAACGATCCCATTCACTCGTCAAATAACAATCATTTTTTTCCCTCATTTTTGAAGCTTTATTAAACTAAACAAAAAACACGCAAACAGCATGATTTGTTACAAAAAAATACAAAAATTCATTAAACATAGGATGATTCGTTAAACAGAAAATTCACCGCGACAAAACCAAAGCGCCCCTTCTATACTAAGACTTTTTTAATACATTGCATGTAAATATCGAGTGCCTTTAAGATTCCTTATTTTGTTCTTACGATAAATGTAAATTAATTGAATTCTGTGAATTGTTTTACTGTCACAAACATTTATATTATGATTGAATTCTGTGAATTACCTTTTATATGGAATTTTATTAAAAATCAAATCAAAATCAATTTACCAATCAAATTTGAGGATTTATTGTAATTTTCTTTTATAATTATACATAGTATTTTGGTTGAAAGCGCCGCCTAAGTTAAAATTTTAATAATTATTTGGTGTACACTTTGAAAACAAGCAAAATTCAAAGAAAAACAAACCAAAAAAATGACAAATTGCTTCTTAGGACTATACAAATTTAACCGATTGTCATCCATGAAGTAAAATAACAAATAAAGTTTACATCCAAATGCTAGGACAATTTGCCAAAAGGTTATGGATGGTTGTATGGCCACTTTCAGTTTTCTTTACCAAATCATACCAAAAACCTAAAGAACGCAGAAAGTTGCCACAACCTAAATTCTCGCTGTAAGGAAGCTCGTCGCCGGATTGGATCGTTCGTCACCATAAGGCCGAGCTAGAGGTTAACTAGAGGTCGTCGATAGTCGAACTATTGCGCCGGCTTCCTTACCCAACGTAGTTAGGGAGTGTCAAAATAAACTAGTTACTTTTGCAAATAAATTCAAGTAAGGCCGCTTTTAAAGGATCGAAAATTGTCGCATTAAATGCTGCCATTTATCCCAAATAATCTTACCGTGTTCTAGCGGTTAAATTCAAACCAAATAAGCTATTTCTCTCTATCCCACACACATGGTATCTCTTACTTACACATACAGTACATACAGCGTTGCCGGAGAGAAATGCTATAAGGTAGGACGGCAGTTATTAGAGGGCAGTCTTTTTTTAAAGAACTAGCCGGAATTTAAGACTCAAACTCGGCTGCATTGCGAAGGCGGGAGATCAGTAGTGCCGAGTACACAATCGTGTTCCCATTCCACAAGCGCGAGAATCAGTGTACGCATTTGATAGAACTTTTTCAATCTGTCACTTTAAGTACACCTGCTTCCTATTCAGAAAAGCAGCTGTTTCACGCGGACAAACTCACGGGAGTATAAGTTGACATTTATGTCCCAACTTTCAAATTCTTTAAACAAGAACGACACACTTTTCAGCGTCTTCTGTTTTATAGAGGAAAAACAAACAAACACAATAGAACGCGATGGTGCTCACAATTCCCCAAGTTCCCAAGGGTCATTAATGTTACAACAGTCTATTACAAGTAGTTCAAAGCACAGCAACAATTCGCCTTTGAAGTCTAAACATTTTCCAAAGATGCTTCATCATGATCAAAAAATTCTTCGATACACCCACACGACAATACACAGCATTCCCTTGATGAAATTCATATCAAACTACGTTCAGGGAAATTTTCATTTTCGATACCGCTAGCGGCTGTACACTCGTACTTCAAAATATGCAGCATTAAAGCTAACTTTGTAAGCGTTCCGAAATAAGATCGCTTTCGTCGTCAACACGTCAACGCACACGAATTGTGTCGTTTCTTAACAATTTGTACCAACAGCATAATCCGTCTTGTCTTTCATGAAAGTTTCAACATTCTAAATTTTCATCTTAGCAACACTTCATGGAAATTAGGCTTACGTAATCACTTTGGCAAAACTATTTATAGGATATTTAGCTAATTAAATTCGTCTCAGGTGCATTCCTTGAAGGGTACACAACACAACGTGGGTATGAGGGGAGAGGGGGAGAGCGATGTAAGTTGAGGAGAGTAATTCCAGCAATTATGGCATTCTCAACCCCCATTGCGGTGCACAACCTTTGAAGGTGAGTTGGGTATTTGTATATCTGAGGAGGAAAAGTGAAAAATGAGACGTTCCGACACTTAAGCATCTTTTCAAGATCGCACACAATCTGCGTCGGCCCCTCACGCGCCGTCCTAATGAAGATGAAACTTCGTCACAAGTGTGTGCCTAGTAGTACGTACTCGTAGCCTGTGTTTGCCTGCTTCTCTTAGCGATTGAAACAAAAGGAGGAAGAGTGTAGCAGCTTCGTCATATTCACATTAATCGCGTACATTACACGAAAGAAGAGGTTTCTTTGAAATAAGACCTTCTGAGTTAATCCCAGCTACAGTTGTGTTACCTACTTTAGATGCTTGTGAAATGAAGTACTGACATATAGTGTAGCGGGTGATTCTTTGTTTGTTTGCGGTTAATTCCTCTGCTGTGGGGGTGTCTCCAAGTGGTGAGTATCCACAAGATTTTCATGCTCACGCATCCATTAAGTAGACTTAAATGTTAATTACTCCGATTAACTTGTAGTATGGAGAGCTCTCTGTTGGGTAGGTGCTGGTACGTATCGTGAACTGTTGTAGTTTATGATTTCACTGTGGGTACAGTTTGAGATATGTTCTTGTGCATCCAAGAAGTGGTGAGGAGTGCTAAGACCAACGATCCCTGTTTATGACACATTTTTGACTTATGGCTGAACCAAGAAACATTTGGGAGCGGGGATTCTGTCTAATAACATTCGTGGAATTAATCAAGGCACACTGAAACCCGGTGGAAGGATGGAAAGGTCCCGAGCTTCTTGATTCGGAATGGCCATCGCACGGAGTTTTTTTTTATTATGTTTTGTAAGACAATAGGATACATTTTCTCGTGAGCACACACTCGACGATCGGATCGTATAGAATAGTGAATATCGTCGCATGTGGTTTTGCGATCGGTGAAGAGATGGCGCTAATCGATTTGAAACTAACTAGTTTTTTCCACGTTTAGTCTAAGGGTAAATATTTGTTCGAAGTCGTAAAGGTTCGTGTTGCTTGTGTTGCTCGTGATGCGAAAAGGAGTTAGTCCAGCACATAATTTGACAGGATACTTTAACGTAATCTAATGATGATAAAAAAATAAAGCCAGCTTGAAACCGCACATATCGATACTCTCGAACTTGCTGAGTGACATGAAATCTCCGCATCTCAGCATTTTACCAATCATCACTTTCTACATTTGTGTTAAAAGCCACTTTACGTTTGCCGAAAGCAAATCGTCAACAACTTTAGAAAACGTTTAGTATTTAGTCCAAGCGGATGTTCTCCAAGTCACATGAGCGCCCAGAATGAAATGGACGTTGGAAATTTAGGCACGGGCACATTTGAGGCTATTTCTTTAATGTTCTTCAGGTCAAGCTCAAGCTCCTTTCAGATCTGTTAAAACAACCAGTTGGCTGAACATCCGTCAAGATTAAATGGTGTAGCAAAAAAGGCACTCTTCCCACAGTTTTCCCATCAGTACATTTGCCCACTCATACTTAAACTATCCTAATATACAATGCTACGGCTATACAATTGGGTTAGGGAGTAGGTGTATCGGTTCATACGCTGGGTGTCTGTCGCCAATTCGCGACACGAACAGTCACTGACAATTTTCAGAGGCTATAAAAATCTTTAACGCCACTATTGAGAGTTGCCATAAAACTGAAGATCCTCTTTATTACACTCCACACAACATGAGTAATTGCTGTAGAAGTTAGACCCAGGTCCACCTCGAACTGTAGCAACAATCATACCTATTGCTTTGTCATTATAAGGCACAAATAGTAGGTTTTTTATTTTTAGCACTGAAATAAAATTTTGAGTACTAAAATGTAATTACGAGTACTAAAATATAATTTTGAGTACTAAGATATAATTTTGAGAACTAAAATATGAGTTTGAATACTAAAATATAATTTTGAGTACTAAAATATAATTTTGAGTACTAAAATATAATTTTGAGTACTAAAATATAATTTTGAGTACTAAAATATAATTTTGAGTGCTTAAATATTATTTTCAGTACTAAAATATAAGTTTGAATACTAAAATGCATATTCGAGTTCTAAAATATAATTTTGAGTACTAAAACACAATTTTGATTACTGAATATATAAAATGAAAATATGTGTATTACTGCGATAAAAAAATAAGGCGAACTGATAAGTACGAGAGTTATAACGTCACATTTCATTTAACATTTTTCATCGAATTGATAAGTACTTCACTTGCCCCATTTCCTTTTAAGCTGAATGTTTTTCCAACCCTCGCAACAATTGTTAAATTTGATCTACGGAATAACAGCCAAAGCAACGTGCGTGCACCTCAATCACCTCGAAACGAAGTCTGTGGAACGGCATCTTGAGTTTAAGGAACACCGAGCCGTCATGCCCTGCTAAATCAAGCATAAAGTTATGGAAAGGAGTTGAATTTTTGCTGAAATTGTATCGTGTCCCTATAATTGATGTCATCTTCCATTTAAGAAAGGGCAAAACCGAACACTTCAATCAAATTCCTGGTGTCCAAGATTTGAACAAAGAATGTGCCAAAATCGAACATAAATACTGCAATATTATTTCAGTTCTCAATCGTGCATCTGGCTCTAACACTTGGATCTTTTTTTTTTTGTAGTTGACAGTTCTATGAGAAAATTGTGTTGCCCAGTAAACTTTTCAGTTCAATATTTGACTAAAAAAAAGAATGTGAAATGAACAGACTCGCTTTCTGTTTTTGCATGGAATACACTGTCACTCTTAAGGGCCATTCATATGAGCTGACTTCGAATCGAGAATTTCCAAAACTTTGACACTTCATTGATATGCACTTTTTTCACATTCGCAGAGTGCTGTGGTTACAATTTGAGCAAGCGGACACTTCATCGTGAATTTGTGGATCGCGTTTGCCTCTCTTGTGTATTGCGAATTCAGCTTGACAGTTCGCAAAGACAATAATTGATTCGTGGAGAAAAACAAATACACAAAAATTTGTAAATACGCAAAACACGTGGCATATTATTCAGGGGATGCAGATTTAGTCAAATTTGACAGATGTCAGTGCCGCCAATCTCCCTCCAACGAAAAAGAATCAAGTAAACTCAAAAAGCAATATAAATATATTTCACCAAATGTTTTGATCACAGCAGTAAACGAAAATCGGAACCAGTGCAAGTTCCATGCAGACATTTGATGGTTAAGTTGACTGTTGACGGGATGTACTCCTATCATCGCTGTGCTATTTACGTAGTGAAACAAACAAAAAAATGATAAAAGTTTTCATCTGAAGCACGTTCGCTTGAATTCCCTCCCCCAATTAGTATGCTGATGGAATTCGAAAAAATGTTCAACACACACTTTAAATAAATCTCTCCGTGAAATGTAAAATTCGAAATGTCCATGTTTTAAAATTGCCAAAAATATGCACATACATGCGCCAATTGCAGCAAATATTTGCAAGCGTGTTGTATTATTTTTTGAATAATCCCTGCGTTGTCCTGTCTGTATTGCAGGTATTGCACATGCCGAATTTTATTACAACTGTGCAAGGATAAGACAAAAAATATATACCTCAATCCAACTATGTGAGAGTACATGTATCTAGATGCCAGGCCATATGCAAAACCATATCTTATTGCATATTTTGATCTCTTTAGTTGTTTTATTTTTTCTCTCGGCGAACCTAGCATAGTCAGTGCCGCCGTCCGGCATGCACATTGGCAGCCTTGTTAATCAATATGGATTTCGAAATTGTTTTCATTTATTTTGTATTTTTTCTCCTACCGCATTCGATCTGAGCCGAGAGATGCACAGGTGGACAATTTCATAAATTTCCCAACGCTCTCCTTTTTATACTACGTACAACCGGTGTGTGGGTGCGTGAGGCTGAATGGGATTGTGTATCGCCAACTGATAGACGGCAGGCCGAGTTACTGGCAAACGTATCTGAATCTCTATCTGCAATCTCCATATTCATCGGAATGGCGGTGGTAGGAATTTGCATCATTGTTGTTCTGCAAACATTTAATAGCTACAAGCGAAGTTTTTTTTCCATGTTCCGTAAAAATCATGAAGAGATACAAATTCGAGATTAATTTATTGTTATTTACGTGGTCGATAGTTTCGCTTGGGGACGGGTCGGCCTGCATTGTTGTATTGCAGTGATGGCATCGTTGTTGGTGAAAGCACTGGCAATTCCAGGTTTTGCATGGGTGATCGGAAGAAAGGTGAATGAAAACACACACACGCCCACAGGGTGAGATGAGGGATCAGAATTTTGTTTGGGACTTGTTAGGTTTTTTTACTTGACTCAAGATTGCTGGTAAAATGGAATTTCTGTGTCTGGCGATGTCGGCAAAACTGCGTCGGTATACTGTTAGTGGCGGATATTTAAACATCAACATTTTAAGAAAAGGTTCGGGTACAGAGAAGACAAATGTTGCCACTTACTGCCACAGTACCAAAATATTACCTCAAATATAGCAGGTTTCAAAAAAGGTGGTTATCCATTTTGTGGTTCAAAGAATCCACGAATTAATGAATTTTTATTCAATCAAATTTTATTTTCTCATTCATATGAATGGTGGATAATTTCACGCAAATGTCTTCTGCCAATGTTATTTGCTTATCGGGCAATAATTCGGCCATAAATTATGTATATTCAATTTCAATTAAACTCGTGTGAGTGGACTTTGGGTGTTGTTGACAGTCCATTTGAACGTAATTGAAAAGAGTTGTCAAATCCGAACCATGATTTATATGACCATGCACAACTTGACAACTATAAACGCCTCAATCTTAATAACATCACATGTGAAAGTCTGCGGTGTTTTTTTTATAATTTTTGGCAAGTTTAGAAAATTGTTCTCTTCTAACTGGAATTAATGACTCAGTGCCAACAACATTTCAAATCAAATAATAAAACTTTTGTTTGCAAGGAAAACTGCTCCTGAAAGTCATTGATTGCTATTTGCTATTTGAAGATTGTGGTGAATATGTTCTAAATAAATCAGATCTGGTGAATACGACGTCCCCAGACCTGTTTTTTTTTTTAATTCACTGACTCTTGGAACAGCACACATCCTTCAATAGCTCATACACAGTGCACTTGCGTCGCTGTTTTGAACCCTATCCTGTGTGTTGACTGACTTTTAAATTCCCCACACTGTGTGTTATTTTGTTTGTCCATGAAAAAAAAGTGTGATGTGTGTGGGCTAGTCCGGCACAGTTTTGGAGTTACATCAATTGTTAATATTAAGTGGAAAACAAATTTGATTTTCTCCACTATCTGAGGGAAGGACTATTCTTCTTCATCTTACACTTCTCTTAGTTATTGAGAGATTTTCTTCGTACAGATTTTCTTCAAAATGGAGAGTTTTTTGTGTCAACTGATAGAAGCGAAATGGAAACAGCTGACTGAAATTAATTTTAGGACAAAATTCATTTGGAACTACTGTTTGTAGGAAGTTCGCAACATCATTCATCTGGTATTAGAGAGCGAGAAAACAGCTGATTCCATAACACGAAGTCGGCTGCAACAACCAACCATTTTGTTTCAGGCATAATTCATGAAACATTCGAACAAATATTAAACATCATTATTGTTGCGCATAGACAGTATCACAATCACGCTCACTCGCTAATCATAGCTGTCCTTGTTCCAATCAAGATCAAATGTGCACGGATTCCTGCAACGTAGGTATGTTGCGAAAAGCCACTCCTATATAATTAAAAAAAAAATTGGCTTGACAACGAAAATGACATCAAAGGAGGAGCAGTGGGATCACGGTAGCATGTTCCTTTAATGTCTCAATGTCTTAAACTTTCAAAACAACTAATCCTAAGCTTTAGGAGATCGGACTGCTAAAATTTGGAAATACAGGAGTGTCTGGGAAGCGTGAACCCCTGATTTCGTGAACACCCTGTTTTTATTAAGAGCATTCTATAGCGTGAACTATTGAAACCTCGATAACGTGAACCAAAAATGTATGGTTGTTACCATAGCTAAATCAGTCCGTTGAAAAGATAAACTTGAAAGCTAGGCGAGTATCCTCGTATGGAACGAGTATTATATAAATGGTTTTTGAAGCAGCGTGGTAAAAATCAGTTGACTGGGAAATGCTGAAACAAAATGTGAAAATGTTGCATGCACTAAAGGAAAAAGAAGAGGCCTTTAATGCCAGTTGGCTACGTTATGGAGCTCTTCTTTTAAAAAATCTTCGGGGAAAACTTTCTTCCGATCGTGCATCAGTTGCTATTAATTCGGGAGCTACAACTGTCAAAAGACCAAATTGATGATGCCGATGCGTCGGGTTAGTTTTGGTGTACAAATGCTACTGGCTTTCACAAAGTAAAGCCTCTGATTATTGGCAAGGCAAAAGAACCTCGTTGAATTGTTGGATAAATCGGTCGATCAACGATAATAGCAGCTAAAGCTATTCCAATTTTTGATAAAGCAAACAAAGTGGGCTGGAGTTACATACATTCTTTACAGAAAGTACTGCAAAATAAAAATAAAACAGTTTTTCCAATTATTATGAATTTCTTAATAAAAACCAATAAAACCACTGTCCAAGTGTATTTTTTGAGTTCGTAGACACGATTGGATAACGTGAACAGTTTTGTTTACTTGAACGGCCTGTGCAATAATTAGTTAACGCTATCCAGACAGCACTGTTATCAACCGGATATCAGAGTGTTTTCAATTGAAATCCTAGCTCTTCCTAACTTATAGCTCATTTTGTACCACATGTGTTTATAAGGTGCATTTGATCGAAGATTTGAAGTTGGTGGACTGAACATCTATGTACTCCATTATTGGGGACTGTAAATGGCTAAACAAGACCATTTTGTAGGGGGGATCTATCTCATTCCCATTAGCCTCGGTAGTTGCATCTGCGGCACAAAAGAGATATCTAGCGTGTTTTAATAAACGTCGGAAGTCTGCGCTAGCAATGTGATTGAATTGCTTCTCTCATGCGTGCTTAAACACACACTCGCTGTAGAATGTCTGAAGGGCTGTTTTATTGCAATTCTCATCTTTCATTGGTCACTCATAAACGAATGAAATGGCCGCTTCGGAATTTGATTTTGAGAAAAAACATTGAAAAATAAACTACAGTCAATACCGGTCATAACGACCTTCAAGGGACTGACGAATTTCGTCGTAATAACCGATATCATCTGATGGGTCTACCGGAAATCGTCTGTGTCTTAAACCATATGAGTAAAGCCTTTTCAAACTCAGTCCGCAATGACATCTTCATATTTTTTTCAGTAAGTTTTGCTTCCTATAATTGTATTTCCGATATTTTTCTCATCTTTAATATTAAGGATATAGCGGAGTGTGAAAAAGAATACTCTTTTACAAGGTCTTAACTTTGCTCCTCAGCATCCAAAATAAAAATGATACCGCTTCTTTTCTCTTCGCAAAGATTTTTTCGTATCCGGCCATTTTCTAATACAAGTTACCAACCGCATAAAATAAACATATACTATTACTCGTCACCCAAAATAATGTTGACTACGTTGAACAAACTTAAGCGAATAATAAACACAAAACAAAAAACAGCGAAATTCGATGTGCATATATGCATGCACTGCATCCCTAGACAAACAGTTTACCGTTTCAGGAATAAAATCCAGTCGCACTCGCAGCTGACTCGATTTTAATCGTTGTAACCAACATTTTATATCAAAAACATAGAAAAATCGGCCGTTGTAAGCGATAAGTCGTTTTAAGTGATGTCATTGTAAGCGATATGTCACTCAATAGGATTATAATGGACCTAAGAATTTAGACGTTATAACCAATATGCAACGGTTTTGACTGTACATTTTGTAAAATTTTTTACAAAAAAAGTAAAAACGTTTTCTTCCAATCGCGGCATTTTTGCAGTCAAAAAATGATGACTTTACAATCTGCCAAACCTCGATGACATATTGACGTTTATGAACAGTAAGTACTTGACGCTAACCAAGCTGCAACTCAGAAATGAAGTATTACAGATAGCCGACTTCACAGCTGATTGCCCCCTAGTCCATCGACGAATTTTAGTGCCTTTTTGACAGATATTCATGAATATTGGACGGTTATTCACGAAATAACGTAAATACCGTCCTCTGATTGGTCAATTTGGTTTACGTAAACGTCATAAAATACAGTTGTCAAAAATCTTAAGGGGCAACAGAGGTAGAAGTCGGGAATCTCTGCAATACTTCATTTCTGGCTGCAACTAATCTGTATGTATCTCCCTATTCCGAGTTACAATTCAGTTTGACTTCTATGCTACACACATTTCGGTTGACACTTCAGTAAGTAAAAATAATTCACCACAATAAGCGAGGAACAAAAATCACCGATTTACCACTTAAGCTCATCTGAAACATACACACCGCAGAAACATGTACCCACCCGCAATCTATCACAAGGTCTCTCTAATCACAATTTTCAATTTGTAGCAAACACTAATTCCGCGATTTCTATTCATTCATTTTTTTTTTCTTCTCATTGCAGTTCTGGGAAATCATTTCCGATGAGCATGGCATCGATCCCAATGGCATGTACCATGGTGAAAACGATTTGCAGTTGGAACGCATCGATGTCTACTACAACGAGGCGAACAACGGCAAATATGTACCACGAGCGATTTTAATCGATCTCGAACCAGGTACCATGGACTCCGTTCGCATGTCACCGTATGGTCAATTATTTAGGCCAGACAACTTTGTTTTTGGACAATCTGGAGCCGGTAAGTGCACTTTGATGTCGCTATTTTCGAGCGGCCTCAAAGTGAAAATTTTTGGCGCTCGAGAGTAAAACAAAGCTACTTCTCCCCGTGTCCTCCACAACCAGTGATCAGCATCACTGCCAGTCTCGTTACCTCGCAAGCCCAACCCCTCGGATGGGAGTAAAAAAATTAGTGAAAAATAAAACCATCCAAAAGCAGTTTTGTAATTTTGGTCATGTATATTAACCCTTCCTCGAGCACGTTTTGCTTGTGACGTCGCAGCACTGGAGTGAAACAGCCGCAATCGCAGCAAGGGAAGAGGCGGTAAAAGTCTGCCCCAAAAACGGAACAGGCACTATGAGCAGGATAATAATGCCCTTGGTTAGTTAACTCCAGGCGGTAAACATGTCCATTGCAAGGAACATGGCAGAACAATTACATTGTGTGTCTTGTTGTTTGCAGGACACACTGGACTGAGTGCACGACGTGGCCAATGGTCAGTCAGTCCTGTTCATAGAGAATCTGGGTTGTGGCACAATGATGGGGTGGCTGATGCCGGTGATGCTGGTACTGAACATGTGTTTTGCTAACCATGGTATCTCCGCTCCCCTCCATATGAGGGGACGACCAAAATTTGTCCTTGTCAACAGGAGGAAAGTTTTAAAATCTTCAATTAATTCTTAACAAACCTCATGTATGACTAGAGGGCTAAAGCGAATGAACCAGCAGGAGCGGGAGGACACTGGGAGGCGGAGTGAAGTGGTGGATAGACGTTGAAACCAAACTTGACATATCAATATCCTTTGGCAGGTAACAACTGGGCGAAGGGCCATTACACAGAGGGTGCTGAGTTGATTGATTCTGTATTGGATGTACTCCGTCGTGAGTCTGAAGGATGCGACTGCCTGCAGGGCTTTCAGCTGGCACACTCACTGGGCGGTGGCACTGGATCTGGTCTGGGTACACTGTTAATATCGAAAATACGTGAGGAGTATCCCGATAGAATAATGAATACATTCTCTGTTGTTCCATCCCCTAAGGTGAGTTCATAATAATACACATTTACGTACAGTATGTATACCCCCTTGTTATTTGAAAATTGAAACAATTTATTTATCTTTGATTATGGTTAGCCGGTTGGTTTGTCGGTTCGGTGGTTGTTCGATTGGTCGGTTGGTCGGACCGGCTCTGTATTGCATTTAAAATTAAACAGTTGAGATTTGCTTCTACCAGTAGGTACATCGGCTAACTTCGGATAACAGAAGACGACGACCTTAACTTTTACTTTTACAGCGAATTCGACGAGAGAGTTTTGACAGTTGTTTGCTGTGTTTTAATTTGAATTCGATTGGTTTGTAAGTGCTTTGAAATTGTTTCACCGTAAAATAAATACACGGCAATGATTCATCTTTTGCTGGTCGTTACTTGCGGGGACTATTTATTTACTTTTGTTTAAATCAATAGCAGCTATAGTCAGTTCTTAATTTATTCTTATCTCTGTCAACGTTTTTTTGTCAGTTTTTTTTGAAAGGAAACGAAGACTTGGTAAATTGTTTTGTGGTTTCCGTTTGAAATAAATTATAATTTACTACGTAGAGCAACAAGCGGAAATACTTTTTTTGTCTTTACGACTGCAGAACATTTTGGTCGACATGGTGTTGATATTCTTCACTTTTGGGAATAGTG
This sequence comes from Eristalis intricaria, assembly GCA_964034865.1. Classification (NCBI taxonomy): domain Eukaryota; kingdom Metazoa; phylum Arthropoda; class Insecta; order Diptera; family Syrphidae; genus Eristalis; species Eristalis intricaria. Next base: position 138,720,310 of record OZ035873.1, read on the forward strand.
TCTGCGATGAATGATGAACCGCTCAAGTAAATTAAGTCCAGTGCAAAGAAGGTTTAGCTTTAAAGAAGGTTTGTTCGAGCAATAATTGCTACAGTGTTGGCCAAAATACAGCCTCAGAAAGATCGAAATACGTTCGAATCATTCATAGAAATAAATGTCCAACAATTCAGTGATTTGTCTTTGGATTACATTTGTCAACGACCCTAATAGAATTCAAGATATTCACACAGACGGCTATCACATGTCTGACTTTCTGTCACCCAAGGAACCGAAAAATAAGGTAAAGTTAGAAAACCAAGAGCAATCACAATTCGGCGAAATGCTGTTGAATCTGGACGGTGATCTTATAGTGTCGTAAAGAAGGCGTATCCGAACTAATTATTGCCGTTTGCTTGTGATCACTTCAATAAAATGGAAGACTGTAGCCAGATTCCCACGAATCGATGTACTGACTTGTAAGACGACTAGTAGCCAGGCGGCGATTACATCTATGGATGCAGTCACATTTAGCTCGAAGACACCCCTGAACTGGAGTCTGTCTCTTAACGAAAAGGCCGAGTATTTTGGATCAGCCTCTATTGGGTTTCGGGACAGAGTGGCATTCAAGAAGCATGGAAAATGGACGAATCCGATGAAAAGGACACTAGTCCGGTACTTTTTTTATACATATCGCTACTGGAAAACATCTAATGAAGCTCGAAGCGCTTATCGTAGACTATTTAGTGTCATGGTTAAATGCTGCTTTTGTGACTGACTGAGTTTAACCCTCACTCAGGCTCAGGAAGAAGTTCCCTGAGATGGGTAGCAAGACAAAACTTGTTGCAAAAAAATAATACAAAAGAGTGAATGACCCGGTGATTGAAGTTGTTGAATGACTCACGCAGTCTACGGCTTAAAATCTAATCGGAAACGTGTGAAAAATGTTTGCTAGGAGTAGATAGTGTAGAAGGTGCAGGACAGGTTCATTAATTTCAACAGATCAAACAAACTTCATTTTAAGCTTTCTTCGTTGTTCGTTGTTCGCACAGTAGTCATCAAAAAACAATGGATTCGCTACAAAAAGCAGGTTCATAAATTTCGCAATTCTCAAATTAAATTTAAATAAAACATACTCACAGATCATCCCATTCCATCCCAATTTCTATTTCAATATAATATTTATTTAGGTCTTAACATAAGATAATTCAGTTGTCCTCGAGGGCAGTTCTTTCAAGACTCGTTACCGACAATATAATTTTCAATGTCTTTTCGACACGTAGCAAGTATTAACTCGGCCATAGCTTGATAAATAATAATATTCTCGAACCATCCTTGTAAAATGACTAGTAAAAGAATAGGCAAACTTGGACTTCAGTTTGACGCATGGTGAAAATAAGGTGTGCTCAGAAGTGAAGTATTACAGAGATGGCCGACTTCACAGGTGATTGCCCCTTAGTCCATTGAATTTGAGTGCCTTTTTAACAGATATTCATGAATTTTTGACGGTTATTCACGAAATACCGTGAATGCCGTTCTCTGATTGCTCAATTTGGTTTGAGAAAACGATATAAAAAACGGTTGTCAAAAATTTGAAGAGGCAATTGATGTAGATGTCGCGCATCTCGGTAATACTTCATTTTTGGGTGTGCTGCGCAGCTTGTCAATGCCGCCATCTTTTGGTTTTGTCACGTCACTAAGGGTCAGTTTTTGACATTAGATAGAAGCGTTGCTTAAGCTTACATCACAATTCACTTTCATATTTCAAAAATGATGTGTGAAGAACAGGAATTAAGTTGTAAATCAATGCAAGATGAAAGAATTTATTTCATTTATTTTTTTTTCGATGTAGATTAGATATACATTTAGTTGTATGACAAAATAAAATTAAAAATACTGAAAAGACAAACATTTTATATGACATTCTATAATCTCAAAGCAAGGAATAGTTTTGAATGTCATATCAATTGACTTCTACATAAAAATTAAGCTTTGAGTGGGGTGACACTAAAATCACAAGTATTGCAAAATATAGTTGTTGTTAACAAGAAAAGGTTTGTCAAGACAGTTATGTGTAAGATAACATAAAGAGTAAGAAGCAAAATAAGAGAAAAGAGAAATGACAGATTCTAAGCTATCGCAGTCAAGTTGGAAGATCCAGGTTTTTATAAATATTCCAGGTATTCGTATTGTTCAGATTCATTGAGGGAGTTTGTTGTACGATCTAAGAGAGACAACAGATCAGAGATAACATATAATAGAGATATCCAACTTCTACCTCCCTTGCCCCTTGATTTCATCTGACAGCGTTTTTTATACGCTTTTTGTCCCCTGTCTGTGAATACGTGTGAGGTCTTGAGAACAGCTGTGGAGACAGCTGATACCCTTCCCCACCTTAGTATTGGGGTAAATTAGAGTTCTTATTTGAAAATTCGCTCGTTATTTGAACGTGTTTTCAAATTTCGGTGTTAAATTTTCAACACAGTATGGAGGGGTAAACGAACGAACAAAGCTTATGTTCATGAAGTCGATTCATTAAAACTTTGAGCAATTTACAATCTGAAATACTTGAACATAATTAATGAATGCACAACATAGTGTGAATTTTTTCATATGAATAAAAATTAATAATACATTCACACGTTCAGTTAACCAATAATAAAAATATTATTTAAGCGTGAATCACAAATAAGATGTTTTGACAACCATTTTTTAGCATTAGTAAAAGTTGCAATATATTGCCATTGTTCTTATCAAATTGTTTAAATTGAATTCATGAGTTTTTCAGAATTCATGATTTAAGTGTATAAAGCGGGCTTCATTTTTTGAGTTAATTTGTCAGGTATGGTTTATGAATAGGCTATATATATATACACTTAAGAATTAATTTAAGGGCAAATAGTTCCAGTTAAATGGACATTGCAATACATTGTTATTCACAAAAGTCCATATAACAATGTAAGAAAACTTTTGAACACCCTCCGAACAACATACCCATGTACGTTACATGGAAAGTACATGGATTCCCACTAAATTCATGAATCTGCCGCTTTTTTCCCACAAAATTCACGAATCGGCCGCCATATTGTGGTGAATTGACCAGCGTTGTAAATGTATAAGTGAAATACAAGGGATTACCACTACATCTTCGTTGTGGGCTAGGGGAAAAAATGGCCGAAGTTGGATATCTCTATCATCCATTATCTCTGCAACAGATAACAAGTTTGAAAAGTTTCCACAAAGATTTTAGTTAGAAATTAGACGACAATTACTATTACCGGAGTTCTTAAAAAGTATTTTCAAATCTGGGATGCCTACCACGTTTTCGGCAAACAAAATATTTATTTGTATTCGTTAAATTTTTATTGACACACAAATTCCCGCGTTGACGTCACGCAGGGACTCAATAGATCTGTCCTGCACACCGCATTATCCTTACACCTTGACTTTGAAGTGAAAGGGGGAAGGCAAATTGGATGATGGTGTATCAGTGTTTTTGTGCGTTAGTCAACCAAACATTAATGAACGATATATTTTTTTATTTATTTATGGTGCTTACATTACCATTACTTTTTGCCATTAAAAAAAGAACAACAAATTGTTTCCCTATCGATCATGGAAGTGAAGAAATTTGGAAAAGAAGCACAGAGTGGTTGGGTTGCTTTGAAGTGCAGCCAGTACAGTAGGTACAGAATACATTTCCTTTGAATCAGGAATTAAGATTGCCAAACTAACCTATCAGAGAATTTCATTTAAATGCTTTTGTGATTGACTTTCAAAAATGCGCGACTAAGAGTCAAAAAGTCCCTCAAATTCAGTGGACAAGGAAACAATCACCTGTAAGATCAGATCTGTCTCTCATGATTGATTTCTGTTTGAATGAACTCTGTCCTTCTATGACTCGAAAGATCAGCTTAAGCCACAAATTGTCCGTAAATGCTCATAAACAATTCAATTTGTTTTGAAGAACTGACTATCTATTTCTATTTGAAGCTAAGTCCATTCTCATATCCAAGCATAGTTCCAGCTGTGGTGAGCGCAATTAAGCCATTTGATGAATTGAATCGCATTGTTTACTCCATTAAAAGATGCTTTGTTAGTTAGTGCCTTAACCGGTCATATTTGTGCAAGCCCCTTAAGCGTATACTCAAAATGCTCTATCGTCTGTCAATATGGCGCGTTGTCTATTTAGCCACTTCGTGTGCTTATAGATCCCGTCGTTGATGAAGCCCCTGTGAGTGTTCATTTATATACCCCACATCGTGTATCTGATCAACAGATACAGAGTTCAATGAAGCTTCCACACCCAATTGGTGAAAGTAGACGCTGGCCGAGGCATCAAGTCAATCAATCAAGTCCCACTCTCTCTCTTCATAGCTCTCTGTCGCCCCAAATTTGGTATTGACATACGCCCATATTCGGACAAATACCAATCGCCGCCAATTGGGTTAAATGAAATCTAGTTGCCTCATCAGAAGCAAGATTGAAAGCATTTTGCCGATCTATCTGAAAAGGGTCTATCTAATGTAGGTCACTCGAGAAATTCCAAAGCCCTTTCAAACTGTGGCACTCTCTTAGCTGTGTTAACTTGACTGTGACCTATCCGCGAAGGCAACACTTAATTTAATTGAATTAAACGATGATTTATGGCCACATGCATGTCGCTCCTCCAAGTTCCCGCACTTTACGATTTTCCATTGAGGAGGTCTCCAATTGACTGTATCACCAATTGCAGTTCACTTCGCTCGTCCCATCGGCCATCCACGGGAGACTGAACAAGAGGCTGAACATTAAATCTAACTATTTGTGATAAGTTAATTGCAGTTGATTTATGAAGTACGCATCCCTTGCGTAACCGCAAGACCAACTAATGTCACGTCCAAAGAAAGGGATCAACGCCAACAACAACGACGACGACGGCGACGTCTTGATGCGTCCGCAGTTGTCAGTATTCCTCGATAATGGACAATCGATGGGCATGTAATAAATTACGGTCACAACCGCCCCAACCCTGGGTGGTTGCTGGTGGCCCATTACAGCCTGCCACCACCTGTCGTGTGAGATTTAGCGTCAACAAATTTTACAATTACCAAACGCATTTGTAACCGATGAAGGGTGAAATGCGGTAACGCTGTGCTGTCCGCATAATAAATCATCACGCACGAGCTACGTACACACTGGTCATGGGAGACGTGGATTTGTGTATGTTTGGTGGTGGTTATCTGGGCAAGATTAGTTGTGGGCTGACGCTGGACAAGCTAAAAATATCTCGTGACAGCACTTGCGACAAACATGGTTTTAAACAAATAAATTTCATTGATAATTCCAACGGACAACTAAGCCAAAGTCATTTCGACACGGAAATAAGGTCGTGAAGTCGTAAATATCAACCAGCTCTGAGAGATGCTTGCATAAATTGTCAATGAGGTGATGCTTCAGCTTGAAGTTGTTTGCACTCGATTGTCAGTGGGACGACGTTGACGAATGAATGAAGTGTCATAGAATGTAGCTGAATCTTAAGTGAAACGAGGACGAGCATGGTCGTGCTTGATTTAATGAACTCCGGGGGGTGTTCTCTCTCTGATCCACGAATGACTGCAATCATATCGTTTAGCTCAATACAAGTAATGTGGCGATTAGGTATTCAGCGGTCAGTAGAAATTTGATGGTTATTCTTATCTCTCTGGTATGCGTCGGAATTTCTTTGTGTTTTTATAGTTTCGTTTCATTGACTTGCAAATTTAAAAGAAAGTAAGAATCAAGAAGAATTTTGAATTTATTTCATTCATTAAACTTTTTGACAGGTTTGTGAGCGCTTGTCAGCAAATTCTACAGGTTTGTTCGATTTGTGCTACATGCAGGTGCATTCAAACTTTATGGGAAGATTTGGGATGATAACATTGACATACATTTTTTTTTATAATTTCAACTCGAAGAGGGCCTTAACTGTCCGGACTGAAGCACGGGCTGAAGGTATACAGGGAACAGGTTTGACGCTCTTTATTGCCTGTGGATTGTAGTGAGAGGCAAATAGTGGGATAGACATATCATATAATCCAAATGCGCCTGGTGTGCCTCTGAACTTGACTGCGAGTCCGAAAGTAGGACGAAGAGGGAACTGATGGCCATTACAGTCCGCGAATTCATGGCGAGATCAACCGCAAATGGCTGGCTCGCTTGAACATAGTTTACATTCGATCGTTTACGAGATACGACAATATAGACCCACGGTCTCCAAACGAGGAGACCTAAAGAAAATCGGCAAATGCATTCTTATGTTCTAAAATACCAGTATTTTATTAGGTGTCCTCCATTGAGGACAATGGCCTTATATGGTTTAAAGCAAGAAAACACAATACGACTGGTGTTCAAGGGAGTCGATTGACTTCGAGTGATATCACTGTCTTTTGTAAACTTATCATTTTTGGCACGAGTCTACTCTACCTTTATCTTTATATTTACCCAACTTCAAATATGTGATTCATTTTAGATAAATGTAATATTGACAAAGACACACATACTAAGGATTGAAAGTCCTTTTCATGGAGAGATGGCTTCATCGACACAAGCTCCATTCATGAATAGTGGGTGATTATTACGGATTCACTTAGCTGTCAGCAGACAGAATTGGGTCTCAGAAGCTTTCAATTGCACTTTGATGTTTCCAACCCAATTGATTATCCTACCAAGGTCGGAATACAATTTGCTTAACAATGCAGTCTTTACTGTTCAACAGCCGAAGGGCACAGTCGTTGAATGAAAGGAGAAGTCGTGAATTGGATTCGATATACCTGACAGGAGCATATATTTATGAAAATGAGAAAGATTGTCGGACACGGAACAGAGCCTTGCGGAATACCAGTGTTTACTTATTTGTACATAATTAATTGTTCGAATGGTTGTCGATTATACTTTTCGACAAAAGAGCTAAAGGTCAAAGTCTCTCAAAAGTGTCGTAGACAAATGAACTGATTTAGATTTCGGGTTGATGGAATAAAAGAAACCTTTGTTCCTAGAGAAAAGTGTATATATGTAATAAAACTAGAAGCTTCAAACGTTATAAATTACGGGTACTTTATTGAACTGCTCACAATGAGTTCTTGTGAAGAAGTGTCTTCTTTAATTGACATTTGACATTTATAATCATTAGTTAAATTTAGTACATAATTGTTGGTAAGGCAGTGAGCCGATAATGTAGATAAAATAAATTAATTTACTTGCATACAAATGAATGATTATAATTTAATTCACTGGTATATTAATCAATCTTGAACAACAAGTATCTGTTCCTCGCCGGCATTGTGCAAAGATTGCTTAAAATTTTTCGCTGAAATGTACCATCTGTTGCTGATAAGAGACCATAAGCCGATCGTTGAGAAGCTTTCGCGACTTAAGATATTTCATAAGATGTCAATTTGTCAGCGTTTCCATGACTTTAGAAAGAAAGGACATAGTGCATTGGTAGGTCGGCTCGAGAAGGTAGACGAAAATTCGCCCATTTTAAGGACGGACTGCACAATGGCTTTTTTTAAACGTCTACGAAACAGGTCAAAAGAGTGTCTATCTTAGTCCTACGTCAGCGAAGAACAGCAGGTCCTCCGAAGGTGAGCATTTTCTCCAGGCCTAGAGGCTAATGATTTGATCCGGCCAGGACATGCATCTTCATGAACTCCGAAATGGTGTCTCAGTGTTGTTGATTTTTCACGAAATTCGATCCAAGGGTACCTAACAAGTAACCTAACTGTCTTCGTCATTCAAATGTACGTTGATGAACCAACTTTATTGACTGTGATCTTAATGATGATTATTCCAATTGCATCAAGTTTAAATCAATCCTTGTTCGCTGCAGAATTTCCTTGATCTGTGAGATTATGCACTAGATTCTTACCCTCTCAACGTACTCTCATAACGATGGACCTGTGAGTGATATAAATGGAACGCTATATTCACCTACCTTGTGAGTTAAATCGGGAGGCCACTGGCCTATGCGCGGTTAGTTACTGCAACTCCCGTTGAATGAAGAAGAACGAGAATTCTGCTACTCCTCGCAGCTATAGTTCTCTGGATATGACGTAGTTCTCTTTTTAGGCATCTCGGATCAGTCGTCATTGGCCGCTTCGTCTCATCACAATATGCTCAAAAGTATTAGCACACAATATGATAGGATGAGGAAGCATATTGCAAATTGCAGACATTTTAAATAAATGAATGTACAACAATCTAAAACCGTCTGTTCATCATCTGTGATAGCAAAACTAACCAATAACACTTCATTAAATTGTACACGGTCATAACTCAAATGCAAACGCAATCATCCTGACCAACATCCAATGGACCGCATCATAAACAGAACCGTTCCGCTTGATGGCAATGCAGCGCGCACTGCCCACAATAAACCTCCCAACACAACTTATCCTTCCCGTGCTCTGCACGGTTCTGCCCACCCTTTGAAATCCTTGCGCATCGCCGCGCCGCCCACTCCAATCTTCTTTATCGATGGACTTTTGCCCGGTTAACCCAAAACTGCATAATCGCACACATAAAACGGCAAATTATGCAAAATGCGGATAAGCTCGATAATTGAAATTAATTACCGTAGACATTTTCGTTATACGTGCGAATTGAATATTTTATGCTTTATATGTGCGCGCATAATTTAATTACGTTATCTAAATTGACCGCCATCCGTGAATGATTGGCGCTGCTGCTGGCCACGGGGCGGCCTGCACTCGAATCAGAAGCATGACCTCGCGTCCTCCCCACGGCTTGAGGGTGGTATCTCAGAATATTTTTTTATGCATTTTTTTGTTCATATTTCTCCCTGGGGGGCTGCGCCTGGCTGGCTAATTTCTATTGTTACTTACATAATTTATTCAGTTTAAATTCTGTCTGAGTGGATGGGTTGGTGGCGTGAGGAGGAGGCAACTCTACTGCCCACGCAGGGAACACACGAGTGGTGGTGGCCGGGCGAGAGGACTAGGTCACGTATGCAACCACAGTGCTGCTGTTAACCGCAACCACTGCCGGACCAATGTTTAATAATTTATTGAAGGAATTAGAGAATGTCAAATTAGTGCAATTAGTAACTTTGTTAAATTAAATCAAATCAATTGTAAATAGAAACTACATGGATGTATTTTTAATTACATTTTGTCGAGAGGCTGTTGAGATGGGCGGGCGAAATTCCATCCGCGGCGCGACCGTAGAGTGGAAATATTTTTTAGAGGGCGGATATTATTTGTTTTTTTAGAGTCCGGAATTAGGATGGTGTTACGTGGAAATGCCACGCACATTCGAGCGCGAAAATGAGGAAATTCGATGATGGCTGATTTGCGTGGCTCTCATTAGATAATTGCCTGAACGATTATGGGATTTGCATTTGAATTTATTTTCAATATTTTGCATTGGCAAAGGAAAGGTGAAATGAGACTGCAAATACGAGTGCAAATGAGTTGTGTTTGTCCGCGAACTGGATTTCACCGTGACACACTCAGAAAAGCCTTGTCTTGTCAAGAACAGAGACTCGCCACCAAGCCTCCCATTTGCATTGAACACGCTGTAGCACTGACAATCAACAACTGTCCAATGAATCTTAGTATCCTTGTACAACATAGTCCAGAGTGACGTTTCCTTGCCAGGCCATCAACAGTCGGAACGACGAACAAGCATTCACACCTCAATTTCCGTAGAACAACATCGAAACAGACAATCAGAGGTCGTCCTTCGGACCAATCCTGTCCGGAAGTACATCATTCTTTGATCTAAGGCGTAATCTGTATGCAAGTTAATGCATCTTGTTGTTCATCTTCGAATGCCATCTCACATCGAGCAGAACATCAACTAATACGTTGGCCAAATAGCAAATTATTCAAAACTTCATTCTGACGTTCAAGGATGTCCTGTTGATTTAGCACACACTCAGGCTCTAATTATACCGTCCCATACACAATATCTCACATGAATGACCCTTGCTTGCATGTCAGTGAGAAGTAGCTTCTCCAATTTGAACTTACCTCTTACATGGGCTTCATTTGATGCTGCACCAGCAAATTGGCAGCTGCAATTGATCAATGGGCTGGCAAGCATTTATCTCGGAGTCTCGAGACAAACACCCCCGTACACTCGCATTGGCTCGTAACGATGTTCACTCATTAAGCGCTGCAGATTCCTGTGCGAAAATGAGTTGCTAGTCCAGAGATGGAATTTGATTAAATTATTTAAAATAATGAGAGCATTCATTGAACCCAGGACTGATGAGAGTGATGATGCGTCGCTCCTAATGCCTTGGAGATCCTTTAATATCGTTCATCCAGCACTCCACAAGCTGGATGTGATGAGTGTCTTTGATTAGGGTACGATGGCTGATGGGATTATGTAATTTGCCGTGTCAAAGTGCACGTAAATGCGAACACGTTAATAACTCCTCAACATCGCTCATTAAGTATGGATATGTAATCTTGCTTGCGTCGGACACGCTCCCCATGTCCTTTGCATGTATTATTTATTTTCTGCTCTCTAATCTTGTGTTGGGAAATATTTATGTACACACATCCTCTGACTGTCCGTGCATGAATAGATTTTGGATTATGGACATTTGGACGTCTTGTCGCCAGTTAGACCGTTCGAAAAGTATTAAGTATGCTTTTTAAAGGAGAGAAAAGTCTTATCGTTCGTCGATATAAACGAGACTTTTCAATAGGTTATAACTTAATGGGCCTCAATGAAAGAGCGTCTCCAGTCAGCTCAATCTTCAGCTAGCTGCTGCAACAAGTTTCGCACGCATAGTTGGCTGAGGTCCCTTTCCACTTGCATGCGCCACCTGAGTCGCGGTCTTCCTCTACTGCGCCAACCCTCGGGGTGGATTCGGAGACTTCCTTTGCGGAAGGTGGTTGATTGTAATATCCCACAGAGCTGAGTATCGTCTTCTGAGAGGCATGAAGGTGGTTAGCAAATTCTCCACCAATGAGAGTTGTATTTGGTATTATGTCCAACGTGCCGGCACATGGGTCGGCCTCGGAACCCATCTCATTTCATTCAAGCGAAAAACAAATGTTAGCTACCAATAAAGTGGCCTCCTAAGCTAAGAGCAACATTCATAGTTCACGCGTCCAGCTTTTCCGAGTCACTGACAACTGACTATCTGAAAGAAACTTCTAAACCTTCTCGATTCGGATTCGATGTTGGTCCACTTCACACGTTAGAGTAAAACAATAACACTCATGAGAGTTCAGGTTGGGCTGTTATATAGAAGTTGATGAACACGTTCAGTCTCCTCCCATACAAGACAACTGAGAAAGGAAAGTACATGGGCCTTTGGCGGCTTTGCATCCACGACTCCGTTAGGGAAGTCATTAGGGTCCATTGTGCTCTCAATGGATGATGCGAAAAAACTTTGCTTTAATAAAATTACAAGATGCTTTTCAGTTCAATTATATTTAAGTCTCCCTCCTCTCCGAAGAAGTTTTCGACCTTTGGAGTACTCACAGATTCAGGGTCCAATAGATAATATTTCTTCTTGTTTGGCAATGATTCCAAGTACGCGGTGCAATGTTCGGCAAGGATTCGACTAAAACTGACTATTGATCAAGATATCTCTAGGTCATAGAGTTCTCGCCATAGAGGCAATGTGCAGACATAGCCATCGAATTTTGGCTTTGGTCAAAACTTCGTCCTCTACTTTTTTTCTTCAATAACTTTGCTATGTATTGTGAGCTTAAGGGATTCCAATAGATGCTCGCACTAAAGTCGTATTTTTTCTTATATTGGATATCTACATGTTCCGGTACTTACATCGTAAGCAAAATATCCTGCCCTTAACCAAAGAAGGACAGGAAGGTGATCAGTAAAGTAACAGTGGCTATTGTCTCATAGGCAACAAGACCAGACGACTTAGAGCACCGTATATGGACTTCTGCTGAAGCTGCAGGGATGGAAAAGTAATGTAGTACTTTTCCTCGGAACAATCCCCTTCACTTACAGAAACTAGAAGAAACAAGCTAGGCAAGGAGATCAAGTTTGTTCGAAAAACTGGGTTAACCGTCTCGGTCTTCTTCTTACAAATGATCGGTTGTCCGTCTTCGATAATCAGGCACACTTTTGGCAGCAAGTCTTTACCTATTAAAATCTCATAGGCCAACCAATTATCCGGTACAAAATGACAAATCAAATTACAATACTCGCCTGATATGTCAAAGTTGATCTTTGAAGCTTCCAGTGTTTCAGCCGGCTGGCTGGGACATACATACATATGTGTCCCAGTCAAAGTATTAAGAGAGTTGCGAATTCGTCAAACAAGATTTTACGCGTAGCGAGGTTTTGCTTGCTCACCATTTCTGTTTGAAACATCCGATAGTGGCCAGACTGATTTTGAGATTTTTGGAGAAGTCTGGAATAAACTCTGTCTTCGAACATGTACTGAATTCTGAAAGAGGGAGGGGTCCCAGGTCACAATTTCGTATTTGGGAATGTGATAGAGAGATGTGAGTTAGAGATGGTTTTGATTTGTTTTGTTATATTTCCAAGTCCAGGAAGAAATCAAATTTTAGATCCAAACACCAGATGTATGTCAAGAGCAAAACCAACCTTCGAAATTCTTCTCTGTGTGACGGTACACTGGGCATAAACCAACAAGCGTCTCTAGCTAGCACTAGCTCGATCCAGTTGTACACACCAAATAGGTGGAAGTCCACTTATCTCGTGTGCGCCACATTAGACACGGGCTACTCTGGTAACTCGCCACGATCCAGTTGTGGCCAGACTTGAAATCGAATACCTCTTGAGTTAATTTGAGTTTATAATTAAACTACAGTGATACCTGTCAAGAAGGCAAGCTGAAGTTGATCAGCACCAACAAATTCCTTGCAAATATACCTTTTAATATCCCTGTATGTTGGCCACCTGTATATCTTAGAACTTGATTGCACTTTTTGATGTATTAATATGCATCTTTGATACTAAATAACCTGCGGAAGTTGGCCAGCAAGTCGTCTGTTGGTCGCCACTGTAGAGTTTGCATTTTGCTTTGTGTTTAAAAATGCACTGAACGTTCAGACAGACATACATAGCATTTCTTGGACTCTCCCTAAGTCGAAACTCTCTAACTCGAACTTATTCACCATATTTTACAAACGTTTCATCAATTTTCCATACAAAAACCTCTCTCTAAGTCAAACTCTCTCTAACTCGATCAAATTATAGTATCCCGTGACAATCCGACTTAGGGGGAGTCCACTGTATGCAGATGCCTTAAATTCCGCAGTTTGTGATTGACTTCAGTGGTTCTCAGAAAATAAATGTCCCACAAGTTGGCCAAAATACCTTCCACCCCAGCTGGGTTGGCCAACTTATCTAAATTGTCCAATTTAAAACATACAACTTTGAGGAATGCAAAAGTTCCCACATGTCTCTAGTCGACAAAAAGGAACCAATTACATTTTTCTGGTGAAGTAAATCTAATTTATTCAAACTTCTTGACATTTCGAGACCACCTACTGGATCTCAAACAAGCACACATGCAACCATTTCCTTAAATCTGGAATTTTTTCAGTTGATTGTCAAGTTCAAGCAGCGGCTACTCTGTCACATGTGTAGGTTGGTGACAAAGTACACCTCAAATAGTGCTCTCTCTCCGTCACTCGGTGTGGTGTTACCCAGTCCCTGATAACACGAAGCACATTATTTTGAATTAATTTCAAGTCAATGTGTGCGCCATGCCAAAACCCACACACCCTCTACAACGTGTACATTAAAGTTGCCTCTGCCGCGCCACGTTATTTGTTGTGACATAATGCTTATCGCGTTGATAGCTGACAGGCGCTTCAACTGTTCGTGTTCCACCGATAAGATAACCCGCCGAAAGACAGAAATAACCAAGCAAATGCAATTAACATTTACTACGTCCACCGCGCACCGCCAACCGAACCAAAACTGTGTCAAATAAGAAAAAACAGAAAAAAAAAACATTTTCTCTTGCACTGCACTTAGCAGCGCGTGTTATCTTTTTCAGGTCATCAAATAGCGGTGACATGCAACAGCGCTTTCAATGAGGAAAAAAAATGCATGAAACAAACAAAAAAAAATTTACTATTACTAACCAGCAATGCTTAAACTAACCAACAAATTACACTTTGCCCTGATTACAGGTATCCGACACAGTTGTCGAACCGTACAATGCCACATTGTCCATCCACCAGCTCGTCGAGAACACCGACGAGACGTTCTGCATCGACAACGAGGCTCTGTACGACATCTGCTTCCGCACCCTGAAGCTATCATCACCCACCTATGGTGACCTAAATCATTTGGTTTCAGTAAGTTTAGAAAAAACTCGAACTCATTACATCTTTTGTGTGCTTACTATTTGCAGGTATCCGAGGTGGTCGTTGAACCGTACAATGCCACACTGACAGTTCATCAGCTGACCGAGAACACGGACGAGACGTTCTGCATTGACAACGAGGCATTGTACGATATATGTTTCAATCGATTGCGACTCGCCACGCCCACCTATGATGATCTCAATCATTTGCTATCAGTAAGTTTGTAAATGTGCAATATGCTCGCTGTGGATGCTGCTGCTTATATGGCCTTTGTGCAAAAGCCGGGAATGTGCCAGCGATTTGTCACTCCAGCTATGCGACTAATTCCTGTCGGCTTACTCTCTGTATCTCTCTCTCTCTCATCTCCTCTCTGTGTGTATCTTTCTGTGCATCTTTAGCTAGTGACATCGGATTAATATCGATAAGGAATGGAACTTCCCCCATACACCTGGAGCTAGAGAAGCGGATTTCCCAGCAAAATTCAGCTACACAGATGTATCTGCAGCAAACTGAATTTCTGCTGTGTGCTTAGGATGTGAGCACGAGTGCCTCTGAGTGATTTGAGGAATTTTTGTATTAGGGCTTAACGATTCGATTGGCATAGTTCAGTAATGAGTTTCAGGAAATGTTTCGCATGGATTTTCAAAGCTAATATTGGAGGTGATACCAGGAGGAGTAGTCTACAAAGCATTTTCTCTCTCTGATGAAATGAGAGATTCTTCCGTTGGCATCGTACTCGTTTGGGAGAAGTCTGATAGTCAGAGATGGAATGTGGGAGGTGCAGATGTGTCATAGTGGCTTTATGAGATGCTCACAATATCTTCAGGAAATTTTGACTCAGCATATTTCACCACATTGTTATTGTGAATGTGACATTTCTTTAGTTTGACTCACAATTTGTTTGATTAAGACGAGCATACCTCTGGCAGAAATGCTTGTGAACACTTGAGCACATTATTTGAAGATAAAACAGGAATGGAACCCATGCCAGTGTTCTTCCTGCACACCTCTGCGAAGAGTGATGAGTCACAAATTGTGATGTTTTCGTCTTCTAAGTAAAAGTAAGTAAAAGTCACAAGTCACAAGTTGTGAGCATCGCATGAGCTGTCAGAATTGTGATGTTTAATTCAGCAGGTTAGGGAGAGGGGGAAGGAAGAGATATGTGTTCGATTTGAGGTTGAGTCATTCTGGTTCTTAAAAAATCCAGCTCCTGCAGAAAATGCAACCATGTTTCAATGTATCTTCCGTTGTTTGTTGATTGTGGAATTGGGTTGTTGCTTGCAAGGTCCAAAAATAGCTGATTTTTGTGGCCACACGTTAAAATGATTAATACCAAATGTTTTCCAACACGAAGAATATGTATTTAAGAAAAATACCATTTATCTTTCATATCAAAATATGTATAAAAAAACGTGGAAAACAATAAATTTGCGAGGAGTCAAAAAAAGAAAAAAAAAAAGCGTGAAGCGAAGCGTCACTGAGTACGATTATGATTTCCATGGAAACTTTTCGGCTTGATTTCCGTGGAAACGAGTTTTGAAGGCGCAATTATTTTTGGCTTGATGAAATAAACAAAAAATGTAAGGAAAAAAAATTGATTAATCGCTTAATTTAGGAAATATCGAGGTTTAAATATTAATAAATTCCGATGCAATGTACACTTTAGAAATGCTGTATGATGTAAAGCATGAGGTAGGCGGCTGGCTTCGCACGCGAAAAGGACTTAAACCTTTTTTCCGAAGGGTTTAACGCGCTCACGAGACTACGTCGCTCCGCTAAGGGTATGTCAACAACTGCCTGACAGGCGCCTGGAGTTAAAGTTTCTAGATTAAACCTCGATATCGTCTAAACTAGGCAAAAACGAGAATTTTGGTACTTTACATTTTGTTCTTATATCATTGAGATCTACAATCCCCCGTTGCTGATTTTCCGAAATCAAAAATCTATTTGCAAGAGGCTCCGGCTGAACGAAGGAATTTAAAATTAAATTTAATTTTTCTAAAAATGGCGAACGTTGCAACTCAAATTTGTATCACATTTAAGGCTATACAAAATAACCGTCAAAAATCCAAGGTTCACCCAGATTGCTTAGATCGATCCCAAGCGATCGCTTAGCTTAGTCAGATTAAGCAGGGCTTTAATTGCGTAAGGCGACAATCGTCTCGCGCTAGCGTTTCGACTATACTTTCGCTTCATGTAGCATAAAAAAACGATACCGTTTGTGAGATTTCGTTTTGTTTTTGAGAGTTATTATTTTCATAGCTCTCAAACTGTAACGATAGACGAGACGACAGTGAGGTCTTACATGAATCAAATCATCGACGATATCATCGAAGTGAATCAAAAGGACGATAGTCGTCTGAAAAGTTACGCGATGAGAGCCCAGGCCAAACCTCAGATCTCTTGTTGGCGTTTTAACAGGGTATTGTGCCATCGAAAATCAAGCCTCTAGACTAGGTCTTCCCTATAATGAATTCTGTAGAAGCTGCATGGACGAGGATGAGGAAGAAACCATCGAACACTTGCTAAGTAATTGTAGTGCTCTCTCATCCTGTAGATTCAGACTTCTAGAGGCCCGTTTCTTTCTTAATCTGGCTGAACTGAGCAGCATTAGAATCAGCCCTCTTCTTCGCTTTATCAAAAGCACAAATTGGTTTGCGGAATAGGTAGCCTAGGATCCACGTGGTAACACAATGAGCCTATGCTTGGCCTAAGTGTGTCTGCTGTCCGTATGCGCGGCAGTCAGCCACCACAACCTAATCTATGTCTTCGTCAACACTTTCACTGAGAGTAGCTTGAGAGTTGTTTAGCAGAATATCAGCCAGCAGATCGATAGATATCACAATTTTCATCACTGAATTCTTCGAATGGTTAGGGCATTACAATTAAAAATGTCTAAATAATGGAGCATCACAGGCATTCTTAGTGTTGCCGATTTGTAGTGAAAGAGGAATTGTCAGAATACCCGTTGTAGTTTCGACATGGGAGTATATCTGCACTTGTTGATGGTCAGTCCATGCACATACGACAACGAAGGTTAAACCTGAGACGTATATGTCCCGAGTATTATGACATATCAAAGGACATCACACGCTCACATGCTGTACCCTAGTGTTGCCAATACACTCCGAAATCCGAATGAAACAAAAATTTATCACAACTGAGGGTTTTAAACAATCGAATTTTTGTACAACTGGTTTTTGATTCATCACCATTCTAAGTCCTCAAATATGTTCACATGTTTTTAACTGAAACTTATTACAGAGATAGCCGACTTCACAGCTGATTGCCCCCTAGTCCATCGACGAATTTGAATGCCTTTTTGACAGATATTCATGAATTTTAGACGGTTATTCATGAAATAAAGTAAATCCCGTCCTGTGATTGGTAAATCTGCTTTAAGAACAACTAGATAAGCTGGGCACAATGTACAGTAGATTTCACTTAGACCCGAATGTGTTGTCATTCACTTGGGTCGTCACCCCTAAAACCATGCAGATTTCTGGGTGATCCAAGATTCACCCGATGTCTTATCTGTCCTCTCTTATATTTCTGAACATTCCGTGCATTGCTCGCAGTATTCAACGAAGTTGAAAACCTAGTCTCGCGCCATGTATTCACTAAATGCAAAGGTTGCCGATATCTCTCGTTTCCACTTGGAAATGAGTGTTTGTTCTACGATCCTCTAGTTTTTTCCAGATATATCTTATGTTATGTTATGTATTGTATCCACCGCCTTTCGGTTCTCAATTATTTTGAAAGAATGAGTTGGCTGATTGTTTGTACCAGTATTCAGTAATTTTCATTCAGTACCCTTCTTGCATAATTTGTCCGGTTTGGAGTTACGTAGAATGTCACACATTTTAAAAATAACTAAAGGACTAAGGGCCATTTGCTGATACTGCACATAGATCTACTTCATCGCAAAGTTGGACTCAAACCTTAACTTTGCGTATTTTTCGTTGCTCTTGAATATTTAAGTCGTCACTTTCACTATAACTGTCATAAGAAATGTCAAAACAAATTAAAAGATTCATTCACCCTTTGCACGTTCATATCTGCAAAATTTGGAAATGCATGCAAGTTCTGTTAATAAACATTCGCCATTAACATATACTTTGGCAAATGTCAACAAACGAAATGCCCTGATATACGATTCAATCCTAAAAAAATGATTTGCTTACTTTTGCTCTTCCCTAGTGTTTAGCTATCCAGCAGCTGCAGCAACATGATCAACTCTTACTGGCAGCAAATGATAATAAATACTAATTAACTTTTAACTGCAAATATTAAGCGCACACTAGTACCATAATTAGAAACATGTTTTTAAGAAATTGTCTTAAATAGATGTTTGTACAGCGGCTGTTTTTGTTTTGTTTGGACACGCCCTCTAGGCCGCAGATCACTAAAAAGAAATCATCCAAAACAAAAACAATCGCTTTTTGAAAAGGTCATATCACTTATATTTTTCTGAATTCCCTCAATTAGATCACAATGTCGGGAGTAACGACATGTCTTCGTTTCCCCGGTCAATTGAATGCAGATCTTCGCAAATTGGCAGTCAATATGGTACCATTCCCACGTCTTCATTTCTTCATGCCCGGATTTGCTCCACTCACCGCTAAGGGCTCACAACAATACCGCGCCCTGACTGTGGCCGAACTAACACAGCAAATGTTCGATGCCAAGAACATGATGACCGCTTGCGATCCCCGACACGGCCGCTATCTGACCGTGGCCTGCATCTTCCGTGGTAAGTCCTTTCATCATTTTGAACAGAATCCCTCTTAGATAAATCACTCACAACAAAGGTAATGTAATTAATTAGGACTCTTAACTAGTAGTCTCAAGTGTACACGACCTGGTTTTCATTCAAGTAGCGGCTGCTCACTGCCGCCGTCGTCGTCGGTCGGCAATTTGTCGTTCGGTTGATTTTGTACAACAAAACGGAATTTTGTCATTAATTTTCTCTGATTAATTAGCGTAATTTGGTTGATTAAAATCTTGTGTTGTGATGGCTTCCATGCCTCCTGCCCACCAGCAGCCGTGCCAGACATCCGTCCGTGTGCGCCCAGCTCGAACCCTTCAACGGTCAATTGTTCGAGGTGGGTGGTGAGACTGGATTGCTTTCACCATCCGCCTCCGCCCACGCCTGTGAGTGGGCTGGATAGATCCCGGTCTCTACTGTATCCTGTTGCGCTGGTCCTCCGCCCTCGGAAGTATTTATCTCACGGCTGGCATCTTAGCTTGTTTGTTGGGTAATTTATTGTAACTCAGCGCGCCTATGCTAACGACCTGTCTTCCCTTGACACTGTCGCTGCTGGTAACTGGTTGCTCTTCTCCTTTTGCTTGTCGGTTATCGTCTGCTCGTCAGCCCTCGGTAGTCGGTAGGCCGGCGGCAGCGTTCCTATTGTATAATTGTCATCGGTAATGGCGTTTATTTTTTCATTTCTCCGGTTCATTAATCATTTTCTATTTAGGGCATGGGAGAGGTGAGGCCTTTGTTTTGTGTTCACGCCCTTGTTCCCTCAGGTGAGTACGCATTTAACAATTTGACTGCATTGAATCGGTCTCGTGACGGTGATGATGATGATGATGATTGTGACGGAGAAGTTAAGGGCTGGCGCGGCAGTGAATGGGTGCGGGTGCAAATGTAATGACCGCCATGACTGAGGCCGTCAAGGAGTAGGGATCGTGAGGGTCTTGGGACTAATCAAGTTAAAAGAAAGTGCGTTCTGGTTTTGTGCACAGGGGCACGTTTCATATTGTTTTGCTAATTAGAAGGCGCTTCTGGTATTGGGGGTGTCCTTATTGATTGCTTTCATTTGTTTGATGTCATCGTGCGAGGTAGTTGGGTTTGAGAAGATGTCACGTTGTGCTTCGAACGTGAAGAGTGGATTCTGCGAACGGGAGTTGATGAATGGCCAAGTAATTTATTTAAAATGTGTCTTTTTCTTTCAATTGTAATGTTTGCCTCGGGACTGACTATCTTGTTCCTACGCACATCCACGTGGGAAGGTGTATGAAATATGTGCCTGCATTCAAGCATCGTCTGCACAAATATGAAACAGGTTCAACCAGTTTTTGGCTGTGGATTTTCTTTATTGCATTGTCTCTGAAATAATTAAAAAATTCAGCTTTTCTTCCCACAGAGGACTCATGCTTACAAGTGTGTGTGCGTGTCCATGTACATGGAATATTATTCACTGTATTTTTGTTTCACATTATCACAGAGTCTGTACTGGGTAAAGCAGTTGATTAAATAAAGTAACTCTTCGCATGTGGGCTTTAGAACTGCTAAATTCTAAGAAAATTTAATTCAATTAAACTACGTTGGAGCATCTCTGAATGTTCAATAAAACCGTGGCAGATGGGAATGCACAATTTACACATGAGTTTAATACAACCTTCCTTGTCGATTTGAGAAACAGGATAGCATACCACATGGTTTCGGTATTTTTGATGATATACCTACAGTGGTGGACACATGAAAGGTTCTAATTAAAGATGAAGGAAATATTCATAAACCGAATATTTTTTGAAAATAAAGTGGACGTGCAGTATAACCGATATAAAGAGTTAAGTTTATTCTAAATGGTGAACCTTCACACATACTTACTGTCCGATATAATGAACTTACAGATTGATTGAATTGATTTCTTTTACGTCTATTATTGTTATTCTATGTAGATATTTTGTCTTGCTGTTGTAATTTAATCTTGCCTTGTAATTGATGAAAGGGCAAGTGTGCTATTTAGTTGTCCACCACTGTACATAGATCTGCCAATGAAATGCAAAATGTGCAATATGGGCTGCGTACAGAGAACATATTTCTCATCGCTTTGAAATGTTAGATAGGATCGTTCGAGAACAATTGTAATGCATTTGAAGGGTAGTTTATGGTAAACTTACTCGAATTAAAATCACTTGTGAACCATGGTTTGTTTGTTTTAGAAGTCCTCGTGTTGGCAGTGAAAACACATGAAAGACGATATAGAAAACATTTGAAGTTGAAAGAAGCTGTTAAAAAACATCCACAGTAGATCCCCTTGACTGCCTCAAGTATGGAGTGATAATCTTCTGAAAATCACGTTAAGGGTGCCTTCGGGTTCATTTGTAAGGCCCTTGTGAATCTCGCTTTAGGCCAGAGTGAACCACAAGAAATCAGATTTGAATACTTCGGCAGTTCTCACCCATTCTTCGATTTCAATGCCTGATTTTGTACGACGACGAAGAATCGCTGCCCGAAAAATAATTCAACGAGAGCTTTAAAGTCAAAAACGTTTCAAGCCTGGTGAAGCGCATTATTTACTAGGATTAGCCCTCTACTTCGAGCCCATGGCACTTGGTTATTATTATTTTGAAGATAAGGGATTTTTTGTAAACAATATGTCTGTATTTCAATTTCCCATCAATGACAACATTATTCAAAGTATTTCACATCTGATTCCATCAATTTTTGCATTCTACCTTGCCAAAAAAAAAATTCATCCTCTTTGAGGCCGCAGTGTCAGAATAAAATCAACTTGTGATGCCTTGACTTGATGTGAACAATATTCCTAAGGGAGCACTTTGCATTGACCGTATCATACAGGGACAGCTCTGGTGAATAAGGGGTATGTGTGCGCTCACGAGCGAAGCGCTGGTTCTCTTTTGTAAGAAGTGAAATGTTTAAAAAGAAACACGCGACGTTCCACTGTTCACCTTGAACAAAGGTTTATTTATTTAAAAGAGTAAATTTACAAGATTCAGTTGTAATTGTATGACTTATTGTACCTTTTGACAAACAAATGAATGAAAGGTAGTAGATTACTAAACAAAGTAAAGGATCGATTTAGGAATAATGAATGTAATAGATTTAAAGAAATGAAATGTAAATTCTTCTCAACTGTTTTAATTAAGTAAAAAATGCTAGGCTCGAACAGTATGCAATAACACTTTCTTGCCATCCACTGTGTATAAGTACTTGTGGACGGGAACTTTAATTAGAACAAACCATGCACTCGTATTCAACCGCTTTCAAAGAACTTGGAAATTGCTACATCCTACAGATTCTGCAAGTTCTTTTTCCATTTGAAAAGAGACTTGTGTGATTACTGACTCTAAATATTAGCTTGAGGATGCAGTTCCTTGTCTTCGGTGTCGTAATTACCAACTTTATAGATTCGAAACTATAACTCGCATATATTAGTGTCTCCGTAAGCTTCCGACGAAACTTCATTGAATGACTGAAGCAAAACTCTCCGCAAACACTATTTTTTGGCCAATATGCTGGCATGTTCGAGCGTCCAGTAAAGTACTTGTAATTCAATCCTAAGCTGAAGTGAACACTTTGCTTAATGACAAGTTGGGTTTAAATGACGACTAGTGGTTTTTTCACTG
Organism: Eristalis intricaria; assembly: GCA_964034865.1. Taxonomy (NCBI): domain Eukaryota; kingdom Metazoa; phylum Arthropoda; class Insecta; order Diptera; family Syrphidae; genus Eristalis; species Eristalis intricaria. Next base: position 138,742,986 of record OZ035873.1, read on the forward strand.
AAAGTCTTAGCTACGGATGACCAAAAATTAATTTATTCATTATACATAATAACATGAGTGGTGGCACTGCAGTCTGAGGTGGTTGTAGACCTAGCTTCTACAACAACCAATCCTGTTTTTGGGGTACTGTTTCCACAGAGTTTACTGAGTTGAGGGGACCTACAATTTAATGCCGACTCTGAACGGCGATGTTTGAGAATCATTATCAGTTACTCGAGAGACGTGGAGCTGTGTACATCCTTGTGTAGACCTTGACTCCCAGCTTTGGAGTCGAACACCTAAAATCTTCGCAGCGGCAGCGACTTACCCATTATTTATTCAATATGTTCAGTCAAGTAAGATCACCTATTACCAGACAGTCTTCTTTAAATTCACAGTCCACTTCAAATAAAATCTATCCTAAACTACGAATCATTATAAATTAAGTCCTTGATTTATCATTCCTCTCAAAAGTCCTTTAGCAAATGCGTTCGTATTCAAAGTCACACTAATCCTTTCAATTTCAATTTCCCTCGACATTCTGCCTCAGACACGGCAACTCTGCGGGAAAAGAATCTTTTTTTCATATTTCCCACTCAGATTAGGCTTGTCTCAGAGTTTATGAAAACATTTCTCAAATTGAAGCGCACAAAACGAAATCCCTGCACCAGTGGAAAATAATTAATCAAAATATTTAAATTACCCAAGACTGGAGTTGCTTAGGACAAATTTACCCCCTCACCACCCACATGCCGGCACAGGAACTCCCGCTCAATAGACGACGATTCGGGTCGACGTCTTAAATTCCAAAGATTTTTCCCATGACATGGGATATAAATTTCTTCACCCTCTTCTTCATTGGCCCGGCCGTAAAAATATAACTTTGCAGTGATTCTTAGTGAATCCGACCCCACACCGGAGTCGGAAAAAAAGCTGCTTCTCGTAAATAATTAATGAACATTTTTGCTTGGCGTTCAATCAGACGACGTGCTTTTAATTAAGAGGTTCTCACTTAAGTATTCATGTAATGCTCTGACTACTGACCCCCCAGTCCCTGGCCCGTATTATGTCGGGCCTAAAATTTATTGCACACTTTTCTTGTCGTATGGCGGAAGTGTACTTTTGGGAGGGCTGGCTTGGGAGTCGAGTTTTTGAAAAACAAGGAACAACAATATGAATCTTTCGCCGAGTGGAAAATTAATTGAAAAACGTCTTAACGAGCACGATTTAGGCAAAAGACGTTTTAAGCCTCCTCCTCAAGGACGGTAAGCACGCAGTCAAAATTAATTTTATGAATTAATCATTATCAATGTTTGCTGATAACATGAGTGATGTTGCTCACATTTGATGAGCGGATTTTTGAATGATGTTTTTGAAATTATTAATGAACTCGTTGGATGTTTTGAAGTCCGGAGATTCATTTAATCTTTGAGTGATTGGTATGAGCTGCTGGCTTCTTTTAGAAGTGCTTGAGGTTATTTTTCATATTTGGGTTACTTTCCGTGCTCAAATTTGTTTCATTTTTGGAGCGGCTTTGACTGAATTTATTTTTTCAGCGTTAATCCACGGTAACAATCCATCCCTTCATTGGCCCGTGATATTGCAGCTTGTGACTTCTTGGTTGAGTAACTTTTTTGTGTTAACAACAACATGTGCTTAAGGAGGACATGTTCCATCAATACAATGCTCTTTGTTGTCTGCGTAAAACACTTACAGAAATGTCAGATTCATGGTCATTGAAACGCACTGTAGCAGATCATCTCAGGAAGGGTTTTAACGTCGCGTTTGATTGATTGCCAAAAGTCAAGGCATACCGTTGGTACAATGCTGTGTGAACCTGTTAATCAATTAATAAGACCCCGCTCTTTTGCTGACAGACGGCATACAGTTCCGAACATACATATTATTATAAGCGTCACCTTAAACGTTGGGGGACAGACTCGGCCAGAGCCAGTTTGATCGTACGTTCCACATGGCTTGAGCATCAACTCGCCAGGTACGGCCAGGAAGCAATCAATAACTTTGTCAAAACTATGCAAAGGTACTACTTCCAGGGTCAAGTTGACATACAATATCCCCTTGGAAGCCTCTGGATAGCCTCCACAACACCCATTGATAGGAGAATCAATGCATACAGTGAACTTCTAACGCCAGATTTACCCGTCCAGCCTTGCGTTTTTTTTTTTTGGAGGACCAACCAATTCGCCTTTGAAAAGAAAAACCTATGTCTAGTGGCAGCAAACCGCCGGTTGAAGTAGAGGAATTCTACTTCAAACTCCGGATATAAGGAACCTCTTTAATAGCAAAAAATTATATTCCGCTGAGATTTACCAACGCCTTCCTAAGTTTAGCTAAGGTCCCCGCTTAATGGGAATTTCGTTCAAAACCCGTTTGTAAGTACCACGATCTTATGCCCATGCGTATGTGCTGTTATCCGGGGAGTATTGAACTGCTAAAAGAATCGTTATTCCAAAATCCGCATTCGGAATGGTATCAATGTAATCAGCATCAACACCAAGATAACCGCTTAGGATCAAATAGACATCACTATACAACGACGAAAGTGGCAGTTGATTGTCACACAGTATAACAGGGTGACAGCTGTATAGCTAGCGGTCTGATGAAACCTTGGCGCAAGACGTTGAAGAGTGAAGTGCGGTAGCTGGGGAAAAGTTGGGGACAGTAGAAGTACTCAGAAATAGAACGCGATTGTTCGTGGACATAGTTTAGGCCCTATGCGCTACAACGGGAGATACAGGAACGGAGCACCGGACGAACATACATACAACAACGGCACAGCATGGTTCTAGGGTCTAGCCAACTTAGGGGTTTTGAATACGTAGGCGCTGATCGAAGGTAGAACATTTTTTTGAACAAGAGAACAAGGACTTTATATAGGGTGATTCATCGTGGGGTTTGGATTTATAATGTAAAATAAGATACATAAATTTGAAAGTGAAGAACAGGAACAATTTGTGACATCTAGACTTTGAAAATGATATCATGTAAATTTTGGCCCCGACTACGTCTGGGGTGGCCCATTCGGAAGGTCCAATCCTGGGCACAGTCTCTTCACAACGTGGTGGATGTGGTCTAACCGGTTGAGTATCATCCACAAATGTGAACTGGGACTCAAACTATCGAATTGTTTTTGGCAATAGTGGTTTCAGTAGGTCGATTATGCGCACCGCAAGTTTCTTGAATCGCACGAAAACACATATCTCACAAAACGCTGATTTTCGTAATACAGCTGAATAAGTTGGTTAGAGGCGATGTTGTGGTGTGAGTCTTTCCATGATGGCTTGTCAAACTATACTGAACAAAAATGATAAAGCAGCTTCATAGGAATCACGCGTGATCCGTCTAAAAAGCCTATTGAAAATTAAACCCCACGATGAATCACCCTTTACATAGGGACGATCTGCTTTAGCTGCACGGGCTAAAATATGAGGGCGACCCTTATCCAATTTTCATGGGGTTGTCGTAGTCCGATTCTAAGGGTAAGACTGTTCTTGGCAAATCATTTTTCAATGATCCTGAACGACGTTCCTTGTAAAGGAAACGTATTGTATATTCAACTGAGATATACAGTGGACTCTCTCGAACTCGGACAAGTTCCCGTGACAATTCGACTTAGGGCGAGTCCACTTTTGTGAACAAAACTTTTGCCAATAAAGGGAACACAAGAGTATACACTCTCCTTTATTTTTCTGTCGGAGGTTTTAGCACTGGAGAACTCGGACACGAAAACTGGTCCATTGAATTGCCAGGCAGCAACGTGTTTCTTGTATTCTTTGTCTTTCGGAAGAAGATCAGCATGTGGTTCTGTGATGAAGAGCATCAATAATCAGCTCTCACTTCATCAGCACCGAATAACTACCACCAGATCTCATCAAAAGCGGGCTTGTAGCAGAGAAAGTAGACTGTAGTGTCGTCTTATTCTACAAAGCCACCGCAGAGTGTTTCATCGGTTAGGTCAAGCTTTTGCAGAAGATCTATTGGGCTGGTTAGAACTCCGTTTTCTGACAAGAGATAACAAAATTACGCAAATTTCTTACAGAGGTTAATGAGCATGCGCTTGTTCTGTCTACATCTTGGAGAATCATTCCACCGGTTGTGCTCTTCAGAGGTCCAACCATCGAGGGGCGCAGGCAGTCCCAGTACAGGTTCGGGTCCTGAGAGTACATCCTCTGATCCTTGCCTAATGAGTTCATCGGCGATCCCATTTCCCGTGATGTCTCAGGGCCCATCAAGTCTTAGCGCATTTAGACTATCCACCAAATTCAAGGAAGACCTGTATTCTTGAGCCCCTCCCCATACCCCTTTGCACATTAATTAATATTAAAAAAAAGCGTACCCTGGCCATCTTCTACTAACAAACGTACACTCACAAAAAGAAACATGACCCCAGGATTCTGTCTCTCTATTTTTATTATTCACAGAACACATGTTCCTTTGAATCACCTCAGATCCCACGCGAATTCTATTCAACCCCAAATATCCCAACATTTAAGCTTTGACAGCAACACACATCCACTTGTTGAAGAAAGAATTCAATTTCCAACAAGTCGTTAATACAAAGCATTCGCCTAAGGCTAACATGAAGGTTGTCGTTGCTATCCCCCTGCCAGCAGAAACAGAAATCTGTTATCTAAAACATTTTCAACCCTGCGTCGCATATCATTTTCTCAGTTTTTCCACCCTTAAAGGTATAAACTGACATGAACAAGTTTATCAGAAAACATCATACGAGACAAAGGGACACAAGCAGCATATCCGCTTGTTCACCTATTAAAGAATCACCGCTTGAATTCATCTCTCCGGGCTACCGTGTGTAACAAGTCAGAACGGGGGCAGCTTTCTTTTCGAGAACAATGAATGTGGACAAGAATCTGTGTCGGGTATTCTAATTTGGCCAGGGCTGCAATTGACGTGAAGACATTCAATTTCTTTTGAAATCGTACGGATTTATACAAATTTATTTATAGTTGCTTTATTGGGATTATAACTTGAAACCAGTGGACAGGACATACGCGACATCTTCAAAATAGAGTACAAAGGTTGGCTGACTTCTGGACAAAAAAGATCTAGATCCAAAAGTATGTGGAGTTGATGCATTCCAAAAACTGCTTCAAAAAGTCTCTTGTGCGCCCTTTTGGTTGCTTGATTCAATTCCGGACAAATTCCTTTAATTTCCATGCTACTCTCTTTCGCCAGTCGCTCAAAAATCGTTGTTCGGTGTTACGTCGAACAGTCGCAATCAAATAATTAATTGGTTCTTGTTGAGAACAGGAAGCCCCCAATAGAGTCCAATGATTTAAGTTCTTTCAATTTAAGACAACACATTCTCGAACGTCCCTTCCGTGCTCCCCTTCCACCTTTAAACTCAGAATCGTCCAACATAAGTTCGCCTGGCATCGTTCAACCCCATTGGGCACTTAGAAATATTGCTGCTCCCCAACAAATTGTCAAACTGTCAATTCATCACGATAATTTATTCAAACCAGGAAAACTCGCACGAAACCAATACATATCCTTAATAAGGACCAAGCAAACGTGAAAAGGGATATTTATATCATTTTTTTTTTATTGAATTCTTCCTTGTCAGCCAGACATCTCAGACGAATAGCTAAAATTACCTTTCGCGATGTGGGGAGGATGTATCCGTGAATAGCAGGATGGCTTATACTCATCCGACATGGAGCAATAAGGCTGACAGTTGCGACACCACTCCGGAGACGTAGACGAAACGGCTGGTAACCTTTGCACATTCGGCACGGCGCGCGGCGCATCGTTCGAAAGTTCAGTCCTTTAACACACTTTCCGTTGTCAAGCATATTAAACGATTGCCATCAATGACAGAGGACCGACGCGACACCGGGGAGGGTGTGTTATTTTTTTCCTATTCCATTCCCACTTGAGGGTCCTTGATTTCGTGCGAACGTACTGTACTCATGGACGAAGCCGACTCGAATCGAATGAGTGCGGGTTAAAGTTCAATTGAGAGTCTATCCTGTGATTGACTTATTCGGGTGGAAATTGAAATTGTCGTTTATTTTTTTTCTGTTTCTCCTCGCATTCGATTCGCTACCCGTGCTATTGTGTCGCGACGTCTTCGACAGCCGTCTGGTGCTTACTCAAGAGAGACAAGACCTGCACCGCGGGAAAGGGCAGCAGCACTTTTGTGGAACCGGGAAGGTAAACAATTTTCAAGATTGAACTAAGTTCATGGGATGCTTCTCCCTGCCCCGCAGAATTCAATGAATGGCTGATGCCATTACCATGTAGTGAATGACTGGAATTTGCACGCGCAAGAATCGGGGAATTATTATCATTCATGAATTTGTCGGAATCGGAGATTTTTGTCTTTCGCCTTGTCTCGTGGTGTCTCGTCCTGTGAAAGATTGCAGCGTGCTCTCACTGTCGCCGAGGACCGTGGATTGGGGTTAAGACGTTTTGATGGCGAAAATCTATTTACACAGCATTGCCTTGAGTGTAAACTTTGAATAGGTAATGACATTGGCATCTTGAATTCAACCACACTCCACATTGTAGCAGCTCGGTGTTCTGCTCGACTGAATCTAAAGTATGTACTTTCTTAGGGATAACATTGTTTGCGACGATAATTTAAATCGGCGAAGGAGAATGTCGAATGAATGAGAGGGAATCATTTCCGATTTTTGTGAAGGATGCGAGAGGGAGGCAATGGTTCTCTCAAGCTGATGCCAAGTTGCTTTAAATTAGTTTCTACCATTTTTGTTTCAATTTGACATTAAGGGTACTCACACTAATTGAATGTCATTTACACTCAATTGAACGTCATGTTCTTGGTTACATTTATCTAAAACCGCGAATCCTTCGTGTCCCAAAAGAGTTCAGTCAAACTAGTAGTGGATGTTGGGTGAAGGATGAGATCCAGAAATACACTTTTGTTAAGTTGATGGCATTTTGTCATGTCTTTCGATACTTAAAATCGTTTCGCTGAATTTAGTATTGTAATTTGATCATGATTGATTTGTATTCTGGAAAATTGCTCACTTCGCCAAATGGCAGGAAGAGTATGTAGATGAATTGATTTCGGTTTGATTGGGTGTGGTGAGAATTGCTTTCATAAACTGACCACAGATTGTAGTATCGAACATGTAACGAACTTGGAGATGGATACTTTCAGGCATGATTCCTTTCGCCGGTGATGTATGCTAAGTGTGTTTCACAAATTGCATGTATAAAGTAGTTTTACCTACTTCTAGGTGCAAATGCAGAGTGCAATTGAAAAAGTTATCAACAAATTAAAATGCATTATTTCGTTTTTATTTACATTTTCTAAATATGACTTGAAACTAAAGTGAAGGAGATAATGTTAAATTAATTTAAAAAAAAAAAAACCCCAGTTGTACGAATATTTGTGTGTCTAAATACAAAAAAGGGCATTTTAAATTTTGAGAATTTCAACTTTAATTGTCAATGACTTTGTTAATATTAGCTTCCTAGAAAGAATAGTTACAGATTCGTGTTTTGCAGCCAATTTGGCGTAAGATAGACCTTTTGTCATTTTAGTTTGTGTAGTGTCCTATTGGAAAGTCGAGCCGTTTAATTTATACACATACAAAGAGAGCAGTATGCTTGAAACTCGCTGCTCTCTAGGTTATACTAAAGAGAGGCAATGGTATAAAACAGATAATCATTTCCTGATCGAATATATTATATTATTTTATATTTGAGAAAACGCCTTCAAGGTAGTTCCGAGGTAATTATAAAGAAAGTAATTTACCTTCAAATTTTGAATTTCGAATAAAGTAGCCAAATTCGGCGACTAAACTCAGAACTCTTTTGGCTACTTTTGCAATCATTGGGAATTCAGAACAATTTTCTTCATTTTTCTAACATGCGGTATTCCATTCATTCTTTTCCTAGCAGACCGGGTTTTACCTGGGCTTTAACAAACAAGTCGCTTTAGTTGGCACGATCAGCTGCCCCAATTACCTACGACAAGTTGGTTCATATGTGGCTTGTGGGCGTCGTCTATTTCGTTGTTCCGCTGATACGGCGTCCAGTCCGTTTCAGGTTGAAGCACTGTTAATGCGATGTACATGGCCTAGCTACCTTAGGGGTTGAATATAGACGGCTGTCTAGACTAAATTCGCTGTGCAGCCCATACAGTTTCTTCAAAAACCCAACAAAGCAAACCAAAGACTGAACGCAGAACTTTTCTCTCTAAAAAAAACCATGGTCTCCTAAATCCGCTCTTGACATTGTCCATGTTATATATTATACATGGCGCGGAGCATACAGCAGGGCATGGCAGGAATGATTAAGGTGTTAAGGTATAAAGTAAGCTTTATCCTTTGAGAGAAGACTAATCAATTGCATTTTAAGCCCAAAGAAATAGCTCTTGACAAGAGCTATTCTCCGATCATTCTCGGAACTGATAGTATTCGTAGTGTCACTTGGAAGCCGACGTAGAGGAAGTACTTGACTGCTTCAAAAGTATATCTGCCTATGGTGCCGTTGTGCCCAAGTATTCGATGGTGTGTATCATTCCTTGAAGACAGTGTATACTTCGTTTTGACCGCTTAGACGATTTTTGCCGCCTCCAATTCAAGGCCAGCAAACGCATCATGGACGACTCGCTGTTCGATGAATCACATCAATGTCGTCCGCGTGTAGAAGTTGTTGGCAATTTTAGAATAACGGGCTTGAGTTCAGCACAATTTTGTCAAGATGATGTTCCAAAAGTTATTCAGTTATTTAAGGTGGTTTTTTCGCAGAAACTCGTTTCATCGATGAGCTTCTTCTTCTTCTGGTGGCGCTATAGTCCTGGGTGGACCTGGGCCTCAACCAGTAAGCCTCTCCAGCCGGCACCATCTTAAGCCAGCTGTCTTCAACGGCGCACACCAAGTCGATTGAGGTCGTTCCGTGGGCGTCCTCTATTGCGTTGTCCCACTGGTTCGGAGTCGAAGACTCTTCGGGCTGGAGCAGTGTTGTCCATGGTAGAGCACATGGACAACACTGGCCGCCCAATATCAATGAGGGATTAAAGGCGTTTATTTCTTCCTCATTCATGCAGACTATTGGTTCGTAAAAAAGAACAAACATAAAAAGGCAAACATGTTTTTAAATATCTTAGAGTCTGCCTTAAATTTAAATTATTTCTTGGATTAACACAAAAGCAATCAACGAAACTGAAAGACATTTTGATCAACACAAGACAAATGGACTTGACATTTAATGTAAACCTATAGACGTTTGGGTACACACAAGTGAAATAAGGGTTTATGTTAGGTTAGGTTTTAGAAGGAAGGAGTGTGATGTCTGATTACACGTCCACTCGGAGGTCTTACAGCCCGTTGCGAATTCCTTCCTTTGTTGAGTACATATTCTGATTAAACCTATCCTGTGTCACGTGATGACTTAAACCACTCCGTGCTCTTACGAGTCTAAGAAGATCCGAAATATCCCCATTCGTTAAGTCCTCAGTCTCTGTGAAGAACATTTGGCTCAGCGAAGCTAGGCAGAGCAAATGTTGGATCATTTCGGTCTCTTCCTCGTCACCGCAACTCTGGTAGAGATCGCTCGACTCTGCATTACATTTCCGGAGCATTGCTCCAATGAGGCAGTGTCCTGGGACCCAGCAGAGTTTGACCTTGTGCTGGACAATGAATCTTAGTGAGTCTCAGCAATTCATAACAGCCTTAAATCTCGTCGTACAGGATCTTATTGCCTTCAGTGCAGCCGGGTTTGTCAATACAGGTGCATCGGTGATATCGGTTGTTTGAATGTGCTTGGTAGCTTTCTCTATTACCAGAATCTCTGCTTGGAAGACACTGCACATATAAGGGAATCTAAATGAATTCTGCTGCAAGGTGTCCGAGAGGGCAATCTGGTCGTTGATAACGTTGTACATAATTCGCAAAACTAGATCAAGTTCAACCTGGATATTTCGTTTAGGATTAATTTAAGGTCACTGTTAATGCGTTCAAAGTGAGTAATCTAAAAGTTCTAAGGTTATTGTCGATGCCAATGCTAGGTACACACCACTCGTCTATTCAAGTATCTCACATCACTGGGAGTCAATACCGAGTGTGATTGATTGCCCTTCCACGGGTAACATGTGTACATATTGTATTGTACATGATATACAGAGAAAACAAACTTTTAAAATTGTAAAAGCTGAATACATCCATGCCTCATACATATGCAAATATTTGTTCTGTATTGTATTATTTCCCCAGCAGTAAAGAATTTTTAATTTAAATTTCAAATTAATTTCATCCACATAGGTCCAATGTCAATGAAGGAAGTCGACACTCAAATGTTCAATATTCAGAACAAGAACAGTAGCTACTTTGTCGAATGGATTCCAAATAATGTAAAAGTTGCCGTTTGTGATATCCCTCCACGTGGATTGAAAATGTCAGCAACATTCATTGGTAACACAACCGCCATTCAGGAAATTTTCAAGAGGATATCCGAGCAATTTACTGCAATGTTCCGTCGCAAGGCTTTCCTTCATTGGTATACAGGAGAGGGCATGGACGAAATGGAATTCACTGAAGCCGAATCAAACATGAATGATTTGATTTCCGAATATCAACAGTATCAAGTAAATTAAAATCACACGTCACTTTGTGTAAACGAATTATAATTTAAAACCATCTGTCTTTTATTCTTCTAGGAAGCATCAGTTGAGGATGATGTTGAGTTCGACGAGGAACACGAAGAGAATGACACCTTCGACGAGAACATTCACAATGGCTTGTAAATTAGTCAATCCATCGTCTCACGCTCAATCCCCATACTCGTTATTCCAGTGTTCAATAGTGCGGAGCACCTCCACCGTTTTGTTCGTCTATGTATACGCGCGATATGAGTCGATAGTTTAAAAACAAAAAATAACGTTCCTTAACGTATTTGCATCATCATATTTTCAATTTTCATTTATATTACCTGTAAACCTTTTATTTTTTTTTCCGTTTGTTACCTCAATCAGATGTAATCTAAAGTAGTAGTCATATTTTTTAACTGGTTTATTGACAGAACATTATTTATATTGTATATTTATGTTGTCCTAAACATAATTTTCTTCAAACAAAAACACACATCTATATACCTGTCCTATTTTTTTTTCTCCAGCCATCCACAACAGTAACGGGAACCTCCCACAACGATGTTTATTGTAAAGAGTTGAAGTTGTTACAGAAAAGTTTAAAGTACTATTTTATATTATCTGACAAAATTTATGGAGCAAATAAAACATTTTAAAATAATAACTGATCGCTTTTGGCACATCAAAATACTAAAATTGTGTTTAATGAAGACGTGCTCTTCTGATTGAGTTATCTATTGGCGATGGTGAATGTAAGTATTCTATAAGGTAAGTATCTTCATGCAAATCGATACCCATGACTGCGTTTGTATAAGTAACAAGAATATGGTATCCAACACTTCTAGACTTTTTTGTCAGCGGCCTCCTCTAGAATTAAGGGTGTTTTCTTAGGACGTAGAGGAAGTTGACTGCCTCAAAAGTAATCTGTATATCTATGGTGCCGTTGTTGACAAGTATTCGATGGTGTGGGTCATTCCTTGAAGACAGTGTTCGTTTTGACCGCTTAGACGATTTTTGCCGCCTCCAATTTAATGCCAGCAACGCATCATGGACGACTCGCTGTTCGATGAATTACATCAATGTCGTCCGCGTATGTAGAAGTTGTTGGGAATTTTAGAATAACGGGCTAGAGTTCAGCACAATCTTGTCAAGATGATGTTACAAAAGTTGTTCAGTTATTTAAGCTGGTTTTTTCCCAGAAACTCGTTTCATCATGAGCATCTTCTTCTTCTGGTGGCGTTAGACTAAAAAGTACTCCGTTAGACATGTTCATTATACTTGACATGAACTATGCCCGGATTATTAACATGATGTGAAAAAATCACGGGAATGCACATTCATTATGTTTTTTCATTTGTTGGTCTGCTGAATTTTCCTCGACGGGGAGCTCGTTCAGACTCGAATTCTGAAGAATTGTTGCTCCTAAAGGTCAATAATTTGAAAAAAATATTATTTAATGTTCAACTGTAAATAAAATAAAGTAATTTCCTTTAGTTTTATAAATTCTTTTAGAGTCGAGAGATTTGCTAAGTTCAAGTAAAAGACTTTAACATGCTTTGGTATTGAGCGATGTTATTCGACTTTCTGTTGTCAGAGTTGGACAAGATGTGTATGTCCTTGTTGGAACTGAGTTCTTCTGAACTTTGGTTTCACATACGGCCTTAACACGGGTCACATAAACCCATAGTCCCGCAAGTATCGTGTCTGGCAGTCTCGATTTTACGACATGGCATGGGCGCATTTCATAAGTTGGGCGTCAAATTTGACGTTTTCGTATACGTGCGAGATTTTGTTTGAATGGAGTTGTGAAAAATGAGAAAAAAATAGAGTAAAAGTAGAAGTGTTTTTTTTTGCACCCATTTTAGTGAGGTTGACGTCGCTGATTGTTGGTAAAATGCTAGATGTTGACTCTCGTAGCCATGACGTAGCCTTGACGCGACATGAACATTTCATTGCCCACGAAAGAAAATATCGCGGATGGTTGATGTTGGGCAGAAATATGTCCTGTGGAGACGGTGTGTAATGTAGATTTACGATCGTACTAGTTTCGGTACCCACCGTTCATAAACGTCAATATGTCATCTATGTCGGGTAGATTGTACGGTCATTATTTTTTGACTGCCAAAACACTGTAATTGGATGAAAACATTTTTACTTGTTAGATATCCTGTAGACATTCTGCAGCGTGTGTGTGTTCTAAAACGCAAGAGAAAAGAAATATAATTAAAAAAAAAATATTAAAAGTATTAGCGCAGATGTACGACGCTTATAAAAACACGCTTACTAATAATCCTAAGCAGAACATTCAGTCATACAAGCTCGGGGACTATATTCAAAAGACATTTTGTGATTGGAGTCTAACAACCGAAATATGTTTGATATTCCAGATCAGTGTTGCGGAAAAAATATTTTTCAAAGTGCAACCACTGCTATCAAAAAGTGCCATTTTATAGCCCAGGGTGGAAATATATCAAAAGATGTGTTTTTGCGGCGTCCAACTCCTTTTTAGAACATTAATTTCGACACCATCGTGCGTTACTCAGATATCAATAGTAGGCGCACGACCTTCCGCAAGTCTATGTAAGTGCTCGCATATATCGAGGACATTGGGATCAGGCTAATACTTATACCACGAATCCACATACCCTCGAGGACCAGAGTCGGCGGAAAAAGACGAGTTTTACTTCAGGTACTAATTAAGTTAATGAAATATTGGACAATACCTCTCATTCGATAAGTGCGAATCCGGACCAAAACGTCTGTCTGCTGGTGTCGCACATGACCATGACAGTATAGTCCTCTCAAACTAGATGACGCGTTAGCATTAATCTCAAACCATTATCGCGATTTGGGTTTAATACGCAGCCTCCACGACGCATAGGAGGTCCATAAGAGGAACACCGCGGTTAGTCTCTGGAGTCCTTGACCTACCGAGGTGTTTGAATACAGCATCTGACGATGCTTCGCACTCGAGTTATATGCGGGATGCCTTTCTTAAGAAAAACTGTTACTTCCACTCAATGAGCCACAATCCATTAGAAGACTGGACTTCACTCACTGAACATACTTTTTGCAATTCAAATAAAAGCCGTATGATAAGGTATTACCTTAACCACCGGCTAAAGCTGGAGAAGACACTATTCTGCAGAAGATTGCTTGCTTGGATTCAATGAATTTAAAAAAAATTAGAGGAAGAACCTATGTATATTCATCAAAACTTAACGAGGGTTCAAATCATTCGTTGTAAGCGATTGTTCTTGATGAGATCTCGATGCAGATGTGTTAATTTTAAAATCTTAAAACTTAAAAACTTAAAGTGCTACAGTATCATTTCAATTAAAAAGTGCCATAACGGTACGCACGTGCCACATCGGGAACGTTGTTTTAAATCATCCTTAATCTAATCGTGCTGAATGGAATGAAATCGTGTAAAAACAGAATTAGGTGTAGAGTGGAAATCACTTATAATAACCTTCATGGGACCAGCAGAATTTCGTTACGATAACCGACGTCGTTATAAGTGATTACCACTAATTAAAATAGTAAGTAACTCGCATTTTCCTATACCATATGTCTGGCTTTGTGAAGACACTCGAATCATTAAAGATGAATTCTAAAAGTACTGCTTTGCATTCGACTCAGCGCTTGTTGTGTATTCCGCATATAGTCACCAAAGCCAAGAAACAGTAAATACGCCATATTTAACAGTTTTATAGGAAGCGCAAGCCAGGCAGCTGAAAATGTGAAAAATGTTTGGGTGTCCGATACTGTAACAGGTAATCATGCGCAGTTTTGGTTACGCTAATTTTGATGTCAAAGATGCACCAAGCTCTGGAAGGCCAACTATTTAAAATGTCGAATTATTGAAATCGTCGAGTCTGACCGTCAAGCAAGCACTGTTTCGATTGCCGGACAAAACCGTTCAGAACCTATGCGAATCACTGCTGAATCCCAAAAACATTTCTGAAGGGGGTGGTGACGAAAAGTGGATCAATTACGTAAACGTCAAACGAAAAAGATCGTGGTCAAATCGCGGTAAGTCGCCGCAAACCGTGTACAAACCAGGATTGACCGCCTGAAAGGCTTGCTGTATCTACTATGATCGGATCTCCTACGGCAAAACTCTTAATTCGGACCTTTAATTGTCAACAATTGGACCGTCTGAAGGAAGCAATCGGTTAGAAGCTGCTAACACTGTCCCATAGGCGAGGAGTTGAGTTCCATCATGACAAGCCCACATCGGTACGGACTTGCCAAAGATTCAGCAGCTTGGTTGAGAGGTCCTTATGAATCCACATATAAGTCCGGACCCAGCACAAAGTGTACGGTATCACCATCAGAATGGCAAAAAATCCAGCACAAAAGGGCATATTTCACATCCCAATCCTTCAAAACCGGTATTTCTAGATTTTTATTTGTTTTCCATGAACAAGTGTGTTCAGTCCTAATCCAAAATACAGGGAAACTTTATGGCAGTATTTATTTAACACATTGACTGCCTTGGCTATCACCTAATGATAGCCTGTGGTCTTCCCGGGGTGTCATGGCTATCAAATATAAATGTTGTTGGTCTGAGCAAGTAAGGAAAACTTACCGAATTATGCCCAAAATTGTAACACAATCTAATTTTGAAAGAAAAGAAAGGCGCCCCAGGGGGAACGTTTCACCAAATTCACAAATTTTGATGGTTGAATATGTTCGAAGTGAATGTTTCATCCATCGGTAATTTGAATGCGTTTTAGCTCACCGTAGAAAACGCTCGAATTAAAACGCCCCATACAACTCTTCTCGAGAATTGGAAATGTTACTTTCTGGAACTGGAATAAGATGGGTTCACTTTGTTTTGAGTTTGGAACAAATTGCTCACATCGTTAATAAATCTTACATTAAGTATACAGCTCTTCGGGCAATGGAGAACCCATATCCAGTCTCTAGACAAATGATTTCCGAACAACCCCGATCTTGACTACGCGTAATAATCTAGGCAAATGGGAAGTAGGTGTACTCACTTGTGTTTGGTGTACCATTGCAGTACAGTCGTTCTTAGACCTAATTGAACATTTAAGTTATTGAGAGCGACTGGTAATCACCACAAACACCAGATACCGAGTTATGTCAAGCCCATCACCAGCACCAATAAAATGAGCCACGTTTCCTGTAACCTTCATTGTTGAAAAAAAAAAACTTGTCAAGTGGTTTCCATTGAAAGCCAATCTCCGACCTGTTTGTTCCATTACAACAAATTTATATTTCCATTCCGACGTATTGTGTTCAAAAATATATTATATTTGTCCATCAGAGATTTCCCAGTTTACACCATTTACAAACGTTGGATGTCATTCTGCATCTGAATGCATCTTAATTGTAATTAATTGCTGTTGTATTTTCCCTGACGAGTTAACACTTTAAATTAACCGTGTGAAATTGATGATGGCGTTTAATCCGCTGATACGGCTGATGCCGCCATGACCCTATACGCAGCCGGAAATCGAAAGCACAAAAGATGGCCGCTCGGATTCACAGTGTAATCAATCTGATTGAGCCCGCCCCTTGAAAAACCGGAAGAGTTTACTTCCCATCCCACCTCTTAGCCAGTGGAAAACACCGTGTATACGTGAATAAAAATGCAAATATTTTTAAAGTGCAATTTTAATAGCACTTTAGGTGTGAATAATTTATACATCAGCTCCAACAAGCACGGTCCCGTTGAGATATCAACGTCCCTATTTTACGACCGTTAATACGCACATGCATCTGCATATTTTTGCTTTTGGTGAAATATTTTGTGCTTTTTTTTCAGCTCTGTTTGTTTTTTCTTTCTGGGATAATGGCGGAATTTTTAATTTGCGGACGTTGATTGTGAAAAATACCTTTTCAACTTGTAACGCCTGGTCCCCTTACGTGGACGGTACTGTATGTTTGCGTTGTTTCAGTGGTGGGATACAGTGATTCCGGTTCATTTCGAACTGGTGACACAAGAGCGCATGGGGGTGCGCTTTTGACATACCTTCACTTTGTTAATGAATTTTCGATCCCTTATTACTTCGCATGGCTGGACCATACATTTGATTGAATTTTGGTTGCGATTTGCGTGAAAAATTATCGGTTATTATTATAAGGATATTTGCGGTGACTGCGAGGGAATTATTCCAGGACAGATTGTTTTTTTTTTATCAAATATTTGATTAAACACATGACATGATTGCTTTAGTTAATTGAAATTCGATTGTTAATGTCACACATTTTCCCAACTGAAGTATAGTTTCGTTGAAGACCACGCAAATTTTGGTGATGAAATATTGATCACATGCATTTTACATGTATTGACTTATGCCTTAAACTTACGACACTCATGTAAATATAATAATAATAATATTGGTGGCGCGACAGTCCGAAGCGGGCCTGGGACTAGCTTCAGCAACCACTCGTGTTGTGCGTGCTATTGTTCTTTTGCGAGTGGAAGGGACCTACTTTATGCGGACTTGAGAAGCCTTTTCTAGACAGGAGTACTCTTTGAGCATTGTTAGTGACTCGAAAGAGGTGGAATGAATAATGAAAGTTGGCAGATTGGGGATAAGAACCTGGCACCCTCTGCGTAAAAGTCGACGCATTAAACCACTACGCCATGGCGACTCACTGTAACTCATGTAAATATAGCGCTATGAAAGCGAGACCGTATGACAAGTGCCGGATTTAGGGGAGAGCAGGACAGGACAATTATTATCAAACACAGGACCGACGACGATGAATATTATGTTCAACATCGTCGAACTAGAACTTCAATACTTTCGATCCCAAATAGCGGTAAACTGTAGAGGATCGAGAAATGCATTTCAAATCAAAAACCAACTGCAATCGGGCCACATCGGCCGTGAGGCCGTAGCAAACCCTTTACTGAAATTGTTAGGTGACCATTAAATATACATCATCTGCCTGGCGAAAACTGTATTCGCACTGATATCCTCGCGTTCAGCCTAAATCTTCATATGAATTCAAAAACTGACGCCCAGAGGGCGATTCTGTTGCTTTAAGACACTGCAAACTCCAAGCCAGCTTCAATTTCTTCGTAGCCAGAAATAAGGGATAAATGAGATATTCAGCTTTTACCTCCCTTGCCCCTTGATTTCATCTGACAACATTTTATATTTATACATTTTTATATTTATATTATACAATTTTTGACCTGTGAATACGTGTGAGCTCTTAAGAACAGCTGATACCGATCCCCGCCTTAGTAGCGGGGTGAATTAGAGTTCTTATTGGCTAAGTACGGCCTATTACAACACACAATATGAATGCGGTACCGCTCATATTCCACATCGCCAAATCAACTGTGGATGGGCGACTCAACCACGACCGTTCCGTCGCACAACGAGCTGAGGAGGGTCTCCTCCGGTTCAGTATGGCGGTATCAAGGAGAGATGTTCGGGATGTTGCAATGCAACATCGAAAATTGGTGGCTGGGGAGAGAGGGAACTCCCTCGTCGAACCCTTTAGACCCGGGGTAGAAAGGGTAGTACGTATCCCCGAGTGAGGGACCAGTCGGTCACTGTCTTTCAGCAATTAGATGCAAGTCTATAAGCTGCAACCTATGGCCGACCTACATAGCCTAGGGTAGTTTTTAAGGTAGTTGTAAGATGTAAATAAGAAAAAAATAGTATTCACATACGTACACCACTGTGTACGTGTATGCACTGTATATTCTAAGTACATCTATATACATATGCCTATATTTTCATATATACATATGTATATGTATGTAGTTTAGCCTAAGTTAGTTTAAGTTATTTTTAAGGTAGTGTGTAAGTTAGTGTATAAGTTTTAAGTAAATCCAGTTCAGTAATTAAATTTTTTGTTTAAATTTTTCTTAATATAAAGTTGTACAGATAAAGTAGTCATTCTTTAAATGCATGGATTTTTAGTTTAAGTCGAAAGACATAGGATAAGATTAAGCTTAGCTTAGAGTGCCCGCCGAGGGCCAGTAAGTTAGAAAAAAAAAAAAAACATTGTTCGTCCAACTAGTTTTAAGCATTTTTGTCTAGTATGTAAGTTTGTTATGAATTTGAAATAAAAATGAATTAAAAAAAAGAGTTATTTGAAGGCTTTTTTTTCCAATTTTGGTGCTCAATTTTCAACACGGTATGGAGGGGTAAACGAACGGATAAAGCTTATGTTCATGAAGTCGATTCAATCGACAATCTGAGATACTAGGACATAATTAATGAATGCACAACATAGTGTGTGTATTTTTGCTTATGAATAATACCTATGAACTGCAACACGACCTAATAATAAAAATTTTATTAAAATGTGAATCACTTAAAATAAGAAGTTTCTTTGCTCGTTTTACATTTTATAAACATAGCGACAGAAATTAATTGCATATTTAGATAACCATTTTTATGCATTAGTAATAGTTGCAATATCTTGCCATTGTTCTTATCAAATTACGTAAATTTAATTCATGAGTTTTCAGAATTCAAGAATTAAGCGAATTCTTTGCGATCTCATTTTTTGAGTTAATTTGTCAGGTGGCTGTATATAAACTTAAAAATTAAATTGAGGTCAAATAGTTTCAGTTAAATGGGCATTGAAATACATTTTTACTCCTCACGAAAGTCCATATAACAATAATAGAAAAATCTCTTAAAAATACGAGTCAACTTTTGTACACCCTCCGAGCAACATACATGGGTCGTGTATGGGTCGTGGGAAAATTCAGCAATCTGCCGTCATTTTTTCCTAAAATCCACGAATCGCCCGCCATAGCGTAGTGGATCCATGGTTTGTGTAAAAGTTTTGTGAAATACAAGGGAATACCAATACTTTTGATTTTTTCCGATGTGGACTCGGGGAAAAAATGGCCGAAGTAGGATATCTATTATCCATCGCTCTGGCGTTGCGCACTTTGTGGCCGTTAGGTCGCAATTCAGTTTCATCATGTTTTACCTTAAAACATGTTTAACATATCTCTCTTACACTTAACTTATTGAAAGTAAAAATTTTCACATGATTTCGTCACCACGCAATTCAAAGAAGATGTATAATAGTACTCCCTGTTCAAGGAGGAGCACTTCTTCTTCAAGTTCTTCATCCTCTGAGAGTGAGAGAATTGCATCACCACCGCCAAATAAACGGAGGAGAAGATCCAGATCTCATGAGCAGACATCCATTGATCAGCGGCTAGGTGAACTAGCAGATCAGGTCAATTATTTGTCCCAATGTATGGGCATGTTTATTCCGCCGGATGATGAGGCGAGGCATGTGTTGCTGTACGTGCATCTTCGGATGGTTTTCTCAGGCATCCAGAATGCTCGAATAGAACATTGTATCTGGGCCAAATGCAGACTGAAAGTGATGCGAGAGTAGTGCAGCCAAAAAAAAGGGAACATCTTGACTCCCTTCTCAGATTGTAACATTTTGGACTACCAACGTGGAAGAGTGTTGGGTATTCGAAAGCCATGAAGATCTTGGCAGCGACTCCAGGATTTGTCGAGCTGCTAGCTTTGACGAGCTTTGTGTGCTTAGTAAGACAAAGGATTATTTAGTTGCAACGAAACTAAATAAAGCAAAATGACAGCTCTTTCTAATTCCTTGTTGGAACAGAAGTCGTTGACCCAAGAGATGCAGATAGACACTCAATAACTATACAACGCCATGTCTTGCTTAGATATCCCTCCCAAGCTCGTCAGGTTGTGTGTGGATAACGTGTGGATAACGATGGAGAATTCTCGCTGCTCCATCAAGGTCGGTAATGCACTTAGACATGACGACCAGTTGTCATATGACTTCTCACTCACACGCCAACATAGAGGCTCGATCGGACATCTCTCCATTCCGTGCCAAAAAAAGAAAAATAATGAATTAGTTAGAGGGTTGATCAATAGGTACACTTAACCAAAATTTGTTCGTAATATTAATGAATAGCGTTCGTTAAATACTTTTTCGTTGCCCGAGCATGTTTCCGCAAATAAACAAATTCTTCCGTAGCAAAAATAGCGATCTTCCGTGTCTTAAGCTTTCCAGAACGACGGACAACGAACGCATACTGACTACAGCGGTTATCAATCCAGATAATGCCGTACTTGACAATAACTTCTTTGTGGTCGAAGATCCGCAAGAAAAAGTGGAGGTACTAGGCGCGGTCTTTTAGGAAGTGTATAAGGTGAACGAGAGCGTTCGCCCAAATCACGACTTGGATAACCGCGTAATGGCTAGCAACTCGCAACTTCGGGAAGACATGCAACAATGGCGATCTGAGAACACTGGCTTTGTCGTGTTCAATGATGATAACATGGCAGATAATGCCATCGCCGACGTAGGGGTTCATCCCCCGTTCATATCGAAGGCAGAGCTGCAAGCGGTCTTCGAATCACTAAAGAGGAAAAAGTCAGTTGGAGTAGACGGGATCTCCAACATTGTGCTAAGACACCTCCCCCTGGAAGTGGTTAACATGTACACAATCCTGTTTAACAATGCTCTAAATAACGCACATTATCCGGAGCAGTGGAAAACTGCGATTGTGCAACCCATATACAAAAGAGGAAAAGATTCTTCGAATCCTTGCAACCTCCGGTCAATTAGTCTCCTTCCGAACATCAGTAAGGTATTCGAGAAGGTGATCAATAGAACTCTGATCAACTGGACTAAGGACAATAATATAATTCCGGATAATCAATTCGGTTTCAAAGCGGGGCATGACACCATTCATGCCGCGTCGAAACTGGTGTCGGATATCCAATGGAACAAAAGCCAGAAACAATGTACGGGTGCCTGCTTGATTGACCTGGAGAAGGCCTTCGACACCGTATGGCTAGAAGGACTTTTCTACAAACTCAATCGGCTAGGCATTAGCAAACCACTACAGTTGCGATGATTGGAAGTTGAGTATCAACTTCCGGAAGTCGGAAACCATTCTTTTCAGGACTCCGTTGTATAAGGCTTCGGCGGACACGAGAAAGAATTGTCGAAAGTTCTCAATCGTTGGACGACACGGGGAACCACTGGCGCAAAGGACTGTAGTCAGATACCTCGGGATCTGGCTAGACCAGTATCTATATTTTAATAAACATGTAGATGCTGCTCTGGCCAGGGCCCGAGGCGCTTTTGCCCTCACAAAGAGACTGTTTTACAACAGCCAACTCGATGCGAGGGTGAAGGTTATCTGCTACATGACCCTCATTAGGCCAATGCTCACCTATGGCTGTCCCGTGTGGTTCAACGTGAGTGCAAGCTTGATGGAAAAGATTCGGTTGTTTGAGAGGGCTTGTCTTAGGGCTTGCCTTCGTCTCTATCGAACTCCAGAGTCCCAGTACATAAAATTCTATTCCAATGAAGTCTTATACAACGGGGCAAACCTGATAAGAGTGGACAATTTCCTGGTGAAGTTGATTCGAGGTTACACAGCTAGAGCGATGAACTCGGTCAATAACTTGATCTCGGGGGCTTACTACCCCAATCCATTATACCACGAAAGGGTACGTCACAACGGCTTCGGCCCCCCAGAAGCATTTCTCCATCTAGATAAGCACAGTCTGATACAAGACGTAAATGCGGTGCCGCTCATCTACCACATCGCCAGATCAACTGTGGATGGGCGACTCAACCACGACCGCTCCGTCGCACAACGAGCTGAGGAGGGTCTCCTCCGGTTTAGTACGGCGGTATCCGGGCGGGACATTCGGGAAGTTACTAGGCAGCACCAACAGTTCTGGTGGCTAGAAAGCGAGGGAACTCCCTCTTCGAATCCTCTAGACCCCGGTTAGGTTAGTTCAGACCCCCGCTTGGGGAGCAGTCGGTTTGGGTGCAGTGTATTGGATGCAAATATTTATATATATTAGCTGCAACCTATGGCCGACGCATAGAATAGGGTAGCATTTTTTGAGGTATAGGGTAGCATAGAATAGGGTAGCATTTTTTGAGGTAGAATAAGTTGAAAAAAAAAATAAATAAAAATATTTATATATATATAGATATATAAAAAAACAAGAATGTATATGTGTATACATGACGATACATGTATACATTGGGTATCTTAAGGATATATGCGCATACACATGGGTAAAGGGGTATACACATGTGTACATGCATATATACGTAGGCTTAAAATAAAACTTACAAGCTAACTTAAGAGCTTGTAAGTTTTATTTTAAGGTAGAATGTAAGTTTTTATAAAAACCGTTCAGTCATTAAGTTTTTCCAATTTTTCTTAATAATAACTCGTTCTTTTGAAATTCACATTTGCATTTCACTCTTCTAGGTTAGGTCGAAAGACATACATTAAGATTAAGTTTAGCTTAGAGTGCCCGCCTAGGGCCAGTAAGTTACAAATAAAAGCATTGTTCGTCTAACTAGCTTTAAGCATTTTTGTCTAGTGTGTAAGTTTTTATGAATTGAATAATAAAAATGAAATAAAAAAAAAAGACATTTTCGTTGCCTCAACGAACAATTTCATTGGCTCAACGAACTATTCGTTAAATTACGAATAAATTTACAAATAGATGAAAGTAGTTTAATGTACGACTCGTTGACTCAATGAACTAGCGTTCATTAAAAGTTAAAATTCTCTATTGGGAAATCCCAACGAAATCGTACGTAGCGTCAATGAAAGTGTTCGTCGAGCCAATGAATTTTTTCATTGGTTCTCATAACGCGATATTATATGAATCGAACGTTGAGGCAACGCATTCTTTTATTAAAATCTATGTTTTGCTCGAGACAATAATCAAATGCAAGAGCCCTTTTGTACCTAACTGCAATCGTGATTTTTTGCGAATTGTGCGGTGACGTGTATTGTGTTATAGGCAAAAATGGAGTATTACTTCATTTCTGGGTATAGGTAAGAATTGAAGGAGAAATAGTTTTAAAAAAAGTGTTCAATGTGATCTGCAAGTGTTTCATTGTACATTTATGAAAGGGACATTACTTAGGTACTCACAGTGCATTCCGATGTAATGAAGACTCTTGTACACTAGCATTTCAAAATTTATTTCGGGAAACTTTCTTGACCATTGGGAAATGGAACATGAGAAGCGATTCCAATTTTTGGTAGATGAAAAAAACATAAGGGAAAAGCAAGTTAAACATGTCAATTCTGATATTAACTTTAATTTGGCTGGTTTAAATGAAATTAAGTTATTTTAGTAATGACAATTATAATGTCTATTATATTATACTTACAGATTGGCGAGACGCAGCAATTTTGTGGTCGTTGCATGGCTATCTTGTTATAAACCAGAGATAACCTATAATAGAGATATCCAACTTCTACCTCCCTTGCCCCTTGATTTCATCTGACAGCGTTTTTTATACGCTTTTTGTCCCCTGTCTGTGAATACGTGTGAGCTCTTGAGAACAGCTGTGAAGACAGCTGATACCCTTCCCCACCTTAGTAATGGGGTGAATTAGAGTTCTTATTTGAAAATTCTGGTTCCAACACAAAAAGTTGTACGAAATATATCAACGGGGAGAAGACAACTTCTAAGTTCACAGTAAAAGATTCGCTGGAATCATTTGTTTTTATTGGGAAATTTTTTCAAGTTATTAAAGAGCACATACTTCACTTAAAGGGTCTGTTAGACAACGTTCAACCTTTCATCGCAGTGACTGGTTCCAACATAATGAACGTAAAAGATATTTATGTTTTATTTGATTGAATCAAATTCCCATTTAAGACATTCATCACAGCACATTTTCTTATTTATTTAATTTAGTGTACCAGGCAGCTAGCACCACATTTTAGAATTTCATTCAAAATTGAATTATTTTTATTCTTTAAAAACAAAAAAATTTCGAAGAGTTCAGGTTATAATTGATGACTTAATAAAAATATAACATACTTGCATGATTAAATAACATGAAAAATAAACAAAGTGAATTATGTTTTATTGTATTATTTTGTATATTTCAGGACTCATAAGAAATATGTACTATGTACATTGGATCATTGTACACGTTCGTTAGGTTAATGTACTATGTACATTGTATTAATGAACAGACATTATTTGGCTGGAATTCAAGACTGATTTATAGGTTAGTTTCTATTTACCAGCCCAATCTTAGTGTTCATAGTTATATAAGCCTACATCCCGTTAAGAGGATTTTTATCCCCAATATTAGCAAGAAATTTATATCGAACCGTAACAACATAAATAAGTGTTTGTTAAAACCAAATTTTCATGAACGACTACATTTTTCTTAACGAATTTCTTGAATTAAAATTGTAATTATTCACATTTACGATGGTTTAATTTATTTATCTATAGATTTAAGATAAATATGTGTTTGGTTTTTACTGGGCCTGCAATGTTTTTATTTATGTATATAACTATCATATATCTTTCATAAACATCATACAGCAGTTTTTTTTTTCAAATTTGAAAATACATTTCATACAGCACTTAAAAGTGCTGCAATCACTACAAAAATTAGTTTTCAAATGAGAATATACACAAAAATCATTTTTGGGCTTATGATTTTTGAATAATGAATGATTGTTCATCTTTTTTTTTTAATTTAAACTAGACATGTAGGAACAAGGAATGCTAGTTCGTTAAGAAATTTTTATTAAAAATCATGTACTGTTTGGAAAAAATGTCTTATAATAGCTGAATTAATCTCAATAATTTCGAAATCATATTTTTCTTATTACATATATTACTTATATGGTGTCTGGGTTTAATTCTCGACACTATTTAATTTTCAATGAAATTTGTCAGTTAAAATTAAACGTCAAAATAATACACCTCATACAACAAAGAAGATATCATACAATACTTCCTGTGGAATCTGAGCAACAGAAAATTTTATGATGTGTATGATGTATGACAGTTTAGTATGTTGTATGAAATGTATGTGTGTATGATCTGTGAAATAGGCCCAGAACAGATACCGCTTTCTAAATGACTTAAGTCATCTCTTCTTTTTATAGGTGCATTAATGTTGATGCAACCGATTGAAGTTCTGACATCTGGTACATCTTGATTACAGCCGAACAATTTTTCTTCAGTGTCTATTGCTTTATGTAGTGAAATAATTCTAGCCACCGCTTGGTCGATTTCACTACGGAATTTTCTCTTGAACGGTTCTCCTCCTATTCCTCACACTCTTAAAATTGGTAAAATAGTTAAATAGTGTAATTACACCGCAAAAATAAAAGAGAAGCAAGAAAAAGTTTCATTTCAGTTAACCCTCACTTGGAACCTTTGACAAAATCTTAAACGCCTTATTATCTTGTTAAAGTAATCGTTTTGTGACACTTCATCGACAACCGTAATACCGAATCATGACAAAAGTAGGAGCAAAATTCACCCCTATTCCACTTGTCGTTTATCGACATGATACTGTTTGAGATGGGTATTCCGGTTGTCGTTTTACCCCACTAATCGACAATAGTCATTTTAGTCCTGTGGAACGTAATCACCCCTATTCCGCTTGTCGTTTTATTTATTCGACTCGAGGCGTATTAAGAGTCATGTCATTTTGCAGTCGCCTAATTATCGGTCCCATACTCGGCGAAACTTAAACGACTCCACTTCTCTTACTTAAAATGTAACTTAATATATTTCGTAGCAAAGTATTTGTTTTTAATAACGGCTTCAGTACATTTTGGCGTGGAGTCGACGAAGATTTGGCAAATAAGTTTGAGGGTTTACGACTTTGGGTAAAATGAATACGCCCAGGCTTAAATAGATTTTCCATTAGATTCAAATCGGGTGACTGAGACGACCGCTTTAAAACTTGAAGTTTTTCTTGCAACTTTCGTCAACTTGTTGGAATCGCCATTTCTGGGGCAACGAACTTTTTGCCGTCCATGCAAAAACAAGTTAGTCTCTGCCTCGTCACTCCAAAGTATGTTTTCCACTGATACATTTTTCTCATTTTTCACAAATGCAACACGTTTTTCCTTTTTAGGAGCTCGAGTATACAGATTTTTGTTAATCAGAATACGTAGAATTGTTCTAACACTCGCCGTCAGCGTCTGTCTCAACTTGAAGCTCCGTAATAAAAATGCGATAAAAAACGTTTAGCCCTTAGCTGCTTGCAGTACAACCCTCTAGTCTACAATTGTAATTTTTGGCGGTCTTCTTCTATGTTCTCGTATTGTTTTGATATGAAGTATCAAATCCACTAGATTTAGATAATGGAACGTATTGAAACTCCATGCATTCGTTGGTCTATGATTATTTTCCTTAGGGCATCCCTAAGGCAATGATTACCAAAGGTTGTGCTCAAAAACTCCCTCCCAAATTGATTTCATTATTCGTTTTCTATAAACTCCCTTCAAACTGCGCCGTCGAATATGACTTATACAACGTTTCCACCGAACAAAAACCGTGAGGTTTCATCAATTTTCTCCGAACCTACCAGGTTGTGCCATATATTTTCAGGGTCTGCAAACCTCGAGGTGTGATAAGCCTCGATGCAGCTCGTTGTATTCATCCGTCCATGAGAGGTTGTCACAACAGAACACACCTAGAGAGTGATCTTCAGTTTATTTTGGTGATCATTTTCTCATTCTATCTCTTTCTATCTGCTGGTGTTCTTATACTATTATTTCCTGTCACCAGACAGCTGTTCTGGCGGCCATTTAACTTCAACTTCGGTGGAAACGGCCTATTGAGGTTTCAGTAAATGTTCATCTGAACCTCGCGCTTTCGGTTTGGTGGAAACGTGGTGTTAGATAATTTGTGTATCGTACAATACCTAAGTAAATCACCTCGTTGTATACGCCGGGGAGAACAATTCCCTCAGATTCACAACTTTTGATGAACAAAATATATGAATGCAACTTCGTTCTTCATTTTCTGAATCAGCACTGTACGAGCAAAGAAAATAAAATATTTCAACTCTCTCAAATTTGAACTCTCACTGTAAAATTCAACTCATCATTACGCTGCCCCCTGGAGGCAGAAACATCAATCTGGGAATGCCCAGACTACCACAGCGTGCATTGGATATCTCCTCAGTCAACCCAATCCAGTACACGTACCATAAAAGCTTTTTCGAAATCAAATGAAGACACAAGGAAACACCAATGACGTTTGAAAAACTCTTTACTGAAATCTCAACTTAAAGAGGATAATTTAAGAGAACATCCTGTCGTGCCAACTCCAACAACATTGGGTCGTCGAAGAATTTGTTAATAGATACATCCTCAGAGAGTCCCTTCCTCCTTCTCGTTTTAATCATAAACTCGCGAGCTAAATGTGAAGCCGCTTGCGGCTCCAGCGGCCGAATGATTATCGATTTGTCCAAAGGATCGCCGGGAACAATTTGCCAATGATGGAAAACTGACAAACAAAATGCCTGTCCTTGTGTGTGTGTACGCAAATCTGTTTCAAAGCCGAACGAATCGATGGCGGGGATGAATGCTTTGATGGTGTAGATTGGAGATCCTGACACGGGGGCATCTTGTGTGACGTGACCTCTGAAGGGCGAAAGAATATTAGAGAGGAATTTAATAGGAAAAGTGAGTGCTGTACCTTCTTCTAGCCAGGACCGTGTACACGGCAGACACACAATCTGCAGGTGCTTGGACTTCGACAAACAGGTACGGCTCCATCAGCCTTGGTGTTGCCATCAAGAACGCCGAGTATGCGACTCGACGCGCTGTGGGAATGACTTGTCCTCCGCCGCGATGAAGTGCTTCGTTTGCTATGACTGCATCCAAGATTTTAAACTTTACATTTCGGATGGGCTCTTCGCAGAGTGGCCCCTCACGTGTACCCCATTGGAAGCCTTGAACTATGGAATCCTTCACCGAAGTGAGCAAATTTTTGTCGACTTCTGAGGGAAGGGTGTCGTCTACAAGAATGTTTGGGCCCGTTGAGTCGGGTCCAAATGCCCAAATAGAACGGGCGGCTAGCAAATCCCAATCGTAGTTGATTTGGAAAAACTCGCCCAGTCGCTTCTTGTTCCAGTTTATCGACACTACTTCGTTTTCGATGTCTTCAGCGAGTCCCTTCTCTAAGGGTTCCGAAATCATTGTTATCTTGTTCTTTTTGTTAGGAGTCTCTGCAAAACATTTCAAGGAAGAAGTTTCCACAACGGTTTCACAGAAAGCCACCACCGGGTCAGCCACTTTGATGTCTATCTCCGAGTACATTTTTCGCAGGTCGTGCATGACGCAGTCGAGGTACAGTTCTCCGGTGCCAAGGATCACGTGTTCGCCGGATTCTTCCACTCGCGTGGATAGAAGCGGATATGATTTGTTCACCTTTCGCAACCCGTCGAGCATTTTTGGCAATTCAGATGGATTCACTGGCTCAACGGCGATTTTAATGATGCTTTGAGTGTTGAACTTCAGCGGCCGGAAGATGTAGAGGTCTTCTACAGCTGAGATGTCCGCGATGGTTGATGTTTTCACGATGCACTGATCAATGCCCTCAATGAGAACCCAATTGCCAGCTGGGACTCGATTGAGTTCGACTTTGTATCGCGCTTCGTACACCCACAGTCGCCCAACTTGAAGGATTCTGGAGTCTTCCTCATCTTGAAGCGTGTAGTTTTCACCCAACACACGCACTTCTTGGCCAGCGTTGAGTGTACCGCTAATCACCCGGGCAAGAACCTAGAAGCATTCGTATTTGAAGAGTTCCCTTGTTCCTGTTCTCAAATGTATGTTTACCTGGAAGAAGGTGCAGTCGTCAGTGGGATACATTTTTGAGCTATGCACCATCAGCGTTCCGTTTTGATTGCAGTTGATCATGTCTCGGTAAATGTCACCTTCCTTGGGGCCAGTGTAGATGTGGTCTACCTTCTTCTTTGCATTGTCCAGGGGCGACTTGATGTGCTCCACGCACATGTCTACAAATCCACAAAAATCGGAGATAAATCTATTGCACACCAGGCGGAGCAGCGGTCGAATATTCGTCTTCATTTCCTCCTTGGTCACACGAACACTCAATTCGGCAAGAGTGTCCAAAAGGGTTGTGTCAACGTCTCCCACGACTTGGGCGATAAGTTTGTACATTGGTTCCAGTATGAATTCAACGAAGCTTCTCTGTGCTGAGCTGTGTGGTGGTTTCTTCGTGAACTTTCGTCTGAAGCGGGAGGTTTGGATTAGTGAATGCAAGTGCCTCATGGCCCTAGTTGTACTTACGACTTGTTGTGGAAGTACATGTCTCCCCAAAGCCGCTTGGCAAACTCCACATAGTTGACACCGTCATAAGTGTCCGCGTAGAGTTTCGCGAATGATTTCAGAGTGAAACAGATTCCGTAGAGGGAACTTGCAAAGCAGACGTTTCCAAGCACGGGTGACACAACAATTGCCTCATCTCCATCCGAATAAACGCTGCAATATAATGAAATGTTATACAAAGGGCCAACAAACCAGGGTCGACCTTACCTCAGCAGACTGTTGACTTCTTCCACAATGTATTTGAGCTTAAAGTAGGCGTCTTGGGGCGGCAGTTTCAGTTCCAGAATCAAACGGTCTATCTACTCCAAGCAAATATGTCATGTGTGTACTTCAGTGACTGTTTCGACTTACCTTATTGATGCAAATCGTTATAGCCATTTTCTCCTGCACAGCGTGCTTCAACAGACGTTCTGTGTTGAGCATGACACCCTCAGCTGCATCGACAAAGACCACAACACCATCACACATCCTCATTGCAGCAGTGGCTTCATCAGAAAAGTTCACATGACCTAAGAGCAAACAGAAAGGAATTATAGGGTGAACGACTAGTTGAAGAGATGCCTTTGTGCTTACCAGGTGTATCGAATATGTTCATCAAGTAACTCTTTTGTTTGACATCGGGAAGCACGAGGGTAATTGGAGTTGCTTTGATGCTCACACCACGTTCTTGTTCCGTGAACAGTGTGTCCGTGTAACGAAGAGTTCTTTCCTCGGTCGTATCAAAATGGGGATGCGTTTGACGGATGAGACAGTCAACAAAAGTGGTCTTACCGTGGTGCAAGTGACCAACAAGTGCAACATTTCGTATCAATGGAGGTGTGTCCATCAAATCGGCCATAAATCTTCAAATTCAAACCATAAAAAGGGGACCATATGATATGAGGGCTCTACACTTACTCCATTTCGTATGTTGTTTCTGGGAGATCTTGTTCCTTGAGCTGAAATTTCAACTTCTTCACCGGCTCAATGAGTGGTTTGTCCAATGGCTGAGCATCCTCTTCCTGAACAATTGTTTCGACGTCGGGTCCATAGACCTCCACTGCTGTTGGATAGTATCGTTTATCCTCGTGCAGAACAACGGCTGTGATTTCCTTGTCTTCGTCGTTTTCTGGTTCCTCCTCTTCCATTGCATCATCCTGTGAAAATAGTGAATTAGAGTAAGTGTATCTTGTCTTCAAGTGTACTGCCTACGTCATGATCATCTTGAACGTCCTGTGCACCATAGATGCTCTGGTCATCATCTTCATCACTATCTAAATCTGGGCCTATATAATTGCCAAATTCGTCATATAAATCCGTATCCATGCTAGTGCTAGAAGAAACGTTTACAAATGTTTTCACGCGGGAGCGTAAACATAACCAAGATTTCCACTTACTTGAAGTCTGTAATATGTGGCTAAGAAATTGGTTTGACCACTCAAATTGTATTTATTACGCTGTGTGAAGTTGATTGCTTTATTTTATTATGAGTCAAAATTTGTTTTGTTTTAAATATTGTTTTATAAAATTGAAAACAAACGATGCCACTTCAATTTGTCTTCAGAATTAAATGTCATTTCTGCCGGTTGACAGTTCGATTTTAAAGTTCTATTACCTTTTTGCAAGATTTGTACTACACCAATCCTGAGCAAATTGTGTGGCAATCCTTAATATCCGATTCACGTCCTTTTTGTTATTCTGATATGCGAGAGATATTTTCGTTATGAACTAAATAAATAAAAGGCAATCCATTCGTGCTATTCTAAGTAAAATCTGATGCTTTGCACACAAAGTTCTTTGTTGTGCATTATTTCAAAACATTTACCATTTAACTACAATTAGTTGTTTCTGATCGCCGCTTTTCACACGAGATTTGATATAAATTTAGAAATAATGTTAGCATTCCCGAATAGAATATTGTATACAGAACGTCTACAATTCACCAACAACATTCTATTACATTCCAAGTCTTCTACTTCCACCATCTGACGGACACTGAAATATACGTCAAGAGATATATAAACAATTTAAAGACACATTCAATAATTATTGCAAAAATTTAATTATGAGCTCGAAAAAACTAAAACTGAATACCAGCGTCAATAAAATTAATGCAAAGGCGAAGAAGAAAAAGCAATCTACCAAATTGAAAATCATTTTGGCCGACCCACACAAATACCTCATGTATGTACGATATCAAAACAAAAATAAGTTAACAAAATCACAGGTTAAAATATAAAACAATGTATCTCAACATATGTACGTACATTTTTACAGACCAACACTCTCTACGCTAAAAGCAACGGAACTATCAGATTTGGTCCAAGCGGAAATAAATAGGACAGGATTGCCCGGAAAGGAATTTGCAAAGCAATCTGGAATTACATTCGGCATGGCGAGCTCTCTGCGTGCGATTAGTAGTCGAAACACAGCCTGTGTCCTTATATCGAATTCAGTCAAGCCAAAGTTTATTCTCCAGCAAATTGCATATTTCTCAAAACAGCGAAATAGCAAAGCCCCTGTATTTTTAGTCACAAGCTTAGAGGATATGTGTAAGACAATGTTTGGAGTTAAGTCAATTGTTATGACTTTTGGCAACAGCACATCACCAAAATTAGCACATTGGATTGCAGGACAGACTTCTACAACCGATCCAAAAGACACCTGTGTGACCAGCCCTCTTGCATCCGTTGTTGACAACACAAAGTCTAATCCAGTGAATAAATTTGATTTTAATTCTGCATTGCTGCGAAAGGACAAAAATAGTGAACGTATATTTGTCCCTAGCAAAGTGATCAACCATGAACTCCAAGTAATAGATAACCGAATAAAAGTAACCAGTGATTACATGGGCTTCAGTGCAAACATTGGCTATCCGAAACAGAATATTCGGATTAACGATGCTGAAGGACGACCCAGTGTGCAGAATAAATTCAGTAAAATGTCCAACAGAACACAAGGTCCTATAGTCCCATCTACAAATAAAAATAAAAAGGGACAATCCAGAACGAATACCAATTATGATTTTCCCAGTTCCTACGTTAAACTCAAAACGCATACGTTACTCTCGAATAAGCACAAGATTAAAAAGGATAAGTAACAGACCGGATAAAGAAATTGGACAAGATTGCGTGCAGCGATAGAGCAGACAAAAATAAATCTCTTTATTGACTTGATTTTATTTTACAAACAATAAATTAATTGTAAAATAATCGTTTCGTAGACATACTGTTTTTTAATACTTTAATGATTTTAATCTGATTTTTGCATGTCGGTTAAAGGATTGATTTCATATCATGGTGACCAGCAAACGACGACTAAGTACAGTCGTGACAAGTCTACACGACACGCTGTTTCCAGCCATCAAGACTAAGTTGTCTTTGAGTATTTGGTATTTATATTGGAGATTGGGTCTTCCTCTACTCCTCGAACCAGGAAGATTGAATTCAAAGACCCTCTTAACTGTAGCATTGGTTTCCATGTGCTCGATGATGTTCACTGTTGCATTCGATGGATTTCCCCTTCGGGATTACATTCACATTTTGGTAGAGTTTGCTGTTGTGTCTCACCCTTCTTCATTCATCTTCCTCACAGACAGTACTTTCAAAGGCCATGGATCAGTTCTGTTGTTTTGATCATCGTCCAGATTTCGCCCTCATATACCAGGACTAGTAAAATAATAGGTTTTGATGCATGACTTCGCTCAGCTTCGGAACTTTATGAACCTTGAGTTGAGTACTTTGCGATGATCATTCAGACACACGAGAGGATACGGAAAGAAACAACAAGCAAATCGCTGTCTTCAGAGTATTTTGCAAATTCTTCGATTCACGCGCTTCCCATTCATTCTTCGCTGACAATTGCTTTGATTTTGAAGGACTTTATGTTTGACTCCAGTTTTTCTTCAGTGGGCTTATTGAATAATTCCGAGACCAGCAGGTCGTTGCACGATTCTCCATCTTTGACTTAATGCAGATTGCTCATTTACAAATGTTATCGCAATTCAAGTCGCGGTTCTCACTTTCTAAGCCTACTTTAATGGATGAACTCTATGATTAGGGCGAGATTCAATTAGTTTCCCCTTATTTCCTGCCTATGGGCATGAAAGAGAAGAAACTGTATTTTACACGCGTTTAAGCCATTTTTCCTTATGAAAGTTTCGGACTTAAAAAATTCAGCTTTCACAGTTCAGCTATTTACCTAAACTTTTGACGGCAGATTTGGTTACATGCGCCGAAACGTCAAATGTCTATCAGCTGTTAATTGGGGTTAAGTTCAAATGTTTTCATAACAATTTTGGTGGGCCGGTTTTATTAATATGATAGCGAATAGGATACTTTTTAGTGCTAAATACTTGACTGCATACTGGAGACTCCCGGCCCAGTCATCTCACTTGTATCATATAATTAAGGATAAAGTAGTTTATAAAGAAAATCCAATATGTGTGTGTTCCCCAATGATTCGACCAATCACCACCACCAGTTTGTGCCATAAATACAACAAGCAATCCTCCAAGGACGAGGTTAATGTGATTTTACTCAATATAAATAATGATCTTATTAAAGCTTAATTCTTTCAGGACTCAGACAGTGATGATGACAACGATCCAGAGTTGAAGGACGAACGAGATTCGAAGGTATTAAAAGTTAAAGTAAACTCTTTGAGAGCAGATCTTATATTAAGAGCTGGACTACAAATTGCCAGAAAGTAAGTTGTGATATAAACAATAATACATTTTTTCATTAAACACCTTTCTTGTAGCAAAATCGAAGTGATATTCTATGAAAGCAAAATTCGCGTTAATGGACAGAAAATTGGAAAGAAGAGTGTGCAGGTAAATGACAAAATCCAATCCGTGATTCACCTGGGCCAAATCTTAGTGCTGAAATCGAAATGAAACATTAGCTGGCTTTCTCTGGAGTAACTAGTCAAAAGCTTGAGAATGTCTACATTATTCGACAGTCTCTCATACAGTTTCATACCGAAATCCACTCAAAATGTGTTCCTAGTTATAATCATTCTTCAATGTACCAACCAATTGCCAACAAAAATGTATTTTTATCATTTTCAGCTGAACATTGGCGATGAGATTGATGTTATAAGAGGTTTTAGCAATGTTAATCCATCTCATTTAGTCATATCTCGTGTTATAATTGTGTCTGCAAAAGAAAAAGAAGAAGCAATCAGTGTTCATTTGAGGAGATACAAATCGCTGCTAGTAGAAAATTATGCCGGAATGAACGCCTACAAGTCTTCGGAGTCAAACACGCACGCATGACGAGGAAATATCACAACTTGATGACTTTGTAAGCAGCTCGAGAGAATAAATTTGTGACAGCAAAATTCATTGGTTTTTTTATTGAACTTTTTACATCTTGATGGCAGAAAGAAATCCTATGAACATCGATTGATGTTACAAAACATATCAAATATTTGTAACAGAAACTGGTCGTTGCAGTTGATACTAAAAATCGGAAGTTCATGGGCAGGCTTCCGAATCGACGATGGGAATCATAATTCCGCTGTCAGGAAGATTATTCCAATCCATATGAACGATGATAAAGGAGAATTCCGTCCTGGCGACATAAGCGGTGTTAAGATCGAGAACTAAATTCTGAAATTGATTATTATATGGGCGCTTTCCTTTGGATCTTTTAAGGCATATGGGGATAGTCTGATTGGGGCATGCAGCATGTCGACCCACGACCCACGGCCCCCCAAAGAAGATGCGACTTAACATTGCATACACAATTTTTTCTGGTTTGTTTTGTGAGTGTCTGAAGTTGTTTCTCACCAAAATGTAAATGCTATCCAGATCCATTTCAAGAATTGAACCCCCGTGTACTTTCGCTGAAATTGCGGGCGATTTCAATGAACACAATTCTAATTATCTCCGAAATTGTTCCTGAGGTAAATAATCTGGCCAAGCTAATTAATGAGCACATACAAATATCTGACATTGAAAATCATTTCACCAATACCTTGGACATGTTCCTCATCTCTCATCGCCAACGTTTGGTCATTTCTAAAGAAACAAAGAAATCCCCCTCTTTTTCAATTCTCACGTTCACTTACAATGTTATCCCAGCTGTCAGCTTTTTAGACAAATCCAATCTGCTAGCGGCGCATTTTGAAGCCAGCTCAACACTGCCAGACAGAGACTCTTTAGGTTTCCTTCCGAGTAGATAAAATAGCATTCGTACCGACAGATACCACTTACGTTCCTTCTTTTTAAGGTCATGCAATCGCTGATAAATCGTCAGCTTATGAAATATTTTAAATCGCGGAAACTTCTTAAGACCAATGTGCACAGGGCCTTCTGTCGTTTTCTCCCTCTGCACCTTCGGCCGTGTTGTGTCTTGACTCTGGAAACTTAAGAGTATTAGATTAGTTACAAATTGCAATACGTTCCACTTGCAATATAGTAACACGCCTCAGCTTCAGAAACATATATGTAATATAATTAGCAACAATGTCTCTATGCACTTGTCGTCTTTTTGTAGTCCTTCATTCCCCATATTTGTTTACGTTTAAGTTGAGTAGATTCCTTTTCATTTCCTTCTCTCCACCTGTTTTTGTCAAGTTTAATGTTAATTAGTTTAAAGTTGTTTTTTACTACACATAAGGGGGGGAAACGATGGATGTATATGCTGTCACCAAGAAAGGACTCAAAAGAAAACATCCACATCATGCATTGAAAGTTAAAAATTACCACGATATGATCAGTACTAACAACTTCAGATCACATTGACTTTATACATAAGATATTGATCATACCGGTCCTGCTCTACTGTGCAAGGGCATGGATAATTTCGAAAGCGGATGAAGAAGTCAATGGTATACGAGAGAAAAGAAGGACCATGTACACTACATACATACACTACTTGTCTGCACCACAACGATTCAACTGCGAGCTTGTGAGACAATACAGTTAAGCACACAAGTGGATAAGTCTCAACTAATTGACAGTTGGTACCAGGCAGATTGCACTTGCTGCAGGGGTTACATGCAGAGACAGAGAAAATTTAATTGAACTGCTACAAGTAGATTAAATTTCAAGCAGATTCATGCGAACGTTACCTTCAAAAGGCTCAAAGCTAAATTCTGTTTCAAATTTGCATATCACCTCATCCTGGGTCTACCTAGCGGTCGCCTTCCTGATGGAATAGCATTCAACGTGGAATCAATCACGGAAGTCGTGATGATGGGGACACTCGAGCCACGTGATCAAACCATCGAAGCATAGCCCTTTCCGTGCGAAGAAGCAGCTGCTTTAAGTTGAGTTCCTCGCGCAATGCAGTTTTCTCACCCTATCCCGGCGAGTAATTCCCACAACAGCACGGAGAAATCTCATCTCAGCAGCTTATATTCGCAGCTTATATTATGCTTTCGATCGTTAACCTTATTTCATGACCACAGGTGAGAGGTGGAATAAATACTGAGTTGAAAACCGCTGAGTTGGCTTTAACACCAAGCTCGGCCTTCTGTATTACAGATCTCCCAAGCTGTGTCAACACTTACTCAGCTTGACCTTGGGAAGCTCAGCATTACTCCTCCTATCATTCTTGAAAAAGGGCCCTAGATACTTAAACTTCTCTACCCTCTCAACGGGACTCCACTAACATCTAGAGTGCATGGAACAGTCGTTCTGGAAATTACCATAAACTCTGATGTGTCCACATTCCTTTATCCCAGGATTTGCACATACGGCCTCAAACCTATCGAGTGTCCGCTGGAGTTCTATCTAGGAAGATGTGAGAATAACGAAGTCATCTGCAAAAAGAAGATGACTTACCCTCAACTGTCCCAATGGGAAACATTGCTCGTCTCAGCAGCGTTGCGGCATCCAGTGCATATATACAATGAAGAGGAGAGGTTACAAGACGCACTCTTGGCGAAGTTCAAAGCTCACGGTGAAAGGTGGCTTTTTTTTTATTTATTTAGTTCCGTAAACCCGAACACAGCCTCAATCCGATACACCTGCAGAACACTCCAGAGTTTATCTCGAGAAACTCGGTCGTATGCCTTTTCCAAATCGACAAACCAGCTCTAGATTGGTTTGGCATACTCCCAAGCCTTATCAAGTATCATTCTGAGAGTGAAAAGCTGGTCGGTTGTACGGTTGTACAAAAGAGGTTTGTCCCAACTACAGAGGCATGTCTCTTATAAGTCTAGGCCTAGGATGGTGGATAAATAATGCGGCTTTCGTGCCGACAGAAGATAATTGAATTCAAATTAATTCAATTAAATAATTGAACCTAAATTAAGTAAGTGCCTCCATTTATTGATGTAATATTGCAGGGGTCAGTATTTCCGATTAAACGTACTTCCTGCCCCATTCACGATGAGTGACTCAACAAAGTAGATCCCGCTCAAATGACCAAACAATCGGAATTGAAAAAAGCACACTATCGTCTTATCGAATACATGTCGGAATGATTGGAACATGTAATGTAAATGTAAATAAACAATGTACATGTTTTCTCTATTTGAAGGAGTTTTCTTGTCATTGTACGTTCAAGGCATAGTCCCGGAATAGACAACTTGTTACAGTCATTGCGCAAAAGAAGCGCATTCACGAGAACTGATATACTTTTATGATAACCAAACAATTATTTATTATTGTCTAAAAGTTGCAACGTATTTGCGTTGCGTTTGTTGAATCTGATAGTGTGTCGTAAAACAATAATAATCTTGAGAGGAATAGTCGAGTAACTAGACGCTGATAAATTTTGTCTTTGCCATCTAATGACAACACACTCACCAAATTGATAATATCAGTTTGAAAATATTGACACTGAACTTGTTAACTTCATTTTAATGGGTTACAGACAACGTCATGCACTTTACTCTGTTTGCCTTGTTAAATTGTTTCGCATCACGTTCAAGGGCTTAGAACTCTTGAGTGGATATTTTTGCAAGCATTTCAGTCATTTCTATGTGGAAACGTTCAGCTGTGTCTCGTTCACCTGCAATAACCTCGAAGACAAGGCGGTAATGATAGTCATTGCAGTTTGAAAGTTGTTGAAGTGCCACCGCCATCATTATAAAGACTTCACATTTGCAGTCACCGGCACGAAGTCATCACGAATATCGTGCCCAAGTTGCATTGAATGCATTTTGTATGCAAATCATCTTCCACCTAGGTCGATGAAATTGTTGCCAAAAATCGTATCAACGCCGTGTTTGTCGTTGA
Organism: Eristalis intricaria; assembly: GCA_964034865.1. Taxonomy (NCBI): domain Eukaryota; kingdom Metazoa; phylum Arthropoda; class Insecta; order Diptera; family Syrphidae; genus Eristalis; species Eristalis intricaria. The sequence continues at coordinate 138,781,887 of OZ035873.1, forward strand.
CGTCGCAGCACTCGTTACTGGCTTCTCTGTCGTTTCATGCATTCAAAATCGATTGAGTTTCTTTATTTCTGGATGATAGGGTACGTTTGCATAGTGTAGAGTAGGAATTCCAAGAAAGGTAAGCGCTGTAGACGGTGGAATGACACGTTTCTTCAGATCTGCAGTTTGATTGCCGAGTCTAATGCTTCTGAAATGAGGACCCTTGGAAATCGTGAATTAACAAGAGGGGGAAACTTATTGTCATTCTGGAAGTTTGTCGCCACGTTCAAAACTTCAATAAAATGAGAGAGAGACTGTCACAGAATGCGTTTGTTACAACCTGATCCAAACTTAGTTTTGAATTGAACGCATTTAGAATCGTTAGACGACCAGCCTAACGTATGTCACTTGTCCCAGCCATTTGAAACGCCAGCCGGATTTTCCGTTTGAAACCTTATCTGACAAAACGGTTGACTGAATAATGGATATGATTTAGTAAAAATTCTTGCGAGAGTAATTAACTATGTTAGGATCACATGTCAGGTATACGCTGATGACATTGTTATCATAGCCAGGGATTAACAATAACTAAGGAATGGTACTTGTCGGCTGGACTAAACCTAAATCCGGAAAAACCACCATAATACCTTTCACGAAGGAAACTGGAACGACTAAATCCAATAAGATTATTGGCCACAACACTGGCTCCAGTAAAGTAAGTTAAATATTTGCGATTAACTTTTGGATAGTAAATTCATCTGGAAAAAGCACACAGAAGAGGTAACCAGGAAAGTGACGTGTGCTGTAATGATTTGTCAGAGCCAATCCTGGCGATGCAATCCAAGCATCCTAAGATGAATGTATACAGCTATTGCCAATGTCCTCAGAGCATGCTCCCAGAAAAAAATTCAGGGAACTAGAAAGAAGGAACCGGACATAAACCTTGAACAACGCTCATGGCATGAAGCAGGGCAAGAAACTCTAGGGTAAATACAACCGAAAGAGGTTCAAGACATGTATCAAGATGTACCAAGAACTAACGCCGCATCCTAACAGGCTTCCTAACAAAGGCGTGTAGAATCAGGTAGCACAGTACAGGCGGCAAGTACTAGCATCAGAAGAAGGTCTCTTGCAGATTCTGTGGAGATTCTAACTTAATTCAAGAATATTTTTTGGAGCTTGTGAGGCACTTTTGGTCGCCGTGGCGTAGTGGGTTAGTGCGTCGACTCCTACGCAGAGGGTGTCAGGTTCGATACCCGAATTTACCACTGACAATGCTCAAAGAGTGTATCCTGTCTAGAAAAAGCTTCTCAACTACGCCGTTCGGAGTCAGAGCATTAAACTGTAGGTCCCTTCCACGCGTGAGAGAACAATAGAACGCACAGCACGAGTGGTTGAGAAGCTAGGCCCTGGCCCTCTACGGGCTGTAGCGCCACCCATAATATATTATTAATATGTGAGGCACTAGCCCAAAAGACAAAGATATCTGGGCAAGCTCCTAATATGAGAGAAAGAGCTGAAGTCACTAGAACCATCTCACATTCTTAGTTTCCAAAAGGGAACTGGCTTAGAGAGAATATTCTAGAATAAATCTCTTTCACCATCGCGAAGCAAGAAAAAAGGTAGCAAAGGTAGGTGTAAACGGGGCTCAAAAGATCTGCAGTATACCCACAACAATAATAATAAAACGTTCAAATGTGCAGTGTAGATACCAGATCTTTTTTTTAATTTACTAGAGGAATTGAATTGAATTGAAGAGAATGGGGAGTAACTATAGAGTCACATAGCACTGCGACTACGACTGATCTATTGTGCCCTCTTTCTTTATCTAGGACTTCAGAGATAACTTGAGAAAGTTGAAGATCTCTTTAGATGGGATGTTTTGATAGTCCGTTTATGTTAATGTGAATCATTTATTTATTTTGTATCTGCTTGGTGTCCGATTTGGACACACGATTAGTAGGTGTTCCACAGTTTCCCTTGATCGCCTGCAATTTTCTGAGCAGCAGTGCCCAATTTTGTATAAGTGGCAGTTGAATAAGCTGTGGCCTGTAAGTGCATAACATAATATCTAAAAGTCAGGCTTGCATAGGTTTGGAGACTCTGGTTCTTCTGAGATCATCCCTCATGCATTTTTGTTGCCTTCTTTGAAATTATAGATTCTATGCAGGGCTACAGCTTGTTTCAGTCTAAACGACATTAAACAACAATATCTAGTCTAAGCAACAATATCTAAGTGAGGTGTGCGTAATAACATAACATAACTTAACATGTACAAAATGCACGCTAGGCTGTTCATTTTGTTTAATTTGTGGATGATCTGTCTTTGTTCACATTTCTTCCACCAAATTACAATTGTTGGTTTAACCATTAGGTTGTATATCCATAAGCTCATTCTTGGGTATAGACCCAGGTTTATTTATAAGCTGGGACCAGGGCGCTTAAGTAGCTTTCATGCATGTTTTGATGATGAGTGCGTTTCAGGAGAGTTTTTGGTCAAATGTGACACCGAAGGCCTATTTAGATAGATTGATATATTTATTTTCTGCATGGTGTAGCAATAATTTAACAATGATGGTGTTATTTGCTCTAGCTTGCACAGAGATAGGGTTTTATAGTAACCTTACTGCTGAATATACAATTGTTTTACAAGTAAGGATATGCAGTTCATTCTTCGTCTGGTGAAACGAATAATGTTGGTCTTCTTGTGATTTTACTTGAAAAATCACTCTCGTCGTTGTTAACAGCGTTTTTAGACCCCTAGGTGGATAGACCGCGTTGTATAAGCGTAATAATGGCAGAACACGCAAAACCAAACACCCATTTGCGCTCGTGCGATGGTGCAGGTTATCCACACCAAACGCCATCTTCCAAGAAAGCCACTTATCGAACACCTTAGCAATTCTTAGAATTTAATATTTGTGACACATTCAAGATCTATTTGATTTCCTGTAGTAGTGCAGAAACATAATACTCTTATACCTAGTTTCTGTGAACAAATTTAAGGTCCATATTTTGTTTAATCTCCAATTAAACGATTTATTCGGTTTGAACTGAGTTTAATTGTAGTTTGAGTTAAACGAGAGTGTTTAAACGTCAGTTCTGCATCACAGCTGGAGTTTGTTTCGCTCTTTTGAGAACTAGAACATTTTGGTGTCAAGTTCGATATGGGAATCCATTCATGCCTCCATTTTATGTTTTTCTTTCTTTGCTTTTTTGCACATCGACTTTTGTTTTTATGTCCTTCACTTTCATTGGTCTGATTGATGAGATTCAGGGGTGGACTGTCTGAAATGACTTTATATTATATTTTTCCGATAACAGCAAGGAGGCTCTACAACCGTTCCAAAGGACTGCATCAAATGCATTTTTTACAAAGTATAGACAATACATAAAACATTAAATACACACACCAAGTGGAAGGATGTTCACTTGTACTGAAGTTCAGATTTGTGACACCGGAAGAGTTAAACCACGATGTAAGCACTAGACATTGTAGTATATAAAAACAAACAATAAACCGACAATAATACCAAATGTTAAATTAAACAATGTACATCAGTTGAGTCCCTTTTGTTGAGCCAACACCCTAACCTTTAGTTTGTAAGCCTAGTTGTAATCTCAATTGTAAAAATAATTGTTCTGTTCAATAAAAATGTTTTAATCGATTTTTAAATCGGAACAAAAATTTGTACTCGTGTTAAGGTTACTGTGATCTTAAGCACTGTGTTTTTTTTTTAATTGATTGAAAATGGAATGAAACGGACACCCTTCCATAAGGGACACCTCTCTTTACGGACAATTCGTCATGGTCCCAGCATGAAGATATGGTTATTCGGGTGTAACAATCCCTTTGCAATGGACACCCTCCTCACCGGACACACCTGTTTTGTGGTTGTCTCCTTATAACGGACATGGACACAGCGGACAATTATGATAGTCTCGCGGGTGTCCAATATTGAGAAGTTTTCGCCCTAAGCTCAAAACTTGAATATTGCACCTGCAGCTATACGGTAACACCATCCCTATTGCAGATTGATTTGCATGTCTCTGCATGTTTTCCTACTTCGATTCTCATCCACCTTTCATCATCGATTTCAAATGCAAGTCATGTGCTGGGACAATCTCCGTGCAGTTATGAAGTGTGAAGGGAAAAAAATGAATATCATATTTGGGGGAACATTCCAGCACCCAGCCTTGCTTAGAGGAATCGTGCCTCCCAATAAATTTTCCTCTCAATAGGTGCATACGTTTGTAGGTTGAATTAAGTTAAAAGAGTCTTATGCATGCGAAGTGTTCCTGGTCGAAGGTGTACGCTTCCGGCATGCAAGTAAGGCATATGCTATACGGTAATCCTTTTGTAGGTAGTTATGCACTTCAATCATAAAAATGTGTGGTAAGTAAAAGAGGTCCTTACAAATTCTATTTCTATGAACAGGATTTTATCTCAACAGATTATCAGGACATAGGTGGCAAGCATTACAGTCCCTCGGGTTATGTTTTGTCGGATATTGCGTTAAGCTTGTGCACATATCTATAGATCATCCCTTTGTCCCTTTGTCTTCAACCTAGTTGCTGTAGGGGTCTGTTACAGAAACTAACAAGCCTTTCAGGCTATAGTGCTCCACATAAACTGTGGACTGGATAATTCCCTATACTGTTTTTGTGAACGTAGTTACGTGTGATGTCCGATTGCAGGTGCTCTGCACAACTGAATGGAATTTTACGATTCATGTTTTTATGGTCTACATCGTATAGCTTTTCATTATTGGTAGCTCGGATTTCTTCCATATCGATGTAAATCTTATCACAGATGACACCCAGTTATTATCAGTACGAATTGCAAGGCTTCATGAATCGGAACTGGAATGTTTCAAGTTTTATAGAAATCAGATAACCCAAATGGATTCTGTGACATATGCGACCACTCTCTTCTTGGATACGACAGCAAGAAGTCTAGGACATCACGTCGACTTACACTGGAAGTACAACCAGAAACAGGGGCAATAGTGCAATCAATTCAGAACTCATATGCTTTCGGACACCTGCAGCAGCGATAAGGGGAAGCAGTAACAAAACCTTAGTGGTATGGTGCAACAACCTTGATAAGGCTCCCCGGACAACTATCACTCAAAGTATATATATAATACTTAAGTTTCACCGAGAGATGTAGGGTCAGAAATCACGATAATGCCACAATTAAACGACACCAGGTGGACCGCCGGTGAACCAGTCAGAACTGCAGTTATATTCTTGAGTCACTCTTGAGCAATTATAATGATAATTATAATAAGGGCAGCACTACTGCTTGTAGGGGGCAAGGCCTATCTTCTACATTAAGCACTCTTGCTGTGCGTGCTGTTGTTCTTTTCACGAGTGCATGCGACCTACAGTTTTATGCCGACTCCGAACGGCCAAGTTTGAGAAGCTTTTTTCTAGACATGAGTACTTTTTGAGCATTATCAGTGACTCGATAGAGGTGGCGCTGTGAGTTATGAATGATGGTAAATTCGGGGATCGAACTTGGAACCCTCTGCGTAGGAGTCGACCCACCAATCCACTTCGCTACGTCTACCCACATTTCCTCAGCATTTTCTTTTTACATATAAATTGGTATAGATCTTGGAGCTTAGGCAAAGCAGGTCATAGGTCAACAGTGCTCAAACCAACAACCTGTTTCATGCCAAGTTTGAGAAGCTTTTTTCTAGACATGAGTACTTTTTGAGCATTATCAGTGACTCGATAGAGGTGGCGCTGTGAGTTATGAATGATGGTAAATTCGGGGATCGAACTTGGAACCCTCTGCGTAGGAGTCGACCCACCAATCCACTTCGCTACGTCTACCCACATTTACTCAGCATTTTCTATTTACATATAAATTGGTATAGATCTTGGATGGCAAAGCAGGTCATAGTTCAACAGTGCTCAAACCAACAACCTGTTTCATGCCCAGTTTCACAGTGGACGTTGAAACTCCAATTTTGGCTTTGTAAGAGGCGTTTGTCGAAAAAAAGATAAATAACAGACGGATAGGTCACAGTTCGAGGATCAGCGACCGACCCTTTATTTGCTGTAATTTACATTCATTTATAGATTATGAGACGACTGATAGTAGAGAGTTATAAATAGATCCGATCAGATAGCGCAATCCATAGACTGTTGTTATTCACATGAACATATACAACATATGAATGTGCAATTTATGTGTACTCACAGTAGCGCACAAAAGTAAATTTGATTTTAATTTCAGTTTAACTATTTATTCGGTTTCACAGTTTCACTTAAACCTTAAACTGAGTTCAATTTGTAGTTTAAGTTAAATAAGAGTAAATTCTCGTTTAAGCCTCAGTTCTGCACCTTAGTTGCATTTTGTGTTGCACTTTTTTGTTTGACTATCAAAATGTTTGTTTTCCGATTAAAGTAAGGACACGCTGCAAAAGTTCCAAAGGACTGCACCAAAGGCATTTTTAAACTGCATGGTATAGAAAATAAGTCGAAAAATAATATAAATTGTAGCAAAGGCACACACCAATTGGAAATTGTTGCCATTTTTCATTTCGATCGCATTCGAGAAACGATGTTCAACTGAACTGAAGTTCAGATTTCTCTTGAAACCAGACGAGTATCTTTAATTGAAGATTTTAAGATGCCTAAGAAAGATACTGAATAGTCACAAAAAAAACTCAAAGAAGAAGGAGGGAGGTGACGGGGTCTAGGCTAAGAAGAAGAAGTGGCTGATCCTTTTCGATAAGGCCATTTATGAAAATTGTAAGAAAGAAGTGCCGCAGAACAAATTTATTTCTGAACGTGTAAAGATCGGTGGTTCTAACTTAGCAGCTTACTCATTCACTCTGCTTCAGTTCGTCGACGGAGTACACCTCTCTCGGAGAACACCTCTCACCTTTTTCAGTTCCCTAGCCAAGAGGGTTTTAGTTAAACTGAGGGACAAGGGTCTGATTAAACAAGTTGTACAACAAAATTGACAAGTGATTTACATTAGGCTGATCGCGCGTGAATTTGTTATTCATCCTGAACTTTTGCAGAATTAACATTTTTGACATCTAAGAGTTACACCAAAAATCTTAACTCGGTTCATCTGAACTATAGTTTAACCCTTCATTATGAATCTGGACATTGAAATTACAATATCGTTTTAATGTTTGTTTCTTATATTCTGCAATCCTTTGCTGTGCCGATTTTAGTTCTTTTGGGGTGGGGCGGTGGTGTGGTAGCCGATTTAGCCTCGATTGTGACTGATACCGCTGCTCTGGTAGGAGCCATAAAGCTCGATGTTCGACGTCGTCTTCTGCTCGCTTAGCATATGAAGTGCGTTGACGTAGCGTTGTCTAAAGATTGTGTTTCTCAGGCCTTGTATTTCTCTCTGCCTCGCTGGCATGATGACCTTGTGCGTTTGAAGAAGTCCTTGAGGAAGGCGAGAACTCTTCTCTAACCTAACCTTAACATAAATCTGTGCATTTGCTGCACTACTTAGATTACTCAATTAAAGAGCACTTGAAACGGATAATTCATCAAAGAAAACAAGAAAATTGTGTTACGCTAGGTGTCTACGACACGAACAACTCTCAAAATACATGGCTCCACCTTTCTCGATACACTCACAATGATTAGTGAATGCAACTGTCTAAAATAGGTTTTCAAACTTCGTCGTTCGGTCAAAATTCCAGACTCGATCAATCTCATCATCTTCATTGTATTCATTTCATTATTTTATTCAAGATATAATTATGTACAATTTTAATACTATGTATAACAGTAATAGACAATATTTGTAGCATTTTGTATGTTTGAAAAAAAATAGTATTAAATGCTACTTCATTATTAATTAAAGACAGTGGGGGTGAATATAAATTCAATTTACAAAAAAAAAAAAACTCAAAAAAAGAAGAACAGAGCAAAACGAAATAAAGATTACTAATAGTGCATCAAAACAAAAATCATTGCAGAAGACTTTTCAATCTGATTGTGATGAAACACTGATTCCTTCTGAAGTTATAGCGATATTTAGGTAGCCACATGTTAAGAAGAATACTTTCAAATATAAAGTTATAATAGAACAAATGCCTTACAGGAAGTATTTCAAGGCTTGTAAACACAGGCATGGAATTATGCAAACGGGGTTTGTTACAAATTCTGCGTATGACGCATTTTTGAAGATTCAGTAATTTTTTACAATTTATTTCAGGAAGCACCGCCCCAGCGGTTGGTATGTGCTGCAGTTTGGAATGGAAAATACTAAAGTAAATCATTTTAAAAACCTATAACGAACATGTATTCCGTAAGTAATAAGAAATCCGCAAGGAAGCAATGTGATCAGACTAACATAATTTGTTATCTATAATGACGCCTAGATACAGACTACCTTGACTACGAAACAATCACCGTCACATGGCAAATGATTGAAAAAAAGTTGACTGCCCTTATTAATCTATATTCCATCAATTGATTTTAGTTTTCCACATTTCGAGGAATGAAATACAATATCCACATCCGGTGGCAGTTGCATAGTTGATATCAGCAAAAAGGTCAATTGGACTGTCTGAAACATAGGATATACCCGAATCATCAGCAAATGTTATGAACATGCATACCATTCATGTTTTGATTGAAAATAGAGTTGATATAAATAAGAAAGAGAATGGGGCCTAGGACTGAATCTTGGGGCACACCTATAGTTATATGAACTAGGTTATTGAAAGCCTCAGATATTTTTACTTTGTGTGTCCCGAATCTCAAATAAGATTCAAACCATTTGAAAATGAAACCTCTAAAACCAATCTTTGACAATTTTTTCTAATGAATAGAATGATCAACCATGTCGAAACCCTTTGTGATATCAACGAAAATATTGGCACTGAACGTATTGAGCTAATACCACAATCCATCCTTGACCTCGTCAAACACACTGCTGGCGTTTGAACGAAGTGTGATCGTACTTGCGACATAGCCTTTATATAAGCCATTGGTTGCAGTACACATAGTTTGTTTTCTGTGGCCAAGATAGTTTTGAGAATTATCAAAGACTATGTGATTGTTTACGAAGAAACATCGGGCATTAAGGAGGAAATAAGCTTTGTGCCTTAACTGATTCCGTGTGTATGTATTTTTAATCACGTAAAATGTTGCAGGGCAGTCCTTTCTGAAATTACTTTTCCTCCTGACAAGTATTTCATTCTGCTGGTTTATTGCAGTGTATTGCTTCTTCAGTATGTGCAGCAGATTGCCAACTGAATTTCGTTCCATTCTTCTTGACTTTCCCGGACAAGTGCTTAATTGCTCTCCGATCAGTTGAGGTCAGGATTATGCTCCAAACCTTCTTCCATTTAGAACAATTGAAAATTTACCGAATCAGCTTACAATCTAATCTAATCCACTTTCTGCACTGCGACTGCAGCAACTACAATGAAAGATGAAAATCCATCCTCGGATGACATCCGCCAACGGAAGAACTCAATAATGACCGAGAAAACGAAGATGAACAGTGGAAAATGAAAAATGAGAAAAATCTCCCAATAGATACGTTCGAAAGTTTGCCGGGGCACATTATCGCACAAGGTTGCCCAGTTGGTTGAAAACAATGAAGAATCAGGTTAAATGCACATCTCCATCGACAAATCGAAGGATATTCCCACTTGACTCAATGCCCTCTTCACAGTCCAACGTCGCAGTCAGAACATGCCATCGCAGGAGGATAAACCAGGATCCAATGGCTCTTTATCAGAGCAAGGATGCCCGGGCGGTGGGTGGTGGAAGTTTTCTTCTGACACCAGTCGGGGTTGGATGCCCGTGTTTCCTGTTGGTACACAGACGGGGACAGCGGAATCAGAAGTAGTAGAAACAGAACACATATCATTGGCCGAATAGTTTCACTAGCAGTGGAATGTCGAAGAACCTCGTTAAAGTCCTATCATGCATTTCCGATGGACGATTTCGATATTTCCTGGCAGAGGAACCAATTTCTCTATTTCTGCTGTTGGTGTCGAAGAGCTTCGCTTGTCTTTTCGTTGAGGAATTGAATGCCAGAGAGCGGGAGAGAGTTTCGGTTTCTCAATGCCGACGTTGCTTTTGCATTGTTTTTCGTTACGGATTTTGTGGACAGGAAATGCATTTTTTCCTCTGTTTCCGTCGCCGCCTTCGCTGCTTTTTTATTCTTCAAAATTGATTCTCGTGGTTGTTTTCCTCGAGTTTTTGCTGCCATTGGCAGGACTTTTATCATTTTTCTATACATTGTTCGTGGTCGTTTGCTTGTGGTTTTTCAATTTGGCGAAAATGTAATAACACTTCAATGGCAAGTCGGCAAATAAATGTAACTGTCGAGGGATGCTGTCCTAGTTGGTCTTAGATTGAATGGCATCGCTGATAATGAATGGCAGACTGTATTACATTCAGAACATGCAAACGGGATTTTGTGTTCTAAAATAAATGAGAGTGACTGATGTGAATGCTATCAGTTATGGGGAATTGATTGGTTTTGGTTCACAACACTCTGATAGGTTTTTTTGTGGAACAACTAGGAGCCTGAAGTGGGTCAGGCGATGCATTACATCAACATCTTGGAGAAAGCGTTACCACGGGTGACTACAATTTCGGGATAGTTAAGGACATTGGGTGTTGTGAATCTGAATGTGAAAAAAACTAAGGGAACACTCATGAGTGAGACGTTTTCGTTAAAGGGAACACTCAATTTGGTGTGAATACAAATTTTGATCAATTCTTTCCCTCAAGTTGACTACAGTGACTACTACAGTGGGAAGCTGTCAAAATTATTTGTCAACATTCTTTTAAGGTTTTGACACTGAATGGCATAGTGAGTGCATTTGCAACTTTGACGCAGCCGAGAGATTTCTTGATCGTCATCCTGCACCAGTCTGGCGTGTCTGCCAGGAACGGCGCACAGTGGTTCCGTTGTAGGGGAGAGTTCGAAATAAATCTGTTACTTTTGAACCCGTGAACCGATCTTAATGAAATTTGAAACATAGTGCAAGTACTATGAGATCTTATTATGTTTAAAAAATAAAAAAAAAACACTTTTTTCTTTTGTTTAAGTGCATAAAATAATTATTTATTATTGTCGAAATTGTGACTTAAAGCAAATTTGTAATCACTATTTATATATATAAATTCAATTTTACAAGTTTTGGTAACGTACACACAGAGAAACTAAGCAATCCAGTATAATAAGGCTTGCGCTTCAGTACTAAGTGGCAGTGAATCTTTTGTTTTTGGTTCAGGCCTTAAATACGCAATCCAGGGATCAGATGATACCAACATTTGATGAATAACATCTTCATTTGTTGCCGAACGAGAATGCGATAGTACCTATAGTCTTTATTCCGAATTTCCTGCGCCTCCTCTGACAATGATCGGACGGGCAGTGCTGCTGATGATATTATTTCTGCTCCGTGGAACAGAATTTTATGCACTGTTGCTGGTATATAATACCAGGGATATAAATTTGTAGCCATTGGCATAAGCCAATATCCAAACTTGTCGGGGTCAATCCAAAAATTGCTGCATATTGTCTCCAGGATAACACTGAATCTTTTTATGAGTTGCACATCTTTTTTATGTTATTTCTGCAGTTGATAATGGGTCTTCAAAAAATCTTCTAGATGTGTTCCCATCGTTGGTTGTGCCAAATCCTTGCTTTATTATATCTTCTTTAATACCCATTTTTGGTATGAACTTCTGCTGAATTTGACTCTTCCTTGCCTGGTGTATGAGCTGTGTCGTTTTTGTTGTTCCCCAAGCTTGCCTGTGCTACTTTGCCATCTATCATCGTAAAGTGCAATTCATGCCTTGCTTTAATAACGGTCGATTTCACTTTTATAATTGATTCCCGCAAATTCTGAATTTCATTTTCAATTCTGGTTTTTTCTTCCCGTATTAGGTCCATACTTTCTTTTTTAAGTTGTAGCTTCACTGGCCTACAGTAAAATTTTTAAAGTATTTTCGATATCTATATAAAGCAAAACGTCATCTTCCTAATTGAAATCTTCAATATTTTCGGAATCATAAACTAATTCCCGATGTCTCAAAGTCAGAAATAGATATTCCCCAATAACGCTCTAATTACCCCCTTTTTTGCCCCATTGCGACATGCATTTATGACACCGCAAACAAAACAATATAAAAGCAATTAGTTTCATAATTATAACAATTTTATGACCCAAAGAATTCTAATTCACAATAATAAAAACATCCTCGGCATCTCGCATAGCGTTTGCACAATACATGCATTGCAAGGGAAATCGTTTGAAAATGCCGAAAAATGCACGACATTGCTCCACTTTCAGAAAAAGTTGGTCTCCCGTTGGAGACTTTTGGAGCATTTTTGTTATATTCCATCAAACATTGAAATGCCCCTCTCAAAATGTGCCTTTACTTAAAAGCCTGGTTTAAAAAATTGGTAAGCAATAAGAAAAAACTGAAAACGCAGTTTGAAAGCAAGATGTATGACCTTTAAGGTTCCAATGTACATAATTAATATAAATAATAATTTTAGGAAATAAAACATCAAATTTGCTTAAAAAATACTACAATTTTTGTAATTTTCAAAGTCCAACTTTGAGCTAACGGTACAGCCAAACGGATGATCCAAAGTCAACAAAATTTTGGCTTTCTAAGTTCTCATATTTGTAGAATCGAAAAACATAAACCATTTGGCCAGGAAAAATATGTCACTTCGGGTATTAATTTCCACTGCGGGACCACGGTTCGGCGTTGGTTTTTTTAAGGGTTGTTTTTAAGGGTTTGAAACCGATGCATTGGTTGTGCCGATCGTTTATAATATAATTGTAAAGGATTGGTGCAAGCAGGTGACGATATCCCTTGAGCGGAGTATGCGAACATCGCCAAGAACATCCATGCATTCGACGAGCGCTTAGCCACACGGTGGTGACCTTATTTGTTTTCCGTGTTTAACTTTCATTTCTTACGTGATTACATTCAACTAGTGCTGTGAGCAGCCACACTCCAGAGTGAGCTAATAAAAGTGGTGTCGATTCAATCATTTTGTGTTTTTATTTGAACGTTTACCCCGTACAATTATAATAACATGGGTGGGTCTACAGCTCGTAGAGGGCCAGGGCCTAGCTTCTCTGAAAGCACTCGTGTTGTGCGTGGTATTGTTCTCCTAAGGGTAGAAGGGACCTACAGTTTTATGCCGACTCCGAACCGCCAAGTTTGAGAAGCTTTTTCTAGACTAGTTATTTCTCTTTGAGCATTGAAGTGACACAAAAGAGGTGAAACCGGTCCAGAATCGAACAGGCAACGAGGTTAAGTTGCGTAGGGGTCGACGCACATACCCACAACGCTACGGCCACCACTGTTGCTCGTTTATACTTTATTATAATATCAATAGGACACATTATGACGTACTATGATGAATCAAACAGTTGGTCGTCATACTCATTAATTCTTGCTTTTTCTTCTATTTTACGGAGTTCACTCTCACCGGACTTGGGCAGTATAGCCATTGAGTACCGCACGAAATTTTAGTTAATATTACACCGAATCACTTGAACACATCGAACCCTTGACTTTGAATGATCGTTATTATGTGCACACCGAATTGAACATTCATTCAATCAATTCATCTGAATGATATCTTTGAAGTTAATGCTAAGTAAACATATTATCAGAAAATTAAAGCATCTACTAGTAAAATATTTGCAAAGAACTCGAACTCGAGGGTTCTTCAATTCAGTATAAATACTCAGTGCATCATGCAATATGCACGCAATTGTATCACAATGAAGGTTTGCAGTAAGTTGCATCTCATTCGACAAGACGGATAAAGAAATAGTTCAAATATCATATTTCTTCATTTGCAGTTGTTGCGGTTTTCTGTGCTCTTTTCGGTGTTGCCCTGGGATACGTCGATTTTCGTGATGGTCGTCCAAAATGCACTACAGATGAGGAATTCAAAATTGTGAACTACAGAAATATATGGGACCCTACTGCATATTGGCAGTGCCAAAAGAGAAATTCTCCGGGTGTGCTGGTGCGTTGTAATGCAGGTGCTTTCCAGCCTCGATTGAGGAAATGTGTCAATTGGAATGACTGGGAATGGGAAAATATCGTCGCTCCACCATCGTTAGCACAATAGAATGCTTAAGATGTGAGACACAGGAGGGACTCGCAGACACGATATTAGTTAATTTGGACTTTGTTTGTGATGTGCAATAAAATTTTTAAATTATAATATATTCCGCGTAAGACAAACTTCAAAATGATCGCAGAGACTTCTCTGGACGAACCTGGTGTCGTTATGATTAATTGTCGCGATTACTTCGCTCGCTAAAGTTTTAGTTAAGCTTTAGTGTGGGCAATACCCCCAATTTATTAAGGTTAATACAAGCAATGAACTAAAACAATCTAGTGCTCAAAAACTAATGCTTAAACTAGGCCGGGCATTCACTATACAAAATAACTGTGCAAGTTCACGTTTGTGCAGTGCATTTGTATTGTAAATGAGTTGTTTGTACTGTTTGTGCAGTTAACTGTGTAAAAATTAAAACTACAGTGGACTCTCCCTAAGTCGAACTCTCCCTAACTCGAAACTCTCTCTAACTCGAACTTTTTCGCCATATCTTACATACATTTCCCTCAAATATCCATACAAAAACCTCTCTCTAAGGCAAACTCTCTGACTCGAACAGATTATGATATCCCGTGACAATTCGACTTAGGGGGAGTCCACTGTATTTTGATTTTTTATCAAATTTTAAAATGTCAATTTGCGCAGTAATTTTTTGTTGGGAATGGTCGGCCTTAGATGCTGGGGAGAGAGAGAGAGAGAGAGAGAGAGAGAGAGAGAGAGAGAGAGAGAGAGAAAGAGAGAGAGAGAGGGAGATATGGGCAAGGCTAGGGCAATAAATACGTACATAGTAAGGGAAGTTACAATTTCGGTTTTCAGTTTTTTGCCTTTTTATGTGCTGTTCTCTCGTTATGTTCGTTTTTTGTTTTAGTTAATACCTGAAGTTTTATCTATGATATGGTGAAACTAAAAGAATATTGCTAACCACTCCTCTACATTTTATATGCTAACCTCAAACGGTCCAAGGTACAAGACTTTGGGTCAGAAATATTATTGAATTTTTTCCAAAGTTTAAACGTGAAAATCTAATCAGACTCAAGTATCGCCAAGTCTTTCGCTATTACATCACTACCGCTGTCAAAGTTATTGTCGAACTGAAAACATTCGGATTCACATCTAAATATCTCGACAATATCTGCATCTGTGGGAAACTCCTAAGTAACAATACCGCCATCCACCTGCAGAAAATCATAACACGTAACACCTTGTATATTTCTGTTACTCTTTCAGGCTTCAAATTCCATCTGCAGTTGAATTTTTCAATCATTTCTTTCGTTCCGGTCGTTCAGTTTTAAGAAAACAAACAAATTTTCATCTGCTAGAATATTCACCAATACTACGCAAGTTAAAGTGAACGTTTACTACGCTTATCTTCCCTCATTTTGTAGTTCAAACGTTATTGGCCTTTGGTATTATATTTCGATCCTTCGTAGAGACGAAATATGAATATAAATATTAATGTTCATCCATGACCTACGTCATTCTATTTTTAGGTATATCTTTTCATCCCTTTCAAGTGGTCACCGACATTCTTAGTAGATAAGAGTTTTGAATCGACGCTTTATCCTTAGTTTAAGTATTTGGAAATAGTTTTGTATGGCAGTTAAAAAAAAAGAGCGGGCGTGTTCCGTTACTCTCCAACCCAGCGAACTCAACAGTAGCCGTGTTTTTTTTTCATCGCTATCGATAGTGAAGTGAAGTAAGTTGCGAAAAAACGATGCGCAGTGGCTTTGATTCTTATCCGTCAAAATATATGAAGAAAACAGTTTATCTGTTCGAATCGCTGTCAAAATATATGAAAAAAATTCGAACTCGAATTTTAATCGGCAGCCACTTTACACTGCCGATATTATAGGCAGTTATCCAACTTCACTATTTATAGATTTTTGAAAAAAAAAAAAAACACGGCTAGTGTTTTTAATTCGCACAAACGCAGTGCCCCGATTGCGCGATTGCTTATAAAAAGAACATGTAGAATACGTAGAATTTGGGAATTTCTCTTCAGAATTCGACATATCGAAGGTGACGCCAAATGATCTGTTCTAGATAGCAAGTCATTCGAGTAATCAAAGTTTGAGTTATCGTGAAGCACAGTGAAGTATCTGACGCAAGAGGATGACACAATGAATATTTCAACGCACAGCTGATTTCATTTGACAGTTTCAAGTTTCAATTGAAAATGCAAGTTGTTTTGCTTATTTATGCACAGTTAAAATATGTATTGTAATATAAATACTCAATTATAAACATTCATTTATATTTTTATCTATTTTGAACGTTGCCTCAACGAGAACCAACTCCCAAACTTTGACATAAAATTCGAATTCTCTTGAAATGTCACAATGTGAGGATTGTCAACGCTGAAGGAGAGAGAAAAGTTAAAAGTTGAGTAATTATATCCGTCACGTGAGCGTCAGCGTTGGTCTATGTGTCACGTCCCTTAAGAACAGAAAAACAATGTATTTTATGTATCTGTCAAAGTATTGCTGACGCTCACGTATGGAAAGTATTCTATGTACCGGAGCCTTAAGGGAGCCACTGTACATTTTTTTTTTACTGAAAACTATGTTTATATTTTTTTTTCCGTTGACACTGATAAAATCTGAGAAGAGAAATTAACAGAAGAGCAACATTTCACAGAAGAACTAAATACAAAGCACACAAAAAATGCTTTGTATTGTCGTCGAAATTGACATTCGGACAAAGGTACAATACTTACCTCTACATACATCTACGTGATGCAGATAACGCAGTCAAATGCTTTGATAAAATCGAGTTGAGTGAAAAATCACTAACGGTTACTTTTCCACAGTAATTGAAAAATAACAGTCACAGTCTTTGATCGACTGTGATTTAAACAGTGAATACGTTCCGCACAGAGCACAAGCGATATTTTTCACAATCACGCACAAATCACAGGCATAGGCTGCTTATTTGCACAACCCATTCGCATTTTGAGTCACAAAAACGATTTCATGTTCAATATCATGAAGTGTCACAAATGCGAATGACGTGTGTGTTTACAAGACTTAAGTGGGTTGCCCTTCCTATTTTTTAATGCGAAATTAATCTTTTATCCATTATGAAGTGTACTATCAGCGATCAGGGCCAACCCGGTCGCCATCTGTATACAATAATAGTGGCAAAAGTTTCAACTTCATACACGTGATGGAGGTATGTCTGTAAATTAGTACGGCGCATAGTGGGTTAACAACAGGAAAAAGGTCTTTGGATATAGTCCGCTGTAGCCTTCTTAGTTTTATGTATAAGTACTCTCAGATAACCCGGGCTTATGATTTCAAAGCCTTTTTTAAATATATATTTACTGTAAACTTATTTACAAGCCCTCAAGGTCCACGAAATATTTATTCAAGTTGCGAGCCATATTTTTAACAAAAGTTTACATGTCTATCCGAAGATTCATAAAATAAATTCTGTATCTCTATACATTATTCTATAGCTCTAATAAAATAAAAAAAAACTTTTAAAATCTTCAAATATACTTTCGATAAATATTTAGCTTCAAACGTAGGTGTTTTTTTGATGAATCTACTCCAAGCCACGCGTAGCGACTTATTTCAACATGTGCTTCATACTTTTAAGTTGCAGCATGGAGTTATGTTTGAATTTGGTTCGTTGTATCGGATTTAAAAAAAAAACGGCTTTGACTTTGGTCATGTAACAAAAGTCACAATTTCTTGGTTAATGATGGTTGGAATTAATGCAACTAGGACTTTATTTTTAGAATTTTCGAAATATGCAGCTTTCTTTTAAAAACAATTCAATGGATACATGAACGCAGGTCTGAGATATAGCAGAATCTTAATTAAGTATAAATTTGCAGGGAGTGTGTTGTATCGTTTTGTGGACTGTAGACAAAGAGCGCCAAGAGACTCCAATGGGAGGTGTTGATTTTCTAAAAGCTGAAAAATGTTCTATTCATGTTGTGAAAATCATATCCGCCTACCGACCAGACAATGTAGCAATACCAAAAAATGTCAATTTTATTGTAATTACCAAGCTGTGACGAATACTAGTTCTGCAAAGTAATGAATATGTAACTTTTGATAACGCAGACTGATTTGAGTGTAATTTGAAACATAGTACAAGTGCTAAGGAATCGTTTCGTAGTTCAATAAAGTGATATTTTTATATTTGTTTTCACTTATGTTTACTCCGTTAATGGGTAATCCGTTTGAGAAACATCAACCATTTTTGAACGAAAGTTCTTGGGGCACATGTACTATGTTCCAAACTTCATTGAGATCTGTTGAAGGGTTCAAAAGTTACATATTTATTTCCGCTCCCATACCAAGTGAACCACTGTGAAGCGTAGAGCAGTAAACAAAGAAAAATGATTGATCGGAGTAGTGGATGTATTGAGATTTTATATACTATACAGCAGAAATGAAATATTACAGAGATTTTGAGCTGATTGCCCCCTAGTCCACCGACGAATTTGAGTGCTTTTCGGACAGATATTCATGCATTTTTTAGGGTTATTCATGAAATAACGTAAATGCCGTCTTCTGATTGATCAATTTGGTTTATCAATATGAGGCAGCTGGCAATGCTACCCGAGAATAGATCGAGAGAAAGGAGACGATAATTGCCGTTTTTAAGACGAAATTTAAAAGAAGAAGGGCATTCTCGCTGTAAGCTTCAGAGAGAAAAGAAGCATTTTTATGTTACTAAAAATTTTGAGTTTTTGCTTTTTAAAGAATTTTATAAAATAAAATACTGCGTGAATTTAGTTGTCAAACCTTTTTGTTTTAATTAAAGAAGTAAAACCAAGTTTATTTTTACAAACACGTCATAAAAAACAGTTGCCAAAATTCTTAATTCATCTCTGCTATACTCTATGACAATGTAATCCTTACAATTCAGAATGATAGTATTAGAATGAATGAATTAATCCTTCATTTGTGAATAATTTATTGTGAATTTTTGGATAAGGGAGAATCACACAATAATACATTTAAGAATTTTGAATTCACAACATAAAATCACAGATGATTAGAAAATCGCAACCACTGTTACACCTGTGAATGCAAAATCACAACTTAGCCCAGCTCTATTAGTTAGCATCAACTTGCTTGTTATTTTCCTCTTCATTTATCACAAATGATGAGGAAATTGACAGACTTGTAGACGTTCAGCGACCAGATATAAAGCCATGTTTAGAATCCGAAATGTGGTCTTTAATTATCAAGTCTAGTCTTCTCTTCACCATACTCTCGAACAGTTTTGGAATTGCTGGAAGCTTGCATATGCCTCTATAATTTTCAAAGTTATTTTAAGATTCCGATTTATAAATTGGGACCAGGAATGCTTTTTTCTAATCAGCGAGGAAAACTCCGGATAGGGACGGTTGAAAATAAATAATAGAGGATTGGAGAGAGAGCCTGCACATTATTTAAGAATGAATGGTGGTATTCCGTCCTCCCCACAATTAAAGCTTGGCTCTAAAATTGTATGAGACTGAATGATATCAGTCGATCTAATGATTGATATTTATGGTTGAAATATCTCTTCAAGTATTGCGAAAATTCGAGTTATAGAAATTCGGAAATACGAATTAAGGAACAAAAAATCGGTGTTCCGAATAATAGTTTGACTGAGAGAAAATATCGAGTAATAGAAGTTCGACTGTATTTATTATGCCGATTAAGAAGGAGTTTAACATTAAGCTCAGCATCAAAAAGGACTGGAGCACTGAATCTAAAGTGTACAGAGTGAGCAGCAATATGGTCAAATGGTATACAGATGAATCAAGAACTGATGAAGGGAGTATTTGGACCCCGGGCAAAATACTACGAACCCACGGTCAAACGTACCAGACAGATGCGCTCAAGTCAATCTTGACAGGAACTATACCAATTGCGACATAGCAATAATGTCAGACAGTCGTGCCGCTATCCTGGCACTAGTCTCCTATATCATCAAATCCAAGCTTGTGTGGGAATGTCTACAGCAGCTTAAGAAGCTGAGCAGGAGTATACCTGGCCTGGCCATATAGGGATAGAAGGCAACGAAATGACCGACTCCCTCGCTAGGAAAGGAGCATCGGATCCTTTTATAGGCCCCTAACCATTCTGCGCTGCAGGATATAATGTCTTCAGGGAAGAGTTCAGGGAACTAAAAAGAAGGAAGAGAGCAGATGCCTGCAACAACATATAAACTCTTGGCTCAATATAACTGGAACTGGTATAACTGCTTTCAGGCATGTATATATAGAATGAGCAAAAATAACCTCTGTATCCTAATAGGCTTCCTAACGGGGCACTGTTTACTTAGGGAGCACCGAAAAGCCATGAAAACATCTCGAGGAACTGTGAGTATCATAAGAAGGTCTCTGCAAATTCTGCTGAGAATCTAACGAAATTCCAGAACATACACTGGGAGGCACTAACCCAAAAGAGACAAAGATATATGGGCAAGCACCTAATAACAGAGGAAGAGTTGAAGTCACTAGAACCAGCTCTCATTCTCAGATTCCGATTCCGAGGAAACTGGCTTAGAGAGAATACTCTTGGATAAATCTCTTCCACCATCACGCAAAAGGAGCATATGCATGGGAGAGCTCTTAAGAAAGAAAGGGTAAGAATAGGGGGCACAATAGATCTAAAGGTCACGGTGCAACATACTGTCAACAATAATGATAATAATAACATTCCGATTCTTTCGTCGCAGTTGGTTAAGTGCCTGCCTTTGGTGAGTGGAGTTTCGCGGTTCGAGTCAAAGTGAAAGTAAACTGAATACGCTTTTATCTGGTTTGCAAATGTGGTCCATTCACCATTTGCCGTTGGGATCAATTTAACGGCACTGGAGCGGTCAATCAGTGGTAGTAGTCTGACTGTGGGCCAAAATGGTCTAAGTGTGCTGGTGAATTGAGCAGCTGCCCCCAACCTACATGTTTACTTAAAATAAAATGGTTTGTTTAAGTTTAAACGGAGTAACATATAAAAAAAAAAGATACAAGAAAAGATAAAAGATAAAAAAAGATAGAAATGTATACTTATACATTTTTGAAGGTTGAATTTTGCTTGGGTCCTTGTCGGTCTTACACCATTGTCAATTAGAGAATTTCGAACAAAGTAATCATGTTCATATCTCAAAGAAAACTACGAGTGTGATAGCAACAACCCATGCACCCCATCTCTTACTTGACTTCTGCTTACTATATCAAAATGAATGCCCAGCCTTGAACGCATTCGCTCAAAGAAATATCTTATCAACTTTCCATCCAAATTCGGTAGTTCCGAAACATCCAACCAATCATTGTTCGACTAATCTGTGCCCTCAGATTCGACTTGCTTTCATGCCTGATTAACCCTCTCCCCACTCTCGCAGCTCCAAATTAAACACAGAAGTTAGATTAATCAAAAATTCTATTAACAGCTAGAGAACATACTTTTAAATGAGACTTCGTTTAGGGTATGACGTCAGCAATTCAGCTCTGGTGTTTATATAAAACCGCACGGTAAACCCTTGCATAGATCGTCAGTAAGTTTAGCTTGTACGAGTCGGAGCAAAGTGAGGAGCGCAGAAAATAGAAACAAAATGTTAAAAGGTACAATTCTTGTTTGATGGAGAGCCTACATTATAAACCCCGCTTCGTTTCAGGATTGTGGGGACTACTCGTGGTGGTTTTAGTAACTACGTCTGGGATCGGCCATATCTTCTGTGATGAGTGTCTGTCCACATCGACCTTATGGGGAGGTGATGACCCACATGTAATTTATTACTGTGATCCTGAAACAAATCAAGCAGGCTCGGCGACATGTCCTGAAGGCAAAGGTTTCATCAGTAATGCTGATACTGAAGGCTGCGTAGATTGGACAGAATGGAGTAGCGACTGCATCGGTCAAGAACCGATCTCGGCATCAACATGCAATGCAAACGGAGCCACACAACCACATGCTTATGGTGACCCAAGCTACTTTTTTTTGTGCCCTGCAGAAGGGGCCACTGCGGTAAAGCTTGCATGCGCGGCAGGATATGGTTTTTATTCGGGAAATAAATACCTGGGCTGCTTCCCTTGGAGTAGGTGGAGAAATATCACTGGATGCGTGAACACATATGTAGAATAAATATTTATACATATAAGTGTGTTGCAAAAGAGTACACGTGTTTTTTTGGAAGGAGTTTCCCTTGGAAGGAGTCTCGTTTGGTATACAATAGTCTGCTGGTCGGCCTAGAAGGATATCTTTCGGAATCCGACTGGCATTAAGGTGGCTTTGAGAATAAGAGAGTACACCAAAGCCTCTGGATAAGGATGTGTCGGGGTTATCAATAAACCAATTTTCTTGGAAAAACTAGACTGAATGGATGATAAGATTAGGAATTTTACTGCGTTGATACTAGACAGAGGCATGCTTACACTACACACAAATAAATAGGCCACAAAATGGTTAAAGTTTACCGCCTATGCCAACAGCGATTAGGGATCTGTTGAACACGAAATACTGTCCACAGAATTTGACGGCGAACAGTGGTTCGCTTTGTATGGGAGTGCGGAAACGAATATGTAACTTTTGAACCCGTGAACAGATCACAATGAAGTTTGAAACATAGTACGAGGGTGAAACATACCCGCGACCACTTTATTGGATCATCTGGGTCAGATGATAATGATGATTCATGTTGGATTTTCTAATGGTCCAATGACCCATCTTTATAAGCATGTAACTTTTTTTCAGTTAACCCTTTTGTAAATCGATGTTTAAAAATCTGTCCATCAATAGAATAGGTCTGGATGTCTTCTAACATTTTTGGACTGCTCATCCTTGCTTCAATCTGAGGCGTGATTAACATCAGCTGTACTCTTCAGTAACATATTTCCAAACTATTTGCTTTGTCGGTTGATTTTCCATGCATTACTTGTTGAGCCCATCCATTTCTTTCTCGCATGGTGATAACGAGCATATGTATCTTCTGATATCATTGTCTTGCGGATACCAAGACGTTTACGAGGCATTCCTCGTCTTGCGTAAGCACCGATTCCTCGAATGAGATTGTGGGCACTTAGATGTCCTCTTGCTGGAGGTTGTTGGCACCGTTGGCACATTACAAGCCAAATAGTATTCCTCGGAGAATCGCCCTTCTTGCTCTTGGTATTTTTTTTGTAAAGTGGTATGCCAGTAGTAATGTTGTAAATACTAACTCTCTCTTAATTGCACAGTAGTAGTTTTAAGTCAACTGTCGCTTCCTCATATGAGCGATTCACAACAGTCGATCTCTTTCTCTTATCCATTCGATCATACTTGAATTTGGGTTACATCAATAATTTTAGGCGCGCAAAATACTGGAAATTGTCTCATTGACGACACAGGCTTGGAAGCGCCTAATTGTAGACTCGTTGCTTTTGTTGAATGACTTTTGTGTCACCTTTTTAGAGTTGGGTAAAAAATCATTAACTGCGATCTTTTCACAGTGATTGAAAAATAGCAATCGCGACTGCTATTAAGCTGAGATTTTTCGCAATCGCAGTTGGAATCATTAAGTATAAACAAAATCAGAATTCAGCCCGACTCTAATTCTTATGTCAACTACGCTCAAACAGAACTATTATTAGCATCAAAACGGGACGGATGTTTCATACACATGTATTCCGCATGGGTTTCTCCCACAGTGACTTCAACAAATGTTGACGAGTCGAGGAGCTGGCGAAAAGCATAATCTCCTCTATTCCAATAGTGCAATCTCTACTCGAAGAACATGCGACCTAAGCAATATTAATATGAGGCCAGTTCAGAAATCAGTTGAGTGAACAATTTGTCGCCTGTGCTTAGACCGGGGAATTTCTCGGTCCGGTTTGAAGCCCTTACGTCAAACCACTCGTCGATAACCCATGGTCAGTTGCAATTTCGGAAAGCAGCATTAGCCGTCATTATAGCTAGATACCAGCCAATGAGCTCAAAAACGTGACTCAAAATTGGAATGTTCGCAGGAGCACTTCCCCCATATTTTTATTTCAGTTCGTAAATATTCATAAGCTAACAAGTGAAAATCAACGATGAAACTGAAATGGTCAATCAAATCCGTGGCAAGGAAAGCATTTTATTGATGAAAAACTAGATTAACTGATGTGAACGACGTATCGGGTTTTGCTGGCTACTGTAGACTTGGTCAACATTACCTTAAAATAATCTGGACAAAGTGAGTGACAAGAATTGATTTAAGGTAATTTTGTTCATTATTGCTGAGCTTGCGGAAATACTGGGAGTTGATCAACTGCGGAGTTGGTCTCAACTCAGGGCTTAACCGACGAGTTGAACATTTTTTTTCGTTCACTGTTTTAACTTACAGTCTGAAATTGAAAATCTAGAAGATGACCAATTTTCAGTTTTTATATTTCCCCTGGGACATTTTTGACAACTTACACACACAATGCCATTTTCAACTTTGAATTTACCGAGTGCGTTGTTCGTGGGCGCTATGAGAAGAAGAATTGAGAGCGAATGTTAATGGTCGGATATGTCTATCCTCCATTATCTCCTGGTTTTCAGTTGCTGCCGGCTGGAGAGCAGAACAACCGGCTACGTACATTTGTAATGCCTACACTCATAAAATCTGCATTCGCTTATTGTATTGATACGAGCGCATAATAGTAACCCGTAACTCACGGGGTCTGTTAACAAAAAAATCTATCAAATACAGTACGATCTCGATTAACGATAGACCTCTACCCCAGTTTCGATTAGTTGCGATAATCCAGAATGTACTTTACTCCATTATTTAAAATAAAATAGAAAGGGCCAGTATCTTCTCTCGTTTCAATTCACGGCAATGAATCATGTATTAATCACAATCATCCCCATCTTGTATACACACTAGCGTGCCCTCCCGTGCTGCAATTGTACTTTTTTAGTGCATTCTTGCGGTCTGAGTAAAAACCGCGCGTACTACGTTTTTAAAAACAATAATTCCTTTTTAAGTTTTTCGTTTGGGCTGCTGTCAAACCTCTGTAAGTGGATCAAAGGTTTCAGAACTTAGACTCAAGAATTAAATTTTCCCATATTTTACACTCATCAACTCTCGGTTAGTCGATAAGCTTATTAAATCTAACCTTGCGACACATGTTACTTTTCGTAGAAAAATCACTCTATATCTCATAATCTAAGACATATTCAAAGCGTGCAAACACAAAAGATAAAATAAGAAAAAAAAGCCGGACAATCGTAAATTAGTTACAAATCCATACCGGCGTAACGTGTTCGTAGTTAAATACGAAACATATGTATGCAGGAGTCGTAGAAGCATTCATTGGACGACTGTAAATTTGGGACACGTTCAGTAAAATGTTGCTGAGAAATTAAAAAAAAAGTAATTTAAATAAAGAAAGCTTATTATCGACGAAATTGAAAAAGGCTAAAAAAAGTCCCATGTTGCCACGAAATTTGGCATTCTTCGAAATATGTATCCTGTACATCAGATGCTCCATAAATGGAATATTCCATAAATCGAACACAATAAATATTTGTTCCGGTGACTATTCGACTTATGGACATTCGATTGTATTTTGGTTTCTTAAATGTTGTTCTTAACGAAACTACTAATCCACTAAGTTGTTTTGCGGACGATAGAACCCACAGTTATTCATATTTGCTCACAGATAAACATCCTTAGTCTGTGGATTTGGACCTAGATAAATTTATGCAATAGGGAACTTGAATATTTATATTATTTATTTATTTATCTAAAACCTACAAATTACATATGTATTAACAGATTTTGTGAAGTGTTTTATAATTGTACAATATTTAATGATAAGTTAATACTTTATTTCAGAACTCAATACATTTTAAGAAGTAAAAAGGCTTAAAAGGTTACTTTTAAAGTGCTGTCTAGTATGGGACAGGCCCAAACGTTGTGAATGTTCGTTAAAAACACGAATTATTCTTGTTAATGGTTCGTTTTTACCATAGTCTGTGCTATGAAACCTTTCAAATAAAAAATCCCAAGTACGGAGTGACCTTGAAGGCATTTAAAATTGAATCTCAGATAAGAGACATGAACATTTTATATGATTGCAGAGTATATCCCTGACAAATATAACATCGTGGATAGTGCGTCTAGTTGATAGAGACTTTATACCAAGCAGTTGGCATCTAGCTTTTTAGCTAGGATGAAAATTCCAGTGCATTTTAAAGAAGATGTACTTGGTGAATCGCTTTTGAACTTTTTCAATACGTTCGGAAAAAGTGCTGAAAGCCGGGTTCCAGACTACGATCGCATATTCAAGGAAAGGTCGGACTAGGGAAATATACTGTGCTAATAAGGCAAATGGATCAGTAAATCCTTTAGTATTACGTTTGATGAAGCCGACTGCTGAGTTGGCTTTTGCTAAAATATGAGAAATATGATTTTGAAATGAAAATGGGGAGTAAAACATAACACCCAAATCTTTGACACGGCTTACAGTCGAAAGATATGAATTACCAATTGAATAATTAAATTGGATTTGAAAAGCTGATTTCGTAAAAGAGATATAATTGCATTTACTTAAGTTAACACCAAGTTCATTATTTACACACCAATCAAAGATGCTGTTTATATATGATTGAAGCATGATACAGTCATTAACATTTCGAATTGTTTTGAATATTTTCATGTCGTCAGCATATAGCAAACATCTACTGTGATTAACTGAGAGAGTAATATCGTTAATGAATATTATAAATAATAAAGGGCCAAAGTGACTACCTTGCGGTACACCCGACCAACATTGAATTAGCTTTGATAAGGAATTACCAATTTTAACTCTTTGGGTTCTATTTTGGACGAAGGAAGATATCCAATTAAAAAAATTGGAATGGAACCCAAACGCTTTGAGTTTGTTTATTAAAGCGAGTGGTTGACGGAATCAAAAGCTTTACTG
The DNA here is from genome assembly GCA_964034865.1 of Eristalis intricaria. Classification (NCBI taxonomy): domain Eukaryota; kingdom Metazoa; phylum Arthropoda; class Insecta; order Diptera; family Syrphidae; genus Eristalis; species Eristalis intricaria. The sequence continues at coordinate 138,808,868 of OZ035873.1, forward strand.
AAATCAGTGTAAATTGCATCAACCTGTTTCTTGTTTTCAATCTCATTGATCACGAAGTAGAAGTCGATCGTCCAGATATGAAACCGGGCTGCGCTTACGATATGTGCTCTTTGATTAAGAATTCAGTCTTATTCTTGACTATACATTCAAATAATTTTGGAATTGCCGAGAGCTTGCAAATTCCTCTATAGTTTTCCACATTATTTTTAGAGCCCGATTTGTAAATGGGAACTAAGAATGATTCTTTCCAATTATCTAGAAAAACACCTTCAGATAATGACAGATTGAAAATGTGTAGAAGAGGACAGCAGAGTGAGTCAGCACAGTATTTAAGAATAATGGATGGTATACAATTCATACATCTGCGACTTTTGGACGTTGTCCAGAAAATGGCCTTTAAAATGATCATCTGAACTGTCCGGTAATTTTCCTCCTTTTAAACAATACGACCGGAATACAAGTGCATTTAGGAATGCCTATAGGGCCAGTAAGTTATAAGTAGTATCTAAGAATGTTCGTCCAAATAGTTTAAAGCATTTTTGTCTAGAATGTACGTTTTTCATGAATTTTTTATACAAAAATAAAAGAAACACGATATACCAGTTTTGGACGAACGGCTATATGCAGAGATTCTTTCTTTAGCCGTAACACACTTATGTCGAACGCATTACCCAACTCTACTTTCCCTCTCAATATGATGTTCTGAGATCTAAAATCAATGTACATCGGTATCTCCTTTCTAACCTATTCCTCAACGCTAGTAGTGTTGTAAACATATCAAGGGTATTGAAATACCCTTGAGAAAAAGTACTAGCCTAGTGGTGCTAACCATATAATGTTTGCTAAGGAGGTACTTCAAAGTGCATTATAAAACCTACTACCTTTGGATGCATTTGAGTATGTTTTTCCAACACGATGAGTTTGCCGTCTTACCAAAATGGAGGGAACGCTGCACACAGGCATTCAGGCAGGCAGGTGGGCAACTACGAGATTGGAAGAAAAGAGAGGACGAGCGAGAGAGAGCAAAATCCCTGATTTCCTCCCTTCACTTGTGCTACTTCCGTAAGTTGAAGAAATGAGGAGTTGATAAACTCATGAGTTGTAAATTGAAAGTTGAAGCCATAAAATTTCAGTGAATGAACGCAAATCCAGAAGTCAAAGAGAAACATCCCAAAGTTGTGTCAAACTTTTGGTGAGCAAAATTACTAATAGACTTTTGCAAACCCTCATTTACTTTACTAATGTATTTTCTAGTGTCCAAGGATAAGTTTGCAGTGTGAGCGTGCGGCTTATCCACAAGCAAACTGTTGGCGGGATGCAATGCACTGTCCTGCTGCTCCTATTGTTCTACAAAATCTGTTAATAATTAAATTTGTCTCTCACACCTCTCCAAAGACTCCGATTACTTCGTTCACGTCTTGCAGTAGAACGAAGAGTCATCTACAAATATTTGAAATTAAAAATATAAAAATATCCTCTACTAGTTGTTCATGTCTGCTGTGCACATTCCATCGCAATGGCCACAAGCCACAAATCTGAGAGAGGAAAAAACTTCGCAAGATAGTAATTTCCTTTCACAACCATAAGCATGGGCAACTCTCAAAGTCCTAAGCACACTTCCAGGAAAAATATTATCCAGAAGCACTTGCCACAGAAGAGCACCGGCAAACCATTATGGTGTATAGTCCTTCAAGAAATGTCCATTGCACGGTTAAAAATTTAATTACGTCCCCTCCGGAGCAGCTCATTCGCGTCATACAACTCCTAGGGAGTGTCATTAAGTTTTTATCAAGTTTAATTAAGTTCCGTCGACCGTCCATGGTGCCAGTGACACGTTCGCCGCTCGGCAGCACCACTCGACGGCATGCCTCCGTTCGTGCTTGCATAGATTAAACTTTGCACAATTTCGCGGCAGGATAATGAAGTGCTTAGAAACGATTAACAGCAGAAACTGTGTTAATTTTTTTCCATTGGAACTTCCTTAAAGTGATTCGATGGACATCCGTGCACGACTTGCTGGTCGAAAAGAAAACACGTCAAAATGTTCAATGTCGTGCTGCATTCAATACCAAGTGAAAACGAATCTGGCGAGTAAAGAATACAGCGGGAAAATATCCAGGTCCTTAATTGGCAGCCATTAAAACCTTCTTGTACTTGAGTTCACCTCGTTAAAAGTAATTGGCACTGGATGGGTTGGACGATGAGACGGAGTTAATGCTTCAGATGATGTTGACGCTGCTAACCACTCCAAAGGGAAAATGTGCAACAGTGAGTGCTGTGAACAGAGCAGCGCAGCGGTGGGCAGTCAGGGTGACAGGGCAAATTATGATTTTACCTTCAAGTTTACTAGGTGCAAAAAAATCAGACTCCATTTTCCGAGAAAGACGAATCCTTGCTTTGGACACGTCTGAGTTGAAGTGATTGTGAAAATGAAGTTAAATTTTGCGGACATCGATGTTTAAGAATTTCCCTTCCTGCGATAGACTAAATGCTCCTCGTTGGGACGCCAATTATTTGAAAGTGAACGTGTCCTTCGCATTATGTCTTTCCAGTCTGCTCAGTTGCCATAGGAAGGCGCTTAACCACGCGTATTAGGTGACAACTACTCCGAACATTAGTTTAACATGGCGCGATAAAGAGACCTCCATTGGTGTCTTGTGTGCCGTGTAGACGCGTCTTCGTGCAACCACATGTCGACCAGGTTCACTTTGTTCAACTAGGTTACAAAAAAAGTTCGAACTCTTTCATCGGATGGAAGTTTTCCCATGTAAAATAACATGTCCAGTATCATTTGAGAGTCGAAAACCAAACAACACAACAAATCATTTAATACTTAGTAAAAGTTAACGCCGCATTTTTTCGCATGAGAAATCTTCAGGCAACTCGATCCTCCACCATCGACTCTAACTCATCAGGGGTTATGTCCAAGCGTAACCAGGCGAGCTTATGAACTTGGTCCAACCACCTTATCTTGGGTCTGTCAAGTCGTCGCCTACCTGATGGAATCGCATTCAAGGCGCTTCTCGGAAGTCGTGCTGGAGGCAACCTATGTGCTACCTGACCGAACCAACGAAGCACAGCTCTTTCAGTTCGAAGAAGTAGCTGCTCAACGTAGAGTTCCTCTCGCACTGTCGTGTTTCTCATCCTAATTCGGCTTCTGGTAGATCGGCTAAAACAATTACCTTGGATTTGGACGTGTTAATAACAAGATCCGAATGATGACAATATTCGTCCAAGCGGTTGATCATCAATTGGAGGCTTTCTGGTGATTCGGACAGAATTACCAAATCATGTGCATGATTATGCACCTTGATGCTTAAGTCAGTTATTCGAGTCCCTCCAGGGAGGCAGGCGAGCGAGAGGCGAGCTTAGAGGACAGCCTTGTTTTTATAATATAATACTTACCCTGCAGTATTGAATTCATTAGTACAACACTAAATATGTGTATCAATTCTTCTTGTTCTAACAACTAGAACATTGAAACCTTGCGTCTGGCATTATCTCGAGATTAGATCAACAAAGCAATGAGTAAATATTTATACCTCTGCCATAAATCAGGAACTAATAGTGATTAATTGACTTAACTCAAGTGCTGCATTCTTGGTGGTTCCCATTAGTTGTGCTAATTTTGTAAGAACTGCAAACTAGATTGTATTTCAGCAAAGTCGCGTCCTTCAAGAAGTGGTATAGAAATGATAATGGAAGTGGATTACATTTATTTTTTCCATAATACATAGGAATCATAAAATAGGCGGTGCTATAGTCCGAGAAGAAACAGGGCTAGGTGCATGCAATTGTTCTCTCACGAGTTGCGGGGATCTGCAGTTGTATGCAAACTCCGACTCTTGAAGTTTGAGAAGCTGTTTTCTAAATAGAAGACACTCCTTCAGCAAATGAGATCCTGTGCAGCGGACTGTGTTGCCGAGTAAAGCTATTTTTCACTTCGATACGATTGAGCCGACTCAAGGACTTTCAACCCGATTGGAACCTGCATTGGATTTCAGGTAGAAAATGTCCTGTCGAGTGATTTCTTCATAATAGTGCTGAGGGCAGCTGTAAACATGGAAGGTACGGTATTTTATAAGTTAGCTGGCGGCTTAGCAGATGAGATCGACAGGTTGGCGTGTTCCTAACTTGCCATGGAGGAAGCTTTCACATCGACCAAGAAAGTCTACGAGCTATACCAAGATGCAGATATACTGTAAAGGCTTGGCCACACCGAGCGCATGAACCCCAGTGCTCCAGCTAACAGGGTCTTCGAATCTGAGTTTCCTGTCTCGTGAATGGAAGGAAGACCGATCAAGTTATTGCGGACCCAAGATAGCTTATCCTGGATGAGTGGAACCAGCGTGCCCAGGACCGTCAGCGATGAAAGGCGGCTATAGCTTGAACCATCCAGGTTAGGTAAGTTTATGTATGGACGCTGCTAGTGCATTCACCAGCTCAAGTATACCATATTGGTCCACTGTGATACCCATAGTCAGACTATTACCACTGATTGACTACATCCTTGATAGTGCCGTTAATTTGATCCCAACGGCGAATGGTGACTGGACCAGATTTGGAAACCAGATAAAAGCGTATTAACTTGGCTTTCACTGGGACTCGAACCGGGGACCCCGCTAACAAGGGGCAGGCACTCTACCAGCTGCGCCATTCAGGCTGGACCATCCAAGGGTCGTTGGCCTTGTGAGTAAGTCAGAAGCAACTCCTGGCGGGGATTGGGTACAGACACAACAGTGTAGGACATATTTCATTACGATTCGAATTTGAGAGACCGTTTTAATCGCTATTGAGGAATCACAAATGAAATTAAAATAGGGAAGTCACAATTTCACCTAAAGCAAGATTGGGTGGTATCCATATCCGAATAGAATATAAATTTATTTTTCAATTAATACCCAGTTAGACTGCAAGTAGAGATCTAATCCAGTTCAAATTTCGGCTTACTCCAACTCTGTAACTGTATATAAGTTACCATGGTCTTACTAAGAGAAGTTTTTTTGCCTTTCTACTTAATAAAACAAAAATCAAATGAATATTACCACTTGTTCGTCATACGGACGGATACCATGGCGTATACGTAATATATTTCATACACCGACGAGATATCCTTTTGTTTTTTGGTTTTTTTGGTTTTCTTCATCCACAAATGAACTGTGGTCGAACGAACTTCATACGATCCAATTAACCACTATGGTCTATTTCCTCATTAATTAAGAAGCCAGCGTCGCCAGAGGCTTGTCTTGCAGCAACCACTAACAGTGTCGTTCATAGACAGAATCTTTCCAAAAGTAAGCACATATCGTGTTGAACCGGATATGATTTTCACTGCTGCGATACGAATGGAGTCCTGCTCCATCTTGGGGTAACTTGAATGGCTAAAAAATGGTTAAATAGAACATCCTTGCGATTTATTTATTAAACATAACGTGTCAAAGTCTTATGTGGCACTCTCTCATGGTTGACTGAATTGGTCAAATCGGACTCCGGTGGTTGATAAGAGAAACAAATCCCTGTCATCTGTTTATTCATGTTCGCGATGACAGAATCAGAATGTTCCACTCAATATGGACGATGATCGACGAGAATTCCGTCCTCCCGACTAGGACGAGGTCAAGATAGCAATATCAAGACTGTAGTCTACCAAAGCTACCGGTGCGAACGGACTGTTGAAATTTTTATGGCAGCTGGGGATGATCTGGTTGGGCGCATGTACGTGCTCATCTGTAAGATATGGTCGGAGGCAAGCATGCCTGACGAGTGGAACCTCAGTATCGTTTGCCCGATCCAAAAGATAGGAGACCCCTTTGACTGCGCCAACTAAAGAGGGATAAGTCTCCTGAACATCGCATACAAGATCTGTTCTGCCGTTTTGTCGACGCCATGTCTAGTTTTGACATTCCTGTCAAACTCGTCAGGTTGTGCAGGATGACGATGGAGAATTCTCGCTGCTCCATCAAGGTCGGTAACAAACTCACCGAGACCTTCAATTTTAAAAAAGGTTTTAGACAAGGCGACGTGCTGTCATGTGATTTCTTTAAAATCATCCTGGAAAATATCGTGCAAGACTCACACGCCAACACTAGAGGCAGCATCTTCCAGAAGTCCGTACAACTGTTAGCGTACCCGGATGACATTGACGTGATTGACAGAACACAGCGAGCCGTCAATGAAGCGTTTGCTGGCATTGAGGCGGAAGCCGCTAAAATGGGTCTAGCGGTGAATGAGGGAAAAACGAAGTATATGCTGTCATCAAGAAATGGCACGCAACATCGACGTCTTGGACAGAGCGTCACAATGGGCAGCTATAACTTCGAGGTAGTCAAGGACTTTGTTTACCTCGGCTCGCAAGTGAACAGTACAAACAACATCAGTACCGAGATTAAACGCAGAGTAACTCTTGCCAACCACTGTTTCTATGGGCTCAAGAAGCAATTGAATAGTAGAGCCATCTCTCAAAGGACCAAGCTGATTTTATACAGGACCTTGATCATCCCAGTCCTGCTGTACGGCGCGGAGGCATGGACAATCTCAAAAGCGGGGAAAAGCTCTGTGTGCGATCTTTGGTCCTGTTTGCGTTGACGGTTTCTGGAGGAGAAGATTCAACCACGAACTGTACGGGCTGCACAGCGGCATGAGTCTAGTAAGGCGTCTTCAGATCCCACGTCTAAGATGGCTAGGTCAAGTAGAGCGTATGGACAACTCAGCTCCGGCCCGGAGAGTCTTCGACTCCGAACCCGTGGGACAATGTAACAGAGGACGCCCGCGTTTAAGGTGGCGCATTCAGGTGGAGAAGGACCTAAACAAACTTGACGTGCGACACTGGAGACAGCTAGCCAGAAACCGTGCTAGTAAGAGAGGCTTGTTGGCTGAGGCCCAGGGCCACCTCGGACTGTAGCACCAAATAAATATCGTTGATGATGGCGCGCAGTTAAGCTCAATATTTACTGACAAAAGAGCTGGAAAGGAAGCAAAACACATCAACGACCAGGGATATACTCGAACGTAGGCTGAACTAAAGACAAATATGTTCTACACTTGTCAATTTGATGTCAGCTACGTCTGTCTGGATCATAATCAACTACAAGCTCACCACAAGTCCCTGTTCCGATAGACATAGTCAAAACCGCTAGCCATCATTTTCAAAATGTTAGCCCCCACAAAAAATCTGCTCATCGCGGTGAGCTTTGTTTTAAAAAACCACAACCAGCGCCTATCTAGCCGTGATAATGTCGTCGTGTGCTACGAGTGCCCCAATAACTTTGAATGACTGCACGGATTGAATGCATTTTTACAGCCCGTTATCTAAGAGCAAGCCACTCAGGCCATAAGGAACAATAATCTGATCAAACAGTGATAAGTCTTCACTTGCCTCATTATCAATGCCGCGGATTAAGTACGACTGATGTGTGATTTACTATAAATTGACGCCCACAGGAAACATGTCTGTTAGTTCTGTTGTACTGTGCTTGTCGAAACAAAATGAAAACTCTTGGTAGGTGCGTTCTCCTTAAACCTGTTCCCAGCTAAAAGTGATCTTATTCGTTCCAGAACTTGCAATCGTACTCGTGGTTCTGGCTGCGGGCATCGCGGCCGAAAGCAGTATCCACCACAACGGCCAACCGGGGTGCAAGAGCGATGAGGAACTTAAAGTTGAACGGTACCGCAACAACTGGGATCCGACGACGTACTGGGTGTGTAGTGAAAAAGACGTTGCAGGCGCCCCCAAAAGATGCCCGGACTCGACACTGTTCTTCGACGAAACGAAGAATTGCATCGATCCATTCGACTGGTACTGGACACCACCTGTAGAGCCACCAACTCGGCCTTAGATTCGCGGGGGCAGAGCTGCTGTCTGTGATTTGAAAGAAATGAATTAAAATGTGTACGCAACAGTTATCCTTTTTGGTTTGATTTGTTGCTCAAGGGCGCGACGTGGCGCGATCCGGTAGATGGTGAAGTTGGAAAAGAATTTATGGCATTCGTTCGAGAAGCCCTCTCGGCTAGGAGCAAAGTGATTTCACAAGCTCGCGTCAGGACGATGGTCTAGGACGATTGAGATAAACGACCCATATTTCATAAGTTATGTACATTTTTACGTAAGGACGCCGCTCCTCTTTGCGATACTTTCGTGTGAAGAGATTTGTGCTGTTTCATTCGTCGTCTGGGCCGGCGGAGAAGTTAAAGCATATTTCAATGCGAGTGACAGGGGGGAGGGCACTGAGTGGAAGACCGTTAAAAAGGGATGCCTGTGGTTAAAACTATATTCCTCCTGCTGCCGCACCAGGCTCGTATAAATCACATAAAAGTTCCGTCAGCTCAAAGGAGTGTACCTTCCACGAAGTTTAATTAAAAATCCAATACCGGAAGAGATAAAACCATCAAAGTTTGACTTTGTTTGCTTCTGTGGATGGGGCTGGACTTGGTCTGGGCTCGGAGCGGAAAACTTTCTCGGAGCGAATCGTAATTGAAGCAAATCTGATGATTTGCTGTTGCTTTGATGGTTTTGCCGTTGTCCGTCGTCGCATCGTGGCTGGTTTTCGGATGCGAGCTCTGACATCAACATGATGCAACGATGTCCATGTTTAAAGATACAATAGCGATCATTTTCATTTCCGTTCGCATGCATTTATCGACCGAGATAACGTACGTCGTGCAGTCGGTGTGTTATTGGTGTGCACAGTTGACCTTGAAATTAAAATCTTTGCTGCTTAATGTCGGTCATTGCAGAACGTGCTGCTAGAGCACTGTGGGCCAGTAACCGTCTATACGGCAGGCCTTGTGGTCTTTCTCCCAAAATTATACATTGGTTGTACACAATGCTGGTAAGACCCATCATCACATACGCGGAAATCGTCTGGTGGCCAAAAACAATCTAACAAACGGCAAACAGGTTGCCGAAGGTGCAACGAATTGCCTGTCTTGGAATAACAGGGGCCATGTGCACCTGCCCACCACAACAGCCCTAGAAGCTATAGTCGGGCTAACTCCGCTACCGATCTTCGGCAGGAAGACCGCTGCCAGATACGCTATTAAACTGCAGCTAGAGTACAATAACAAACCAGGTAACCTAACCGGTCACCTTAGCATACTCAACTCAATCAATAATAAAGACATATTTTGTACAATGCCGGATACCATGGTCAGGCAACATTGTTTCGGCAGGGTTTTTGAAGTTGACATATTGGACCGCGGAAAGTGAACCAATGGTATCCCAACACTAGACCCTAGAAGTCTGGTTTGGACACACAGACGGATCAAAGATGGATTCTGTGGCGAGGGTAGGAGTCCATGGACCGTACCAATGGGGTCGAGTCCTACAGTGTGCCAAGTCGAGTGCACGACATCGAGATCTGTGCCAGACACAACGTCCACAAAGATATCAAGGGCGCAACTAAAGCACTTTCGTCCAATCTAATGGACTCCAAAATAGTCAAGTGCTGCTATGACGCCTAGCAATCCGCTCCCATACACAACAAAGTGAAACTTGGCTCGGTCCCTGGACAGAGATTGAATGCAATGAATCCGCAGATGACCTCGCGAGAGCTGGCTCTGAATCAGCTTTCATCGGTCCAGAACCATTCTGCAGTATCAATTGGACAGCAGCTACAACTCCGATTAACGAATGGGACAACAAACTTCGCCTTGACCAGTGGACACATGGTCATGGTCTTAAGCAGTCCAAGAGATTATAATAATAATAATATGGGTGGCGCCACAGTCCGAGGCGGACCTGGGCCTAGCTTCTCAGCAACCACTCGTGTTGTGTGTGCTATTGTTCTCTCACGAGTGGAAGGGACCTACAGTTTAAAGCCGACTCTGAACGGCGAAGTTGAGAAGCTTTTTCGAAAGAGGTGGAGCCGTGAAATATGAAAGGTGGTAAATTCGGGTATCGAACCTGGCACCCTCTGCGTAGGAGTCGACGCACCTTCCCACTACGCCACGGTGACCCACAGTCCAAGAGATTAATCAGGTCTTATTCATATCAGGAAATATTCCATCTTTTTGAGGATAGCTTAAGATTGCTAATAACCTTTCTTACCGGCCACAGCGGCCTGAAATATCAACTTAACAAACTTAAACTGTGCCAAGACACGGTTTGTCGGCTTTGCCTCGAAGAGGATGAGACTTCCGAGCATATCATGTGTCAATGTCCGCCAATAATCTGGTTAATGAAACGAAAAAATTGCACTACAAAAGATTTGCTATCTTTCATGAGGAAAGAACTTTGTCTTTTGTCTTAACTCCCAACCCTTCGATAAAATAGATCTACCCTGGTTGCGGTGTCAGTTGTACAAGAGGAAAAAAGAAAAAAATAACGGTCAATTAGTTAGGTAATTTCGTTTTGAAAGTTCAGACGGTTCTTATGCACATTTTGACGTGTATACCAGTCCTTAGGACGTCATTAGGTTTGGTAAGGGTTTGGGTTTGGTAGGTCCAGCTGAGCTAATTTTAACGATCATTGAGGTGGGTTCAGCCATTCCGATGTTCGCAAAGACATAGTAAAGGGATATTGGCTTTTCCAATGGACGATTTTTCGTGTAAGAAGTATTCTCCCTGTGTTCCCAAGTGATGCAGCCTTGGGCAACGACAAAGGTAGTGAGGAGTGTCCTCCCTTTTCTCCTCATCAGCGGCTGCATATTTTTTCGTTGGCGGGTAAAATACTTCAAATGGCTGACTCCTCCAACTTATTGTCGCACTGAGTGAACTTGTTGCGTTTTGCATTGGGAAACTGCGTCGAACCATCCAGGTGACGCGCCAAGTGGCATAGGCTACTGGGTAAGACCGTGGTGTAAGGATAATAAGGTATACTGTACAGCTTGTCAAAACCGCCATCTTTTTGTTTTGTGACGTCATTCAGGGTCGGCTTCTGACATTGGACAGACGTCTTTCTTAGGCTTGCATCACAATTCTATTTCGTACATAACAAAATGTGTATTAAAAACCCGAATTGAATTGCAAGTTGATGTCAAATGGAAGAATTTAGTTCACTTGTGAATATATAAATGTATAGGAAAATGCAATTACGTGCAGTGAATTATTGCAGAAGCTGTAATGAGTTGGAAAATGTTGTGGACACTTCTTTCTGTCTTCAGCAAAATCTTTGAAATACAGGTGTCCCTCGTATAACGCGGTACTTCTACAACGCGTTTTTGATATAACGCGATTTAAAAAAACAACAAAAATCAATTCCAGATTTCACCCTAAAGTGCATACGAGGGGGCATAAATTTAGCTGAGAGAATAAATTCTTTTTTTTTTCAGATAATAACCCGTAAATGCAGAGATCGAGCAAATTCAAGAGGCAAATAGAGATGAATCGAGCGCCTTATTACGAAATCGAAACACAGCTAAAAAAAGGCAAATAAAGGCTAATAACTGATCTTACAATCGCACAACCACTGGGAGAACTTCCAACAATTTGTTTCTTATTAAATGACGAAAACTTTGCCGAGGAAATTTCTTCCGAAGAAGTTATACGCCCAAAGCGCTCACTATTTCGACGAAATATGATGTTCCAGGACAGCGACACAGACTAGCGAAAGCACAAAAATGAAGTTTGTTAGTGAATAATACTTATGTTTTCCGATTGTTTTGTTTTTTCATTATGTTTTTTAATTTTTTAAATAAAGTATGATTTTTGATTTTGAGTTGTAAACGTACATACATCTTTAATTTAGTACCTATTTTATTTTTGAAAAAGCTTATTGGAACATACCCCTCAAATTTATATGAAAGCTAAGTCTTCTATAACACGAATCACATAACGCGGAATTTTCCTGGAACGTAACCACCGCGTTATACGAGGGACACCTGTACAGAATAGTGAGCTTTTTAACAAAATCAAATTTCTTCATTCTTATCAATTTGGTTTTTTAAAAGGCAAATCGACGGAAGATGCGCTTCTTCAGTTTTGTTCCCTTATAATGTCTCATCTCGACAAGAAAAAAGTTACGGCTGGTTTTTTTATTGACATTACTAAAGCTTTCGACATGGTCAAACACAATATCTTATTGAGAAAACTGGAAAAGGCTGGATTTCGTGGTTTCATTTCAGATCTTATCTTGAAAATCGCAAAGAGTGAAAATTCATGATGTTAGGAGCGAAATAAGGGTTTTTAACCTAGGCGTTTCTCAAGGCTCTGTCGTAGGCCCTATTCTATTCTTAGTTTATATAAATTCACTTCTTGCGCGAAATTTCAAGGGATCACGAACAGCTTTTGCTGGTGACATTGGTTTCACGTATGGCTTAAACAGCCTTTGGGATCTTAGTTTTAGATTTCACTTAGTAATTAGCCCTAAAACTAGGATAATGTTTACCAACTTATCTTCATTTTTCATTTCGAAGTTAATCTGTTTTTTCATGCACCTGAGTGTCTAAAATATAAACTGACATATTGCTGTTGTGCGTTTAGTTCTTCGTCTCCCTCGTTTTCTTTCTAATCTTACCTGTAGTGATAAATGTTTTCAAGTTCAAAGAGAATCCAAATATTTGGGACTTCCGCTTGACTCCAGGATGAGTTTTGCGAACCATACTGATGCTCTAAGAAAATATTTCCGATGTACCCTTCGACATTTTTATTATATACGTAATGTTTGCTCAACCAAACTTTTAAAGGCAATTTATTATGGTATTTTCCATTCCATTATATTTCCAATATGGAATTGGTTATTGGAGAGGTGTGTATCGTAAAAATATTCATCCACTGTTTGTTTTCTACGTTAGAAAATTTTTTTCAAAATCTACTAGACATCTAGCTTTCCTTTGTTCTGCACTCTGAATATTATTCCTGTTCGTCACTTTTATTATTTTAAAGTTTTAAAAATGTTTTTTATGAAATCGCAAATTTTTGTTTAATTTCATCTAATAATCTCCGTGGATTTTTTTTTAACATTTTAGCTGTACCTAACTACCGTACCAGTGGAAATCGTAACTTTTTCTCTGCTTTATCCTATCGATTTTTAATAAACTTCCTCTGTCCATCAGAACGTTAACAATATCTGTAATGTGTTCAAAACCCTTAAGGGGACCCTCCCACCATTCACGATTTCAAATTTTGACGATTTTCAATCTGCTGGTAAATGAAAATAAATTATTTTTTAGGCTTGTCACTTTGCATGCATTAGCTGTGTTTTTTTGCAAGCGTATATACGTTTAATTTTCAATTTGCATGTAAAATACACTAACAACAAATCCTATATCCGCTTAAGTTACTTATCATATCTATCGCCGCTTATGAAATAAGCCCGGATAAAAACAATGCTTCCAATCATTATTTTCTGTGTGTTCATTCCTGAATTTATTCATTCATTGTTTAGGTTGCTGTATGTGGCTTACATCTGCAGGTGTGGTTGATGTATTAGATAATTTTTAATTGTTTTGGCATCCATAAGTATGCAATTTTTGGTATACCCAGAGTGTCTCTGCTATACATTCCGTTTAGGTTTCGTAAACGGTTCTTTTCATTTGATAAACATTTTTTTTATTTTATAATTTTTAGGTGTTTTTGCTTTTAAAGTGATGGTCACGCTACACAGTCACAAAACGAAGATTGTGACCATCAAAGATCAACCACCACCTTCCACTGCTACACCCCTGACTGCTTAGCAAATGTCATAAACATCGTCGGTGCAGCCAAGATTTTATGATGAATCCTTAAGCGCAGATGATCGTTTTTTGTGCACTTAAAAATTAGGCGTATATACGCTTGCAAAAAAACACAGCTATTTATTTGACGACTTGAAGAATAAGAAAAAAAATGTTAAATAATTTGTTTTTTGTTGTTGTTTTTTGTGATCGAACAGAAGCCCTTCTATTCGGCGGCGCATGTGATTTCAGCTCACTGGTACATCTGAAAGCAAAAAATTACAACGGGATAAGAAAGAGTACATGTTTGTTTCTGTAATGAACTAGGTTTATTAATTTCGCACAAAAATTGACAAAATTGCGGACCTTTGATTTTTTTTTTTAAAATCGCATTTATTTCAGCCACAAATCGTGTTAAAAAGTAAAGAAGATCTTCACCGATTTGATTTATCCTGGTTCATACTATAGATATATATGTTATAAATAGTTTTTGAGTAACCTCATACGCCAGTCGTAAAAACATAGTTTCGAGAAAAACGCGTTTGAAGTATTGAGAAGCAAATTCTTGGGTATAAAACCTTCCTACCTTCTACAATTAATCGGCTATAACTTCAAGAGTTTTTGAAATTTTCATTACAATTGTGTGTATCGTGATTTTATAAGAAGTAAAATAAATATCAATAATAAAATAAATACTTGCGATGATGTCACGCAGAATGAATTCATTCGAGAAACTACAAAAGTTATGTACAAAGACCATTACATCCATAAAAAATCAGCGTTTAGTGTGCCTTAAGGGCCAATAAAGTCATGCGTATGATCATGCGACATGATGACAGAACGATACAGTAAACAGTGAGTGTTACAAAGACATAAGCCGGGTTTTTTTCATCGCTATAGACAGTGAAGTGAAGGAAAATTGGACCTTGGTGAATGTACGTCCATTGTGATGCAACGCAGATTGAATTCTTTTAAGCTCGGAACCTGTTGGTGCTTTTGACAAAGTGGAGAATTGGATTTGGACAGATTAAGCCATGCTATGTTCATCTATGTATTTCTTTCTCTTATTCTAAGTTCTTCACATGATAAAAAAACACCCTTTATTCCGACCAGTACTTTTTTCAAAGAGTAAGCCGTAGACTGCACTTTATAAGACAACCAAACGAAGCTTCTAACGATGGGCTTGAGTGATAAATATATTATCATTGTGGTCGAGAAGAAAGCGCAGTAGACGTCTTCTTTTCCTTTCGCGCCCATTTGATGTAATTTTTCTTGTCAGCATTCTAACTGAAATATTTTATTGACATATTTTTTGATATAGAAAATGTCACGATGGAGAACTATCGATGCTCCACCAAGTTTGCTAAGAAACTCACTGAGACCTTCAATGTCAAAAAAGACTCACACACCAACACTAGAGGCACGATCTTCCAGAAGTCTGTACAATTGGTGGCATACGCGGATTAGCGGACATTAGCGTGAGTGGCAGAACGCAGCGTCAATGAGGCGTTTTCTGGCATTGAAACGGAAGCGGCCAAAGGGGGCCTGGCGGTAAACGAGGGCAAAACAAAGTTTATGTTGTCATAAAGAAAGGACGCACGCCATCGACGACTCGGAAGAACGTCACTGTGGGCAGCTATAACTTTGATGTGGTACATCGTTAAACAGTACACACAGCATCAATACAGAGATCAAACGCAGAATAACTCTTGCCAATCGGTATTTCTATGGGCTTAAGAAGAAATTGACTAATAGAGCCCTCTATCGGAAGACTAAGTTGACTCTGTATAAGACCTGAATCATCCCCGTCCTGTTCTACAGCGCAGAGGCATGGACTACATTCAAAGTGGATGAAGAGGCTCTTGGTCTTTCCGAGTGAAAAGTTCTGAGCGCAATCTTAGGTTATGTTTGCGTTGATGGTATTTGGAGAAGAAGGTTCAACCACGAACTGTATGGGCTGTACAGCGACATGAGTCTAGTCAGGCGTCTACGGATCCAACGCCTAAGATGGGTTGGCCATGTAGAGCGTATGGACAACATAGCTCCAGCCCGAAGAATCTGCGACTGCGAAACTGGAGATAGCTGACGAGTCACCGATCCGGCTGGAGAGGCATGTTGAGTGAGGCCCAGGTTCACCTCGGGCTGTAGCGCCAAATAAAGAAGAACGAGAAGAACTTTGGTAGTTACAAGTGGGTGTGCTTTTTAATTACACCACTTGTGGTTTCTTTGTTGGGAATTGTTATGGAATTTTTTCGGTTAATCTTTATAAGTTCGTTTGGTTCACAATTGCAAAATATCTGAATTTGATTGAATTTGGGCATTGCAGGTCATTTTTAAAGCAATCAGGCTTCTCCTTGAGGGATCGCTGATCACTTTGAGTGATCGAGTTGCTTGCTGGTCTCTACTGCAAATTTATGGGTTCGTTAGAGTAGTGGTATCAGATGATGGGAGAGGCTATGGGCATCGCCATCTGAGGCAAGATTCGACATTTTTTTTTCAATTCAATTAATTTTTTATTCATTATTTACATAGATTTTTATCTGCAAAGCCGGAAGGGCTTGTCTGCGACTGGTTTCGATCATGTACATTAAGTTATGTTAAGTTTATGCGTTTAATTTCTCTATTACTTGAATTTACTTTAATACAATAATACAATATAAAAAATAAAAAGTAGCGTTATAAGAATGAAAACAAATAGATTTGACACACTGGAAGCTAAATAAATTTGTTTGGCTTTTCTTAAAATTTCAGTTTTTGTTAAGTTGCCAAATTCTCTCGTAAGTTCGTTAAGCATTGATGGAACTGCAACATTAAGCGTCCTTTAATTTGGATTTCGCAAAGGAAATAATATAAATAGACTACTTGGAGATTTTGCAAACAAAATGTACTCAAGTTTGGACAAAAACCATAGCTCAGTAGTTCTGTTCATTGATTTTAAGAAAGTCTCCGACACTTTATCCCACAAACAAATTTTGAGGCAGCTAGAAAAGATTGGTGTACGGGGTCACATCTTAACATGGCTTGCAAGTTATCTAAGTAACAAGTTAAAATTGGTGACTACGCAAGCAATGAAGAAAAACTAGAATATGGTGTTCCACAAGGCTCGAAATTAGGTCCACTTCTCTTTATAATATACGTCGCTGATCAACTGTCCGTGCTGAAGTATAGTACGGGGTATGCGTATGCGGACGACACGGACGATCGTAGTTAGCTATAGGAGCGTGGACGAAACGGCGAAACTTACGCAATAAGATTTTAATAGAATCTATTTTTAATTCCATTAAATTCTATTTGTAGTAAGCTTGCAGCTTCATTTACGTTCCTATGGCTAATTACAATCGCTGTATAGTCCGCGTATGAGTATCCCGCACTGTACTTCAGCACTGGCATCAGTCTGACATTGGCGTAGATAATAAATAGGAGAGGGCCCGTTTCTGATCCCTGTGGGTCACCATGTACAACATCTACATCTTCACTTCAAAATTCGCCAATCTTAACTTTAAATTTTCGGTCTCTTAAGTAGTTTTCAAACCATGATAGTGTACTGCTCTGAACCCCAATCTTGGCATGGATAAGATTCAACAAAAAATAAGAGATAAGATGCATGTCATGAGTATGACGGCATATCGAAGGGCACATCCTACAAAACTCTACACCAACTGAGCGTGTTCTTACATTTCACCTGAATATTAGGCCATGAGAAAGCTATTCGCACGATGGGAACAACGGTTACTCGCACTCGCCCATGAGCGCGATCGTGTTACATCACCAAAGCAGTGAAGTAATGCATAATCTGGGCTACGAACTGCTAACCTGTCCTGCATATCCTCCATATTTAGTCTCCAAAGAATACTTCCGGTTGAACTAATGGTGTAAATTGAACTTACAGTCCCTTAAGCACTGTAACTTACAATTGCCTTCAAAAGAGGGCACTTTTATTTCCTTTGACTGCAAACGACGACCCAATTTCAATCACCATCCATTGCCTTTAGCGCACTACTGTCTGCATGTGTTAACCGCACCAAAAGTCCGCCTCTGCCAAATGGCCTTTGCAAAGGACGCATGAAAAGCCGAAATCATTAACCAAAATGCTAGTCGGAGCGTTGATACAGATACACGCCAGAGATTCCCCTGACAATGGTGGCTTTTCGTCTGCCATTCAGCTAAGTTCTCGGGAAAACAACACGTTAGCGTTTCGCTGCCGGATATACAGTCTTCCACAGGGAATGTGTTACGAATGCACACTTCTCGGTCTGTGTGCAGCGGTTGGCTCGTTTCCTTTCGAAATATTCTCTGTGGAGGCAGCAGAGATAATTACATGGCATCCTCAGAGGGCCGTGAATCGGCTTTGCTTTGCTGAATATTGTCCAGATGCACATGGTATGCTTCGCAAAATTATCTGGGTTATGTCTAATGGTTGAGGCTTTTGCAAGCATGCACAAGCATTGTGAACAGTAATGGTGACAGGCGGTAGTCGGGACGTGTGTCACGCGAGGCATAACGCTTGAATTCTGTTTGCCTACACCATTGATGCACGCAACGTAGTGGGTGTGCGCTTTAATTGCATTTCTGACAAATCGTCCCGTCAGGGAATGCGCTTAAGAGGGACATTGCATGTGATTTTGAGGATAATGAATGTTTCACAGGGGTCCATATTTATTTCCTCTGGAATTCAATTGAAATGAGGACACCGGAGCCGCTTGACGCGGCGAAGGCATCCTGCTGGGAGGAGGCGTGTGTGCGATAGTCAGTCTTGAATATATTAGTCGTCCGTGTTGGTATGCTGCTTTGGCACGTAAGTGCATGAAATGGACACGCCTTTGAGAGGAACTTCTTTCATTCATTTCTTAGGAAACTTAACGTTAGTTTGGCAGTATAGTTAGTATTGGCAGTATAGGCAGTAAAGACTGTATTGGCATTTATACTGGGCGCGTATGTGCTAAACTATTGCAAGAACAATTCGCTATATCCCTTGGTCACGCCATTACTTGAGGACTACTGTCTCGATTTAATTTATCTTTCTTTAGAATTCATAGGGGGTTCTAACGGAAATCTATGTATATATAATTTGAAAATTTGCAAAATGTGGAACAGATAATGAAACGTTTTCGTCTGAAGTGGGATGAATATTGGTCGTGCGGTTGAACAGAAGTACTTATATATATATCGATTTTCTCATCACAATTAATTTTTGAAAAATTTAAGATAATCGTTATTTCCCTTGAATTGAGATGGGCTTTGTCGATTTCATTCCCCTTTTTTAAGTTCTTTAATACTTTCAAGAAATATATTGCGCGCCATACCGCAAAACCTTTCTGGACACCTAGTGGCCAAGGCGAACTCTTATGCAGAAATACAGCACGATAACAGTGATGTCAGAAAGAAATAAAATCACTGTTAAAGGATTATGCAAAATCGGTAGAGCTTACAACGAACAAATACGACGAAATAAACAATTCACTTGCAAAAAATAACATATTCTTACAAACACTGACGAAGGAACTAGAAGACTACAAAAAACAAATTGAGACAAAAGACGATCAAATTGCATGCCTACAGAAACAAGTCAATACTCTAGAACAAAAGCACATTGACAAAAACGTAGAAATAAAAAATGTTCCATTATTAAACAATGAAAATGCTTTTGATTTTATAAAAGCAATAGGTGAAACGATTGAATCCAAAATAACTGAAGGCGATATCGATGACATCTACGCATATCCAGACAGAAAAAATAGACAACTGAAAAATATTGTTGTGAGTTTTGCACGGAAACAAACAAAAACTGCGTTCCTAGAGATATCCAAGCAAAAAAGAACAGTGAAATACGGAGAGATTTGCACTAAATCAAAACAATTTGTTAACCCGGCATACGCGAATCAAAACATTTTTATCAACGAACAATTGACACAACACTTCAAGAAAATTCTTTGGTTAACTAAATAGAAAGCAAGAGCTGTCAATTGGAAGTATGTTTGGTACAGGAACGGTAAAGTTCTTGCGAGAAAAAATGATGGAGACCGTATTGTTGATATACCCTCAATCGACGATATAGAAAAAATGTCGTAAACAGATGTTTTTTACTCGCAGGATCGTAAACACACTAGTGTACAAAAAAAACACACCAAAAATGGAAAGCGAAACCAATGATATCGTAAATATAAATCTGAATTTTAAAAGACTCAAGTCACAAGAGGATGCGTGCAATTTTATAAAAAATAATAAAAAAAAAAAAAAATTAATTTTCGTGTATGTCGTTAAACATAAGGTCAGTGAGAAAAAACTGGAACGCTTTTATGTTGTATGTTGATGATTTCCTGTCTAAGATAGATGTAATTATGTTGTGTGAAATAAATATAAAAGAGGAAGAAAACCCCAACACCCAAAACCCACCTGTATCAAATTGAAGGATATAATGGTGAATTTTTTAACCGGAGCAACTCAGGAGGAGGAGGAGTTGCAATATATGTTAAAAATGAAGTCTTCTTTGAAAATGTTGAAATAATGTCTTGCATGTATGAAAACGTGTGTATTAATGTCAAACGTGGTAACTTTGAGGCCTCAATAATTTCTATGTACAAACCGCCAAAGACTAATGTAAAAAGCTTCATTCGTGAATTCAGTGATATATATCCGGACACCTACTGTCCGGACACTAGGTGTCCAGAAATATATTGCGCTTCACACCGCAATATTGCGCACTTGGTGTCCAGAAATATATTGCGCTTCATACCGCAAAATATTTCTGGACAGTAGGTGTCCAGAAATATATTGCGCTTCATACCGCAAAATATTTCTGGACAGTAGGTGTCCAGAAATATATTGCGCACCATACCGCAATATTGCGCACTTGGTGTCCAGAAATAATTGCGCACCATACCGCAAAATACCGCAAAATATTTCTGGACACTAGGTGTCCAGAAATATATTGCGCTTCATACCGCAAAATATTTCTGGACAGTAGGTGTCCAGAAATATATTGCGCGCCATACCGCAAAATATTTCTGGATAGTAGGTGTCCAGAAATATATTGCGCGCCATACCGCAAAATATTTGTGGACACTAGGTGTTCAGAAATATATTGCGCGCCATACCGCAAAATATTTCTGGATAGTAGGTGTCCAGAAATATATTGCGCGCCATACCGCAAAATATTTCTATATATTGCGCGCCATACCGCAAAACACTAGGTGTCCAGAAATATATTGCGCACCATACCGCAAAATATTTCTGGACAGTGGGTGTCCAGAAATATATTGCGCGCCATACCGCAAAATATTTGTGGACACTTGGTGTCCAGAAATATATTGCGCGCCATACCGCAAAATATTTCTCGACAGTAGGTGTCCAGAAATATATTGCGCACCATACCGCAAAATATTTCTGGACGGTAGGCGTCCAGAAAAATATTGCGCGCCATACCGTAAAATATTTGTGGACACTTGGTGTCCAGAAACATATTGCGCGCCATACCGCAAAATATTTGTGGACACTTGGTGTCCAGAAATATATTGCGCGCCATACCGCAAAATATTTGTGGACACTTGGTGTCCAGAAATATATTGCGCGCCATACCGCAAAATATTTGTGGACACTTGGTGTCCAGAAATATATTGCGCCCCATACCGCAAAATATTTCTGGACAGTAGGTGTCCAGAAATATATTGCGCGCCATACCGCAAAATATTTCTGGACAGTAGGTGTCCAGAAATATATTGCGCGCCATACCGCAAAATATTTCTGGACAGTAGGTGTCCAGAAATATATTGCGCGCCATACCGCAAAATATTTGTGGACACTTGGTGTCCAGAAATATATTGCGCGCCATACCGCAAAATATTTCTGGACACTTGGTGTCCAGAAATATATTGCGCGCCATACCGAAAAATATTTCTGGACAGTAGGTGTCCAGAAATATATTGCGCGCCATACCGAAAAATATTTGTGGACACTTGGTGTCCAGAAATATATTGCGCGCCATACCGCAAAATATTTCTGGACAGTAGGTGTCCAGAAATATATTGCGCGCCATACCGCAAAATATTTGTGGACAGTAGGTGTCCAAAAATATATTGCGCGCCATACCGCAAAATATTTGTGGACACTTGGTGTCCAGAAATATATTGCGCGCCATACTGCAAAATATTTCTGGACAGTAGGTGTCCAGAAATATATTGCGCGCCATACCGCAAAATATTTCTGGACAGTAGGTGTCCAGAAATATATTGCGCGCCATACCGCAAAATATTTGTGGACAGTAGGTGTCCAAAAATATATTGCGCGCCATACCGCAAAATATTTGTGGACACTTGGTGTCCAGAAATATATTGCGCGCCATACTGCAAAATATTTCTGGACAGTAGGTGTCCAGAAATATATTGCGCGCCATACCGCAAAATATTTCTGGACAGTAGGTGTCCAGAAATATATTGCGCGCCATACCGCAAAATATTTGTGGACAGTAGGTGTCCAAAAATATATTGCGCGCCATACCGCAAAATATTTGTGGACACTTGGTGTCCAGAAATATATTGCGCGCCATACTGCAAAATATTTCTGGACAGCAGGTGTCCAGAAATATATTGCGCGCCATACCGCAAAATATTTCTGGACAGAAGGTGTCCAGAAATATATTGCGCGCCATACCGCAAAATATTTGTGGACAGTAGGTGTTCAGAAATATATTGCGCGCCGTACCGCAAAATATTTGTGGACACTTGGTGTCCAGAAATATATTGCGCGCCATACCGCAAAATATTTCTGGACAGTAGGTGTCCAGAAATAATTGCGCACCATACCGCAAAATACCGCAAAATATTTCTGGACACTAGGTGTCCAGAAATATATTGCGCTTCATACCGCAAAATATTTCTGGACAGTAGGTGTCCAGAAATATATTGCGCGCCATACCGCAAAATATTTCTGGATAGTAGGTGTCCAGAAATATATTGCGCGCCATACCGCAAAATATTTGTGGACACTAGGTGTCCAGAAATATATTGCGCGCCATACCGCAAAATATTTCTGGATAGTAGGTGTCCAGAAATATATTGCGCTCCATACCGCAAAATATTTCTATATATTGCGCGCCATACCGCAAAACACTAGGTGTCCAGAAATATATTGCGCACCATACCGCAAAATATTTCTGGACAGTAGGTGTCCAGAAATGTATTGCGCGCCATACCGCAAAATATTTGTGGACACTTGGTGTCCAGAAATATATTGCGCGCCATACCGCAAAATATTTGTGGACACTTGGTGTCCAGAAGTATATTGCGCGCCATACCGCAAAATATTTCTGGACAGTAGGTGTCCAGAAATATATTGCGCGCCATACCGCAAAATATTTCTGGACAGTAGGTGTCCAGAAATATATTGCGCGCCATACCGCAAAATATTTCTGGACAGTAGGTGTCCAGAAATATATTGCGCGCCATACCGCAAAATATTTCTGGACAGTAGGTGTCCAGAAATATATTGCGCGCCATACCGCAAAATATTTCTGGACAGTAGGTGTCCAGAAATATATTGCGCGCCATACCGCAAAATATTTCCAGAAATATATTGCGCGCCCTACCGCAAAATATTTCTGGACAGTAGGTGTCCAGAAATATATTGCGCGCCATACCGCAAAATATTTCTGGACAGTAGGTGTCCAGAAATATATTGCGCGCCATACCGCAAAATATTTCTGGACAGTAGGTGTCCAGAAATATATTGCGCGCCATACCGCAAAATATTTCTGGACAGTAGGTGTCCAGAAATATATTGCGCGCCATACCGCAAAATATTTCTGGACAGTAGGTGTCCAGAAATATATTGCGCGCCATACCGCAAAATATTTCTGGACAGTAGGTGTCCAGAAATATATTGCGCGCCATACCGCAAAATATTTCTGGACAGTAGGTGTCCAGAAATATATTGCGCGCCATACCGCAAAATATTTCTGGACAGCAGGTGTCCAGAAATATATTGCGCGCCATACCGCAAAATATTTCTGGACAGTAGGTGTCCAGAAATATATTGCGCGCCATACCGCAAAATATTTCTGGACAGTAGGTGTCCAGAAATATATTGCGCGCCATACCGCAAAATATTTCTGGACAGTAGGTGTCCAGAAATATATTGCGCGCCATACCGCAAAATATTTGTGGACACTTGGTGTCCAGAAATATACTGCGCGCCATACCGCAAAATATTTCTGGACAGTAGGTGTCCAGAAATATATTGCGCGCCACACCGCAAAATATTTCTGGACAGTAGGTGTCCAGAAATATATTGCGCGCCACACCGCAAAATATTTCTGGACAGTAGGTGTCCAGAAATATATTGCGCGCCATACCGCAAAATATTTCTGGACAGTAGGTGTCCAGAAATATATTGCGCGCCATAGCGCAAAAAATTTCTGGACAGTAGGTGTCCAGAAATATATTGCGCGCCATACCGCAAAATATTTGTGGACAGTAGGTGTCCAGGAATATATTGCGCGCCATACCGCAAAATATTTGTGGACAGTAGGTGTCCAGAAATATATTGCGCGCCATACCGCAAAATATTTGTGGACACTTGGTGTCCAGAAATATACTGCGCGCCATACCGCAAAATATTTCTGGACAGTAGGTGTCCAGAAATATATTGCGCGCCACACCGCAAAATATTTCTGGACAGTAGGTGTCCAGAAATATATTGCGCGCCATACCGCAAAATATTTCTGGACAGTAGGTGTCCAGAAATATATTGCGCGCCATACCGCAAAATATTTCTGGACAGTAGGTGTCCAGAAATATATTGCGCGCCATACCGCAAAATATTTCTGGACAGTAGGTGTCCAGAAATATATTGCGCGCCATACCGCAAAATATTTCCAGAAATATATTGCGCGCCATACCGCAAAATATTTCTGGACAGTAGGTGTCCAGAAATATATTGCGCGCCATACCGCAAAATATTTGTGGACACTTGGTGTCCAGAAATAACACCTACTGTGTCCAGAAATATATTGCGCTTCATACCGCAAAATATTTCTGGACAGTAGGTGTCCAGAAATATATTACGCACCATACCGCAATATTGCGCACTTGGTGTCCAGAAATAATTGCGCACCATACCGCAAAATACCGCAAAATATTTCTGGACACTAGGTGTCCAGAAATATATTGCGCTTCATACCGCAAAATATTTCTGGACAGTAGGTGTCCAGAAATATATTGCGCGCCATACCGCAAAATATTTCTGGATAGTAGGTGTCCAGAAATATATTGCGCGCCATACCGCAAAATATTTCTATATATTGCGCGCCATACCGCAAAACACTAGGTGTCCAGAAATATATTGCGCACCATACCGCAAAATATTTCTGGACAGTGGGTGTCCAGAAATATATTGCGCGCCATACCGCAAAATATTTGTGGACACTTGGTGTCCAGAAATATATTGCGCGCCATACCGCAAAATATTTCTGGACACTTGGTGTCCAGAAATATATTGCGCGCCATACCGAAAAATATTTCTGGACAGTAGGTGTCCAAAAATATATTGCGCGCCATACCGAAAAATATTTGTGGACACTTGGTGTCCAGAAATATATTGCGCCCCATACCGCAAAATATTTCTGGACAGTAGGTGTCCAGAAATATATTGCGCGCCATACCGCAAAATATTTGTGGACAGTAGGTGTCCAAAAATATATTGCGCGCCATACCGCAAAATATTTGTGGACACTTGGTGTCCAGAAATATATTGCGCGCCATACTGCAAAATATTTCTGGACAGTAGGTGTCCAGAAATATATTGCGCGCCATACCGCAAAATATTTCTGGACAGTAGGTGTCCAGAAATATATTGCGCACCATACCGCAAAATATTTCTGGACGGTAGGCGTCCAGAAAAATATTGCGCGCCATACCGTAAAATATTTGTGGACACTTGGTGTCCAGAAACATATTGCGCGCCATACCGCAAAATATTTGTGGACACTTGGTGTCCAGAAATATATTGCGCGCCATACCGCAAAATATTTGTGGACACTTGGTGTCCAGAAATATATTGCGCGCCATACCGCAAAATATTTGTGGACACTTGGTGTCCAGAAATATATTGCGCCCCATACCGCAAAATATTTCTGGACAGTAGGTGTCCAGAAATATATTGCGCGCCATACCGCAAAATATTTCTGGACAGTAGGTGTCCAGAAATATATTGCGCGCCATACCGCAAAATATTTCTGGACAGTAGGTGTCCAGAAATATATTGCGCGCCATACCGCAAAATATTTGTGGACACTTGGTGTCCAGAAATATATTGCGCGCCATACCGCAAAATATTTCTGGACACTTGGTGTCCAGAAATATATTGCGCGCCATACCGAAAAATATTTCTGGACAGTAGGTGTCCAAAAATATATTGCGCGCCATACCGAAAAATATTTGTGGACACTTGGTGTCCAGAAATATATTGCGCCCCATACCGCAAAATATTTCTGGACAGTAGGTGTCCAGAAATATATTGCGCGCCATACCGCAAAATATTTGTGGACAGTAGGTGTCCAAAAATATATTGCGCGCCATACCGCAAAATATTTGTGGACACTTGGTGTCCAGAAATATATTGCGCGCCATACTGCAAAATATTTCTGGACAGTAGGTGTCCAGAAATATATTGCGCGCCATACCGCAAAATATTTCTGGACAGTAGGTGTCCAGAAATATATTGCGCGCCATACCGCAAAATATTTGTGGACAGTAGGTGTCCAAAAATATATTGCGCGCCATACCGCAAAATATTTGTGGACACTTGGTGTCCAGAAATATATTGCGCGCCATACTGAAAAATATTTCTGGACAGTAGGTGTCCAGAAATATATTGCGCGCCATACCGCAAAATATTTCTGGACAGTAGGTGTCCAAAAATATATTGCGCGCCATACCGCAAAATATTTGTGGACACTTGGTGTCCAGAAATATATTGCGCCCCATACTGCAAAATATTTCTGGACAGTAGGTGTCCAGAAATATATTGCGCGCCATACCGCAAAATATTTCTGGACAGTAGGTGTCCAGAAATATATTGCGCGCCATACCGCAAAATATTTGTGGACAGTAGGTGTCCAAAAATATATTGCGCGCTGGACAGCAGGTGTCCAGAAATATATTGCGCGCCATACCGCAAAATATTTCTGGACAGTAGGTGTCCAGAAATATATTGCGCGCCATACCGCAAAATATTTGTGGACAGTAGGTGTCCAAAAATATATTGCGCGCCATACCGCAAAATATTTGTGGACACTTGGTGTCCAGAAATATATTGCGCGCCATACTGCAAAATATTTCTGGACAGTAGGTGTTCAGAAATATATTGCGCGCCGTACCGCAAAATATTTGTGGACACTTGGTGTCCAGAAATATATTGCGCGCCATACCGCAAAATATTTCTGGATAGTAGGTGTCCAGAAATATATTGCGCTTCATACCGCAAAATATTTCTGGACAGTAGGTGTCCAGAAATATATTGCGCGCCATACCGCAAAATATTTCTGGATAGTAGGTGTCCAGAAATATATTGCGCGCCATACCGCAAAATATTTGTGGACACTAGGTGTCCAGAAATATATTGCGCGCCATACCGCAAAATATTTCTGGATAGTAGGTGTCCAGAAATATATTGCGCGCCATACCGCAAAATATTTCTATATATTGCGCGCCATACCGCAAAACACTAGGTGTCCAGAAATATATTGCGCACCATACCGCAAAATATTTCTGGACAGTAGGTGTCCAGAAATGTATTGCGCGCCATACCGCAAAATATTTGTGGACACTTGGTGTCCAGAAATATATTGCGCGCCATACCGCAAAATATTTCTGGACACTTGGTGTCCAGAAGTATATTGCGCGCCATACCGCAAAATATTTCTGGACAGTAGGTCCAGTCCAGAAATATATTGCGCGCCATACCGCAAAATATTTCTGGACAGTAGGTGTCCAGAAATATATTGCGCGCCATACCGCAGTGTGTGTCCAGAAATATTTTGCGGAAATATTTATGCGGAGAAATATTTTGCGGTATGGCGCGCAATATATTTCTGGACACCTACTGTCCAGAAATATTTTGCGCGCCATACTGCAAAATATTTCTGGACAGTAGGTGTCCAGAAATATATTGCGCGCCATACCGCAAAATATTTCTGGACAGTAGGTGTCCAGAAATATATTGCGCGCCATACCGCAAAATATTTGTGGACAGTAGGTGTCCAGAAATATATTGCGCGCCATACCGCAAAATATTTGTGGACACTTGGTGTCCAGAAATATATTGCGCGCCATACTGAAAAATATTTCTGGACAGTAGGTGTCCAGAAATATATTGCGCGCCATACCGCAAAATATTTCTGGACAGTAGGTGTCCAAAAATATATTGCGCGCCATACCGCAAAATATTTGTGGACACTTGGTGTCCAGAAATATATTGCGCGCCATACTGCAAAATATTTCTGGACAGTAGGTGTCCAGAAATATATTGCGCGCCATACCGCAAAATATTTCTGGACAGTAGGTGTCCAGAAATATATTGCGCGCCATACCGCAAAATATTTGTGGACACTTGGTGTCCAGAAATATATTGCGCGCCATACCGCAAAATATTTCTGGACACTTGGTGTCCAGAAATATATTGCGCGCCATACCGAAAAATATTTCTGGACAGTAGGTGTCCAGAAATATATTGCGCACCATACCGCAAAATATTTGTGGACACTTGGTGTCCAGAAATATATTGCGCGCCATACCGCAAAATATTTCTGGACACTTGGTGTCCAGAAATATATTGCGCGCCATACCGAAAAATATTTCTGGACAGTAGGTGTCCAGAAATATATTGCGCGCCATACCGAAAAATATTTGTGGACACTTGGTGTCCAGAAATATATTGCGCGCCATACCGCAAAATATTTCTGGACAGTAGGTGTCCAGAAATATATTGCGCGCCATACCGCAAAATATTTGTGGACAGTAGGTGTCCAAAAATATATTGCGCGCCATACCGCAAAATATTTGTGGACACTTGGTGTCCAGAAATATATTGCGCGCCATACTGCAAAATATTTCTGGACAGTAGGTGTCCAGAAATATATTGCGCGCCATACCGCAAAATATTTCTGGACAGTAGGTGTCCAGAAATATATTGCGCGCCATACCGCAAAATATTTGTGGACAGTAGGTGTCCAAAAATATATTGCGCGCCATACCGCAAAATATTTGTGGACACTTGGTGTCCAGAAATATATTGCGCGCCATACTGAAAAATATTTCTGGACAGTAGGTGTCCAGAAATATATTGCGCGCCATACCGCAAAATATTTCTGGACAGTAGGTGTCCAAAAATATATTGCGCGCCATACCGCAAAATATTTGTGGACACTTGGTGTCCAGAAATATATTGCGCGCCATACTGCAAAATATTTCTGGACAGTAGGTGTCCAGAAATATATTGCGCGCCATACCGCAAAATATTTCTGGACAGTAGGTGTCCAGAAATATATTGCGCGCCATACCGCAAAATATTTGTGGACAGTAGGTGTCCAAAAATATATTGCGCGCTGGACAGCAGGTGTCCAGAAATATATTGCGCGCCATACCGCAAAATATTTCTGGACAGTAGGTGTCCAGAAATATATTGCGCGCCATACCGCAAAATATTTGTGGACAGTAGGTGTCCAAAAATATATTGCGCGCCATACCGCAAAATATTTGTGGACACTTGGTGTCCAGAAATATATTGCGCGCCATACTGCAAAATATTTCTGGACAGTAGGTGTTCAGAAATATATTGCGCGCCGTACCGCAAAATATTTGTGGACACTTGGTGTCCAGAAATATATTGCGCGCCATACCGCAAAATATTTGTGGACACTTGGTGTCCAGAAATATATTGCGCGCCATACCGCAAAATACCGCAAAATATTTCTGGACACTAGGTGTCCAGAAATATATTGCGCTTCATACCGCAAAATATTTCTGGACAGTAGGTGTCCAGAAATATATTGCGCGCCATACCGCAAAATATTTCTGGATAGTAGGTGTCCAGAAATATATTGCGCGCCATACCGCAAAATATTTGTGGACACTTGGTGTCCAGAAATATATTGCGCGCCATACTGCAAAATATTTCTGGACAGTAGGTGTCCAGAAATATATTGCGCGCCATACCGCAAAATATTTCTGGACAGTAGGTGTCCAGAAATATATTGCGCGCCATACCGCAAAATATTTGTGGACAGTAGGTGTCCAAAAATATATTGCGCGCCATACCGCAAAATATTTGTGGACACTTGGTGTCCAGAAATATATTGCGCGCCATACTGAAAAATATTTCTGGACAGTAGGTGTCCAGAAATATATTGCGCGCCATACCGCAAAATATTTCTGGACAGTAGGTGTCCAGAAATATATTGCGCGCCATACCGCAAAATATTTCTGGACAGTAGGTGTCCAGAAATATATTGCGCGCCATACCGCAAAATATTTCTGGACAGTAGGTGTCCAGAAATATATTGCGCGCCATACCGCAAAATATTTGTGGACAGTAGGTGTCCAAAAATATATTGCGCGCCATACCGCAAAATATTTGTGGACACTTGGTGTCCAGAAATATATTGCGCGCCATACTGCAAAATATTTCTGGACAGTAGGTGTTCAGAAATATATTGCGCGCCGTACCGCAAAATATTTGTGGACACTTGGTGTCCAGAAATATATTGCGCGCCATACCGCAAAATATTTGTGGACACTTGGTGTCCAGAAATATATTGCGCGCCATACCGCAAAATACCGCAAAATATTTCTGGACACTAGGTGTCCAGAAATATATTGCGCTTCATACCGCAAAATATTTCTGGACAGTAGGTGTCCAGAAATATATTGCGCGCCATACCGCAAAATATTTCTGGATAGTAGGTGTCCAGAAATATATTGCGCGCCATACCGCAAAATATTTGTGGACACTTGGTGTCCAGAAATATATTGCGCGCCATACTGCAAAATATTTCTGGACAGTAGGTGTCCAGAAATATATTGCGCGCCATACCGCAAAATATTTCTGGACAGTAGGTGTCCAGAAATATATTGCGCGCCATACCGCAAAATATTTGTGGACAGTAGGTGTCCAAAAATATATTGCGCGCCATACCGCAAAATATTTGTGGACACTTGGTGTCCAGAAATATATTGCGCGCCATACTGAAAAATATTTCTGGACAGTAGGTGTCCAGAAATATATTGCGCGCCATACCGCAAAATATTTCTGGACAGTAGGTGTCCAGAAATATATTGCGCGCCATACCGCAAAATATTTCTGGACAGTAGGTGTCCAGAAATATATTGCGCGCCATACCGCAAAATATTTCTGGACAGTAGGTGTCCAGAAATATATTGCGCGCCATACCGCAAAATATTTCTGGACAGTAGGTGTCCAGAAATATATTGCGCGCCATACCGCAAAATATTTCTGGACAGTAGGTGTCCAGAAATATATTGCGCGCCATACCGCAAAATATTTCTGGACAGTAGGTGTCCAGAAATATATTGCGCGCCATACCGCAAAATATTTCTGGACAGTAGGTGTCCAGAAATATATTGCGCGCCATACCGCAAAATATTTCTGGACAGTAGTTGTCCAGAAATATATTGCGCGCCATACCGCAAAATATTTCTGGACAGTAGATGTCCAGAAATATATTGCGCGCCATACCGCAAAATATTTCTGGACAGTAGGTGTCCAGAAATATATTGCGCGCCATACCGCAAAATATTTCTGGACAGTAGGTGTCCAGAAATATATTGCGCGCCATACCGCAAAATATTTCTGGACAGTAGGTGTCCAGAAATATATTGTGCGCCATACCGCAAAATATTTCCAGAAATATATTGCGCGCCATACCGCAAAATATTTCTGGACAGTAGGTGTCCAGAAATATATTGCGCGCCATACCGCAAAATATTTCTGGACAGTAGGTGTCCAGAAATATATTGCGCGCCATACCGCAAAATATTTCTGGACAGTAGGTGTCCAGAAATATATTGCGCGCCATACCGCAAAATATTTTTGGACAGTAGGTGTCCAGAAATATATTGCGCGCCATACCGCAAAATATTTCTGGACAGCAGGTGTCCAGAAATATATTGCGCGCCATACCGCAAAATATTTCTGGACAGTAGGTGTCCAGAAATATATTGCGCGCCATACCGCAAAATATTTCTGGACAGTAGGTGTCCAGAAATATATTGCGCGCCATACCGCAAAATATTTCTGGACAGTAGGTGTCCAGAAATATATTGCGCGCCATACCGCAAAATATTTGTGGACACTTGGTGTCCAGAAATATACTGCGCGCCATACCGCAAAATATTTCTGGACAGTAGGTGTCCAGAAATATATTGCGCGCCACACCGCAAAATATTTCTGGACAGTAGGTGTCCAGAAATATATTGCGCGCCACACCGCAAAATATTTCTGGACAGTAGGTGTCCAGAAATATATTGCGCGCCATACCGCAAAATATTTCTGGACAGTAGGTGTCCAGAAATATATTGCGCGCCATACCGCAAAAAATTTCTGGACAGTAGGTGTCCAGAAATATATTGCGCGCCATACCGCAAAATATTTGTGGACAGTAGGTGTCCAGAAATATATTGCGCGCCATACCGCAAAATATTTCTGGACAGTAGGTGTCCAGAAATATATTGCGCGCCATACCGCAAAATATTTGTGGACACTTGGTGTCCAGAAATATACTGCGCGCCATACCGCAAAATATTTCTGGACAGTAGGTGTCCAGAAATATATTGCGCGCCACACCGCAAAATATTTCTGGACAGTAGGTGTCCAGAAATATATTGCGCGCCATACCGCAAAATATTTCTGGACAGTAGGTGTCCAGAAATATATTGCGCGCCATAGCGCAAAAAATTTCTGGACAGTAGGTGTCCAGAAATATATTGCGCGCCATACCGCAAAATATTTGTGGACAGTAGGTGTCCAGAAATATATTGCGCGCCATACCGCAAAATATTTCTGGACAGTAAATGTCCAGAAATATATTGCGCGCCATACCGCAAAATATTTCTGGACAGTAGGTGTTTGCGCGCCTGGACAGTAGGTGTCCAGAAATATATATATGGACAGTAGGTGTCCAGAAATATATTGCGCGCCATGCCGCAAAATATTTCTGGACAGTGAGTGTCCAGAAATATATTGCGCGCCATACCGCAAAATATTTCTGGACAGCAGGTTTCCAGAAATATATTGCGCGTTATACCGCAAAATATTTCTGGACAGCAGGTTTCCAGAAATATATTGTGCGTTATACCGCAAAATATTTCTGGACAGTAGGTGTCCAGAAATATATTGCGCGCCATACCGCAAAATATTTCTGGACAGTAGGTGTCCAGAAATATATTGCGCGCCATACCGCAAAATTTTTCTGGACAGTAAGTGTCCAGAAATATATTGCGCGCCATACCGCAAAATATTTCTGGACAGTAGGTGTCCAGAAATATATTGCGCGCCATACCGCAAAATATTTCTGGACAGTAGGTGTCCAGAAATATATTGCGCGCCATACCGCAAAATATTTCTGGACAGTAGGTGTCCAGAAATATATTGCGCGCCATACCGCAAAATATTTCTGGACAGTAGGTGTCCAGAAATATATTGCGCGCCATACCGCAAAATATTTCTGGACAGTAGGTGTCCAGAAATATATTGCGCGCCATACCGCAAAATATTTCCAGAAATATATTGCGCGCCATACCGCAAAATATTTCTGGACAGTAGGTGTCCAGAAATATATTGCGCGCCATACCGCAAAATATTTCTGGAGAGTAGGTGTCCAGAAATATATTGAGCGCCATACCGCAGAATATTTGTGGACACTTGGTGTCCAGAAATATATTGCGCGCCATACCGCAAAATATTTCTGGACAGTAGGTGTCCAGAAATATATTGCGCGCCATACCGCAAAATATTTCTGGACAGTAGGTGTCCAGAAATATATTGCGCGCCACACCGCAAAATATTTCTGGACAGTAGGTGTCCAGAAATATATTGCGCGCCATACCGCAAAATATTTCTGGACAGTAGGTGTCCAGAAATATATTGCGCGACATACCGCAAAATATTTCTGGACAGTAGGTGTCCAGAAATATATGGCGCGCTATACCGCAAAATATTTCTGGACAGTAGGTGTCCAGAAATATATTGCGCGCCTGGACAGTAGGTGTCCAGAAATATATATATGGACAGTAGGTGTCCAGAAATATATTGCGCGCCATACCGCAAAATATTTCTGGACAGCAGGTTTCCAGAAGTATATTGCGCGTTATACCGCAAAATATTTCTGGACAGCAGGTTTCCAGAAATATATTGTGCGTTATACCGCAAAATATTTCTGGACAGTAGGTGTCCAGAAATATATTGCGCGCCATACCGCAAAATATTTCTGGACAGTAGGTGTCCAGAAATATATTGCGCGCCATACCGCAAAATATTTCTGGACAGTAGGTGTCCAGAAATATATTGCGCGCCATACCGCAAAATATTTCTGGACAGTAGGTGTCCAGAAATATATTGCGCGCCATACCGCAAAATATTTCTGGACAGTAGGTGTCCAGAAATATATTGCGCGCCATACCGCAAAATATTTCTGGACAGTAGGTGTCCAGAAATATATTGCGCGCCATACCGCAAAATATTTCCAGAAATATATTGCGCGCCATACCGCAAAATATTTCTGGACAGTAGGTGTCCAGAAATATATTGCGCGCCATACCGCAAAATATTTCTGGACAGTAGGTGTCCAGAAATATATTGAGCGCCATACCGCAAAATATTTGTGGACACTTGGTGTCCAGAAATATATTGCGCGCCATACCGCAAAATATTTCTGGACAGTAGGTGTCCAGAAATATATTGCGCGCCATACCGCAAAATATTTCTGGACAGTAGGTGTCCAGAAATATATTGCGCGCCACACCGCAAAATATTTCTGGACAGTAGGTGTCCAGAAATATATTGCGCGCCATACCGCAAAATATTTCTGGACAGTAAGTGTCCAGAAATATATTGCGCGCCATACCGCAAAATATTTCTGGACAGCAGGTTTCCAGAAATATATTGTGCGTTATACCGCAAAATATTTCTGGACAGTAGGTGTCCAGAAATATATTGCGCGCCATACCGCAAAATATTTCTGGACAGTAGGTGTCCAGAAATATATTGCGCGCCATACCGCAAAATATTTCTGGACAGTAGGTGTCCAGAAATATATTGCGCGCCATACCGCAAAATATTTCTGGACAGTAGGTGTCCAGAAATATATTGCGCGCCATACCGCAAAATATTTCTGGACAGTAGGTGTCCAGAAATATATTGCGCGCCATACCGCAAAATATTTCTGGACAGTAGGTGTCCAGAAATATATTGCGCGCCATACCGCAAAATATTTGTGGACACTTGGTGTCCAGAAATATATTGCGCGACATACCGCAAAATATTTCTGGACAGTAGGTGTCCAGAAATATATTGCGCGCCATACCGCAAAATATTTCTGGACAGTAGGTGTCCAGAAATATATTGCGCGCCATACCGCAAAATATTTCTGGACAGTAGGTGTCCAGAAATATATTGCGCGCCATACCGCAAAATATTTCTGGACAGTAGGTGTCCAGAAATATATTGCGCGCCATACCGCAAAATATTTCTGGACAGTAGGTGTCCAGAAATATATTGCGCGCCATACCGCAAAATATTTCTGGACAGTAGGTGTCCAGAAATATATTGCGCGCCATACCGCAAAATATTTGTGGACACTTGGTGTCCAGAAATATATTGCGCGCCATACCGCAAAATATTTGTGGACACTTGGTGTCCAGAAATATATTGCGCGCCACACCGCAAAATATTTCTGGACAGTAGGTGTCCAGAAATATATTGCGCGCCATACCGCAAAATATTTCTGGACAGTAGGTGTCCAGAAATATATTGCGCGCCATACCGCAAAATATTTGTGGACACTTGGTGTCCAGAAATGTATTGCGCGCCATACCGCAAAATATTTCTGGACAGTAGGTGTCCAGAAATATATTCCGCGCCATACCGCAAAATATTTCTGGACAATAGGTGTCCAGAAATATATTGCGCGCCATACCGCAAAATATTTCTGGACAGTAGGTGTCCAGAAATATATTGCGCGCCATACCGCAAAATATTTCTGGACAGTAGGTGTCCAGAAATATATTGCGCGCCATACCGCAAAATATTTGTGGACACTTGGTGTCCAGAAATATATTGCGCGCCATACCGCAAAATATTTGTGGACACTTGGTGTCCAGAAATATATTGCGCGCCATACCGCAAAATATTTCTGGACAGTAGGTGTCCAGAAATATATTGCGCGCCATACCGCAAAATATTTGTGGACACTTGGTGTCCAGAAATATATTGCGCGCCATACCGCAAAATATTTCTGGACAGTAGGTGTCCAGAAATATATTGCGCGCCATACCGCAAAATATTTTTGGACAGTAGGTGTCCAGAAATATATTGCGCGCCATACCGCAAAATATTTTTGGACAGTAGGTGTCCAGAAATATATTGCGCGCCATACCGCAAAATATTTCTGGACAGTAGGTGTCCAGAAATATATTGCGCGCCATACCGCAAAATATTTCTGGACAGTAGGTGTCCAGAAATATATTGCGCGCCATACCGCAAAATATTTGTGGACACTTGGTGTCCAGAAATATATTGCGCGCCATACCGCAAAATATTTCTGGACAGTAGGTGTCCAGAAATATATTGCGCGCCATACCGCAAAATATTTTTGGACAGTAGGTGTCCAGAAATATATTGCGCGCCATACCGCAAAATATTTCTGGACAGTAGGTGTCCGGAAATATATTGCGCGCCATACCGCAAAATATTTCTGGACAGTAGGTGTCCAGAAATATATTGCGCGCCATACCGCAAAATATTTGTGGACACTTGGTGTCCAGAAATATATTGCGCGCCATACCGCAAAATATTTCTGGACAGTAGGTGTCCAGAAATATATTGCGCGCCATACCGCAAAATATTTCTGGGCAGTAGGTGTCCAGAAATATATTGCGCGCCATACCGCAAAATATTTCTGGACAGTAGGTGTCCAGAACACCTACTGTGTCCAGAAATATATTGCGCGCCATACCGCAAAATATTTCTGGACACTTGGTGTCCAGAAATATATTGCGCGCCATACCGCAAAATATTTCTGGACAGTAGGTGTCCAGAACACCTACTGTGTCCAGAAATATATTGCGCGCCATACCGCAAAATATTTCTGGACACTTGGTGTCCAGAAATATATTGCGCGCCATACCGCAAAATATTTCTGGACAGTAGATGTCCAGAAATATATTGCGCGCCATACCGCAAAATATTTCTGGACAGTAGGTGTCCAGAAATATATTGCGCGCCATACCGCAAAATATTTCTGGGCAGTAGGTGTCCAGAAATATATTGCGCGCCATACCGCAAAATATTTCTGGACAGTAGGTGTCCAGAACACCTACTGTGTCCAGAAATATATTGCGCGCCATACCGCAAAATATTTCTGGACACTTGGTGTCCAGAAATATATTGCGCGCCATACCGCAAAATATTTCTGGACAGTAGGTGTCCAGAACACCTACTGTGTCCAGAAATATATTGCGCGCCATACCGCAAAATATTTCTGGACACTTGGTGTCCAGAAATATATTGCGCGCCACACCGCAAAATATTTCTGGACAGTAGGTGTCCAGAAATATATTGCGCGCCATACCGCAAAATATTTGTGGACACTTGGTGTCCAGAAATATATTGCGCGCCATACCGCAAAATATTTCTGGACAGTAGGTGTCCAGAACACCTACTGTGTCCAGAAATATATTGCGCGCCATACCGCAAAATATTTCTGGACACTTGGTGTCCAGAAATATATTGCGCGCCACACCGCAAAATATTTCTGGACAGTAGGTGTCCAGAACACCTACTGTGTCCAGAAATATATTGCGCGCCATACCGCAAAATATTTCTGGACAGTAGGTGTCCAGAAATATATTGCGCGCCATACCGCAAAATATTTCTGGACAGTAGGTGTCCAGAAATATATTGCGCGCCATACCGCAAAATATTTGTGGACACTTGGTGTCCAGAAATATATTGCGCGCCATACCGCAAAATATTTCTGGACAGTAGGTGTCCAGAACACCTACTGTGTCCAGAAATATATTGCGCGCCATACCGCAAAATATTTCTGGACACTTGGTGTCCAGAAATATATTGCGCGCCACACCGCAAAATATTTCTGGACAGTAGGTGTCCAGAAATATATTGCGCGCCATACCGCAAAATATTTCTGGACAGTAGGTGTCCAGAAATATATTGCGCGCCATACCGCAAAATATTTGTGGACACTTGGTGTCCAGAAATATATTGCGCGCCATACCGCAAAATATTTCTGGACAGTAGGTGTCCAGAAATATATTGCGCGCCATACCGCAAAATATTTCTGGACAGTAGGTGTCCAGAAATATATTGCGCGCCATACCGCAAAATATTTGTGGACACTTGGTGTCCAGAAATATATTGCGCGCCATACCGCAAAATATTTGTGGACACTTGGTGTCCAGAAATATATTGCGCGCCATACCGCAAAATATTTCTGGACACTTGGTGTCCAGAAATATATTGCGCGCCATACCGCAAAATATTTCTGGACAGTAGGTGTCCAGAAATATATTGCGCGCCATACCGCAAAATATTTTTGGACAGTAGGTGTCCAGAAATATATTGCGCGCCATACCGCAAAATATTTGTGGACACTTGGTGTCCAGAAATATATTGCGCGCCATACCGCAAAATATTTCTGGACAGTAGGTGTCCAGAAATATATTGCGCGCCATACCGCAAAATATTTGTGGACACTTGGTGTCCAGAAATATATTGCGCGCCATACCGCAAAATATTTCTGGACAGTAGGTGTCCAGAAATATATTGCGCGCCATACCGCAAAATATTTCTGGACAGTAGGTGTCCAGAAATATATTGCGCGCCATACCGCAAAATATTTGTGGACAGTAGGTGTCCAGAAATATATTGCGCGCCATACCGCAAAATATTTGTGGACACTTGGTGTCCAGAAATATATTGCGCGCCATACCGCAAAATATTTCTGGACAGTAGGTGTCCAGAAATATATTGCGCGCCATACCGCAAAATATTTCTGGACAGTAGGTGTCCAGAAATATATTGCGCGCCATACCGCAAAATATTTCTGGACAGTAGGTGTCCAGAAATATATTGCGCGCCATACCGCAAAATATTTGTGGACACTTGGTGTCCAGAAATATATTGCGCGCCATACCGCAAAATATTTCTGGACAGTAGGTGTCCAGAAATATATTGCGCGCCATACCGCAAAATATTTCTGGACAGTAGGTGTCCAGAAATATATTGCACGCCATACCGCAAAATATTTGTGGACACTTGGTGTCCAGAAATATATTGCGCGCCATACCGCAAAATATTTCTGGACAGTAGGTGTCCAGAAATATATTGCGCGCCATACCGCAAAATATTTCTGGACAGCAGGTGTCCAGAAATATATTGCGCGCCATACCGCAAAATATTTCTGGACAGTAGGTGTCCAGAAATATATTGCGCGCCATACCGCAAAATATTTCTGGACAGTAGGTGTCCAGAAATATATTGCGCGCCATACCGCAAAATATTTTTGGACAGTAGGTGTCCAGAAATATATTGCGCGCCATACCGCAAAATATTTCTGGACAGTAGGTGTCCAGAAATATATTGCGCGCCATACCGCAAAATATTTCTGGACAGTAGGTGTCCAGAAATATATTGCGCGCCATACCGCAAAATATTTCTGGACAGTAGGTGTCCAGAAATATATTGCGCGCCATACCGCAAAATATTTCTGGACAGTAGGTGTCCAGAAATATATTGCGCGCCATACCGCAAAATATTTCTGGACAGTAGGTGTCCAGAAATATATTGCGCGCCATACCGCAAAATATTTTTGGACAGTAGGTGTCCAGAAATATATTGCGCGCCATACCGCAAAATATTTCTGGACAGTAGGTGTCCAGAAATATATTGCGCGCCATACCGCAAAATATTTCTGGACAGTAGGTGTCCAGAAATATATTGCGCGCCAT
The DNA here is from genome assembly GCA_964034865.1 of Eristalis intricaria. Taxonomy (NCBI): domain Eukaryota; kingdom Metazoa; phylum Arthropoda; class Insecta; order Diptera; family Syrphidae; genus Eristalis; species Eristalis intricaria. The sequence continues at coordinate 138,848,709 of OZ035873.1, forward strand.
ACCGCAAAATATTTCTGGACAGTAGGTGTCCAGAAATATATTGCGCGCCATACCGCAAAATATTTCTGGACAGTAGGTGTCCAGAAATATATTGCGCGCCACACCGCAAAATATTTCTGGACAGTAGGTGTCCAGAAATATATTGCGCGCCATACCGCAAAATATTTCTGGACAGTAGGTGTCCAGAAATATATTGCGCGCCATAGCGCAAAAAATTTCTGGACAGTGGGTGTCCAGAAATATATTGCGCGCCATACCGCAAAATATTTGTGGACAGTAGGTGTCCAGAAATATATTGCGCGCCATACCTGGACAGTAGGTGTCCAGAAATATATTGCGCGCCATACCGCAAAATATTTCTGGACAGTAGGTGTCCAGAAATATATTGCGCGCCATACCGCAAAATATTTCTGGACAGTAGGTGTCCAGAAATATATTGCGCGCCACACCGCAAAATATTTCTGCACAGTAGGTGTCCAGAAATATATTGCGCGCCATACCGCAAAATATTTCTGGACAGTAGGTGTCCAGAAATATATTGCGCGCCATAGCGCAAAAAATTTCTGGACAGTGGGTGTCCAGAAATATATTGCGCGCCATACCGCAAAATATTTGTGGACAGTAGGTGTCCAGAAATATATTGCGCGCCATACCGCAAAATATTTCTGGACAGTAGGTGTCCAGAAATATATTGCGCGCCATACCGCAAAATATTTCTGGACAGTAGGTGTCCAGAAATATATTGCACGCCATACCGCAAAATATTTGTGGACACTTGGTGTCCAGAAATATATTGCGCGCCATACCGCAAAATATTTCTGGACAGTAGGTGTCCAGAAATATATTGCGCGCCATACCGCAAAATATTTCTGGACAGCAGGTGTCCAGAAATATATTGCGCGCCATACCGCAAAATATTTCTGGACAGTAGGTGTCCAGAAATATATTGCGCGCCATACCGCAAAATATTTCTGGACAGTAGGTGTCCAGAAATATATTGCGCGCCATACCGCAAAATATTTTTGGACAGTAGGTGTCCAGAAATATATTGCGCGCCATACCGCAAAATATTTCTGGACAGTAGGTGTCCAGAAATATATTGCGCGCCATACCGCAAAATATTTCTGGACAGTAGGTGTCCAGAAATATATTGCGCGCCATAGCGCAAAAAATTTCTGGACAGTGGGTGTCCAGAAATATATTGCGCGCCATACCGCAAAATATTTGTGGACAGTAGGTGTCCAGAAATATATTGCGCGCCATACCTGGACAGTAGGTGTCCAGAAATATATTGCGCGCCATACCGCAAAATATTTCTGGACAGTAGGTGTCCAGAAATATATTGCGCGCCATACCGCAAAATATTTCTGGACAGTAGGTGTCCAGAAATATATTGCGCGCCACACCGCAAAATATTTCTGCACAGTAGGTGTCCAGAAATATATTGCGCGCCATACCGCAAAATATTTCTGGACAGTAGGTGTCCAGAAATATATTGCGCGCCATAGCGCAAAAAATTTCTGGACAGTGGGTGTCCAGAAATATATTGCGCGCCATACCGCAAAATATTTGTGGACAGTAGGTGTCCAGAAATATATTGCGCGCCATACCGCAAAATATTTCTGGACAGTAGGTGTCCAGAAATATATTGCGCGCCATACCGCAAAATATTTCTGGACAGTAGGTGTCCAGAAATATATTGCGCGCCATACCGCAAAATATTTTTGGACAGTAGGTGTCCAGAAATATATTGCGCGCCATACCGCAAAATATTTTTGGACAGTAGGTGTCCAGAAATATATTGCGCGCCATACCGCAAAATATTTCTGGACAGTAGGTGTCCAGAAATATATTGCGCGCCATACCGCAAAATATTTCTGGACAGTAGGTGTCCAGAAATATATTGCGCGCCATACCGCAAAATATTTCTGGACAGCAGGTGTCCAGAAATATATTGCGCGCCATACCGCAAAATATTTCTGGACAGCAGGTGTCCAGAAATATATTGCGCGCCATACCGCAAAATATTTCTGGACAGTAGGTGTCCAGAAATATATTGCGCGCCATACCGCAAAATATTTCTGGACAGTAGGTGTCCAGAAATATATTGCGCGCCATACCGCAAAATATTTTTGGACAGTAGGTGTCCAGAAATATATTGCGCGCCATACCGCAAAATATTTCTGGACAGTAGGTGTCCAGAAATATATTGCGCGCCATACCGCAAAATATTTCTGGACAGTAGGTGTCCAGAAATATATTGCGCGCCATACCGCAAAATATTTCTGGACAGTAGGTGTCCAGAAATATATTGCGCGCCATACCGCAAAATATTTCTGGACAGTAGGTGTCCAGAAATATATTGCGCGCCATACCGCAAAATATTTCTGGACAGTAGGTGTCCAGAAATATATTGCGCGCCATACCGCAAAATATTTTTGGACAGTAGGTGTCCAGAAATATATTGCGCGCCATACCGCAAAATATTTCTGGACAGTAGGTGTCCAGAAATATATTGCGCGCCATACCGCAAAATATTTCTGGACAGTAGGTGTCCAGAAATATATTGCGCGCCATACCGCAAAATATTTCTGGACAGTAGGTGTCCAGAAATATATTGCGCGCCATACCGCAAAATATTTCTGGACAGTAGGTGTCCAGAAATATATTGCGCGCCACACCGCAAAATATTTCTGGACAGTAGGTGTCCAGAAATATATTGCGCGCCATACCGCAAAATATTTCTGGACAGTAGGTGTCCAGAAATATATTGCGCGCCATAGCGCAAAAAATTTCTGGACAGTGGGTGTCCAGAAATATATTGCGCGCCATACCGCAAAATATTTGTGGACAGTAGGTGTCCAGAAATATATTGCGCGCCATACCTGGACAGTAGGTGTCCAGAAATATATTGCGCGCCATACCGCAAAATATTTCTGGACAGTAGGTGTCCAGAAATATATTGCGCGCCATACCGCAAAATATTTCTGGACAGTAGGTGTCCAGAAATATATTGCGCGCCACACCGCAAAATATTTCTGCACAGTAGGTGTCCAGAAATATATTGCGCGCCATACCGCAAAATATTTCTGGACAGTAGGTGTCCAGAAATATATTGCGCGCCATAGCGCAAAAAATTTCTGGACAGTGGGTGTCCAGAAATATATTGCGCGCCATACCGCAAAATATTTGTGGACAGTAGGTGTCCAGAAATATATTGCGCGCCATACCTGGACAGTAGGTGTCCAGAAATATATTGCGCGCCATACCGCAAAATATTTCTGGACAGTAGGTGTCCAGAAATATATTGCGCGCCATACCGCAAAATATTTCTGGACAGTAGGTGTCCAGAAATATATTGCGCACCATACCGCAAAATATTTCTGGACAGTAGGTGTCCAGAAATATATTGCGCGCCATACCGCAAAATATTTGTGGACACTTGGTGTCCAGAAATATTTTGCGCGCCATACCGCAAAATATTTCTGGACAGTAGGTGTCCAGAAATATATTGCGCGCCACACCGCAAAATATTTCTGGACAGTAGGTGTCCACAAATATATTGCGCGCCATACCGCAAAATATTTCTGGACAGTAGGTGTCCAGAAATATATTGCGCGCCAAAGCGCAAAAAATTTCTGGACAGTAGGTGTCCAGAAATATATTGCGCGCCATACCGCAAAATATTTGTGGACAGTAGGTGTCCAGAAATATATTGCGCGCCATACCGCAAAATATTTCTGGACAGTAGGTGTCCAGAAATATATTGCGCGCCATACCGCAAAATATTTCTGGACAGTAGGTGTCCAGAAATATATTGCGCGCCATACCGCAAAATATTTCTGGACAGTAGGTGTCCAGAAATATATTGCGCGCCATACCGCAAAATATTTCTGGACAGTAGGTGTCCAGAAATATATTGCGCGCCATACCGCAAAATATTTCTGGACAGTAGGTGTCCAGAAATATATTGCGCGCCATACCGCAAAATATTTGTGAACACTTGGTGTCCAGAAATATATAGCGCGCCATACCGCAAAATATTTGTGGACACTTGGTGTCCAGAAATATATTGCGCGCCATACCGCAAAATATTTCTGGACAGTAGGTGTCCAGAAATATATTGCGCGCCATACCGCAAAATATTTCTGGACAGTAGGTGTCCAGAAATATATTGCGCGCCATACCGCAAAATATTTCTGGACAGTAGGTGTCCAGAAATATATTGCGCGCCATACCGCAAAATATTTCTGGACAGTAGGTGTCCAGAAATATATTGCGCACCATACCGCAAAATATTTCTGGACAGTAGGTGTCCAGAAATATATTGCGCGCCATACCGCAAAATATTTGTGGACACTTGGTGTCCAGAAATATATTGCGCGCCATACCGCAAAATATTTCTGGACAGTAGGTGTCCAGAAATATATTGCGCGCCACACCGCAAAATATTTCTGGACAGTAGATGTCCAGAAATATATTGCGCGCCATACCGCAAAATATTTCTGGACAGTAGATGTCCAGAAATATATTGCGCGCCATACCGCAAAATATTTCTGGACAGTAGGTGTCCAGAAATATATTGCGCGCCATACCGCAAAATATTTGTGGACACTTGGTGTCCGGAAATATATTGCGCGCCATACCGCAAAATATTTCTGGATAGTAGGTGTCCAGAAATATATTGCGCGCCATACCGCAAAATATTTCTGGACAGAAGGTGTCCAGAAATATATTGCGCGCCATACCGCAAAATATTTCTGGACAGTAGGTGTCCAGAAATATATTGCGCGCCATACCGCAAAATATTTCTGGACAGTAAGTGTCCAGAAATATATTGCGCGCCATACCGCAAAATATTTCTGGACAGTAGGTGTCCAGAAATATATTGCGCGCCATACCGCAAAATATTTCTGGACAGTAGGTGTCCAGAAATATATTGCGCGCCATACCGCAAAATATTTGTGGACACTTGGTGTCCAGAAATATATTGCGCGCCATACCGCAAAATATTTGTGGACACTTGGTGTCCAGAAATATATTGCGCGCCATACCGCAAAATATTTCTGGACAGTAGGTGTCCAGAAATATATTGCGCGCCATACCGCAAAATATTTCTGGACAGTAGGTGTCCAGAAATATATTGCGCGCCATACCGCAAAATATTTCTGGACAGTAGGTGTCCAGAAATATATTGCGCGCCACACCGCAAAATATTTCTGGACAGTAGGTGTCCAGAAATATATTGCGCGCCATACCGCAAAATATTTCTGGACAGTAGGTGTCCAGAAATATATTGCGCGCCATACCGCAAAATATTTCTGGACAGTAGGTGTCCAGAAATATATATTGCGCGCCATACCGCAAAATATTTCTGGACAGTAGGTGTCCAGAAATATATTGCGCGCCATACCGCAAAATATTTCTGGACAGTAGGTGTCCAGAAATATATAGCGCGCCATACCGCAAAATATTTGTGGACACTTGGTGTCCAGAAATATATTGCGTGCCATACCGCAAAATATTTCTGGACAGTAGGTGTCCAGAAATATATTGCGCGCCATACCGCAAAATATTTCTGGACAGTAGGTGTCCAGAAATATATTGCGCGCCATACCGCAAAATATTTCCAGAAATATATTGCGCGCCATACCGCAAAATATTTCTGGACAGTAGGTGTCCAGTAATATATTGCGCGCCATACCGCAAAATATTTCTGGACAGTAGGTGTCCAGAAATATATTGCGCACCATACCGCAAAATATTTCTGGACAGTAGGTGTCCAGAAACATATTGCGCGCCATACCGCAAAATATTTGTGGACACTTGGTGTCCAGAAATATATTGCGCGCCATACCGCAAAATATTTCTGGACAGTAGGTGTCCAGAAATATATTGCGCGCCACACCGCAAAATATTTCTGGACAGTAGATGTCCAGAAATATATTGCGCGCCATACCGCAAAATATTTCTGGACAGTAGGTGTCCGGAAATATATTGCGCGCCATACCGCAAAATATTTCTGGACAGTAGATGTCCAGAAATATATTGCGCGCCATACCGCAAAATATTTCCAGAAATATATTGCGCGCCATACCGCAAAATATTTCCAGAAATATATTGCGCGCCATACCGCAAAATATTTCTGGACAGTAGGTGTCCAGAAATATATTGCGCGCCACACCGCAAAATATTTCTGGACAGTAGGTGTCCAGAAATATATTGCGCGCCATACCGCAAAATATTTCTGGACAGTAGGTGTCCAGAAATATATTGCGCGCAATACCGCAAAATATTTCTGGACAGTAGGTGTCCAGAAATATATATTGCGCGCCATACCGCAAAATATTTCTGGACAGTAGGTGTCCAGAAATATATTGCGCGCCATACCGCAAAATATTTCTGGACAGTAGGTGTCCAGAAATATATTGCGCGCCATACCGCAAAATATTTCTGGACAGTAGGTGTCCAGAAATATATTGCGCGCCATACCGCAAAATATTTCTGGACAGTAGATGTCCAGAAATATATTGCGCGCCATACCGCAAAATATTTCTGGACAGTAGGTGTCCAGAAATATATTGCGCGCCATAGCGCAAAATATTTCTGGACAGTAGGTGTCCAGAAATATATTGCGCGCCATACCGCAAAATATTTCTGGACAGTAGGTGTCCAGAAATATATTGCGCGCCATACCGCAAAATATTTCTGGACAGTAGATGTCCAGAAATATATTGCGCGCCATACCGCAAAATATTTCTGGACAGTAGGTGTCCAGAAATATATTGCGCGCCATACCGCAAAATATTTGTGGACACTTGGTGTCCAGAAATATATTGCGCGCCATACCGCAAAATATTTCTGGACAGTAGGTGTCCAGAAATATATTGCGCGCCATACCGCAAAATATTTGTGGACACTTGGTGTCCAGAAATATATTGCGCGCCATACAGCAAAATATTTCTGGACAGTAGGTGTCCAGAAATATATTGCGCGCCATAGCGCAAAATATTTCTGGACAGTAGGTGTCCAGAAATATATTGCGCTCCATACCGCAAAATATTTCTGGACAGTAGGTGTCCAGAAATATATTGCGCGCCATACCGCAAAATATTTCTGGACAGTAGATGTCCAGAAATATATTGCGCGCCATACCGCAAAATATTTCTGGACAGTAGGTGTCCAGAAATATATTGCGCGCCATACCGCAAAATATTTCTGGACAGTAGATGTCCAGAAATATATTGCGCGCCATACCGCAAAATATTTCTGGACAGTAGGTGTCCAGAAATATATTGCGCGCCATACCGCAAAATATTTGTGGACAGTAGGTGTCCAGAAATATATTGCGCGCCATAGCGCAAAATATTTCTGGACAGTAGGTGTCCAGAAATATATTGCGCGCCATACCGCAAAATATTTCTGGACAGTAGGTGTCCAGAAATATATTGCGCGCCATACCGCAAAATATTTCTGGACAGTAGATGTCCAGAAATATATTGCGCGCCATACCGCAAAATATTTCTGGACAGTAGGTGTCCAGAAATATATTGCGCGCCATACCGCAAAATATTTGTGGACACTTGGTGTCCAGAAATATATTGCGCGCCATACCGCAAAATATTTCTGGACAGTAGGTGTCCAGAAATATATTGCGCGCCATACCGCAAAATATTTCCAGAAATATATTGCGCGCCATACCGCAAAATATTTCTGGACAGTAGGTGTCCAGAAATATATTGCGCGCCATACCGCAAAATATTTCTGGACAGTAGGTGTCCAGAAATATATTGCGCGCCATACCGCAAAATATTTCTGGACAGTAGGTGTCCAGAAATATATTGCGCGCCATACCGCAAAATATTTCTGGACAGTAGGTGTCCAGAAATATATTGCGCGCCATACCGCAAAATATTTCTGGACAGTAGGTGTCCAGAAATATATTGCGCGCCATACCGCAAAATATTTCTGGACAGTAGGTGTCCAGAAATATATTGCGCGCCATACCGCAAAACATTTGTGGACACTTGGTGTCCAGAAATATATTGCGCGCCATACCGCAAAATATTTCTGGACAGTAGGTGTCCAGAAATATATTGCGCGCCATACCGCAAAATATTTCTGGACAGTAGGTGTCCAGAAATATTTTGCGCGCCATACCGCAAAATATTTCCAGAAATATATTGCGCGCCATACCGCAAAATATTTCTGGACAGTAGGTGTCCAGAAATATATTGCGCGCCATACCGCAAAATATTTCTGGACAGTAGGTGTCCAGAAATATATTGCGCGCCATACCGCAAAATATTTGTGGACACTTGGTGTCCAGAAATATATTGCGCGCCATACCGCAAAATATTTCTGGACAGTAGGTGTCCAGAAATATATTGCGCGCCACACCGCAAAATATTTCTGGACAGTAGATGTCCAGAAATATATTGCGCGCCATACCGCAAAATATTTCTGGACAGTAGGTGTCCAGAAATATATTGCGCGCCATAGCGCAAAAAATTTCTGGACAGTAGGTGTCCAGAAATATATTGCGCGCCATACCGCAAAATATTTGTGGACACTTGGTGTCCAGAAATATATTGCGCGCCATACCGCAAAATATTTCTGGACAGTAGGTGTCCAGAAATATATTGCGCGCCATACCGCAAAATATTTGTGGACACTTGGTGTCCAGAAATATATTGCGCGCCATACCGCAAAATATTTCTGGACAGTAGGTGTCCAGAAATATATTGCGCGCCATAGCGTAGGTGTCCAGAAATATATTGCGCGCCATACCGCAAAATATTTCTGGACAGTAGGTGTCCAGAAATATATTGCGCGCCATACCGCAAAATATTTCTGGACAGTAGATGTCCAGAAATATATTGCGCGCCATACCGCAAAATATTTCTGGACAGTAGGTGTCCAGAAATATATTGCGCGCCATACCGCAAAATATTTCTGGACAGTAGATGTCCAGAAATATATTGCGCGCCATACCGCAAAATATTTCTGGACAGTAGGTGTCCAGAAATATATTGCGCGCCATACCGCAAAATATTTCTGGACAGTAGGTGTCAAGAAATATATTGCGCGCCATAGCGCAAAATATTTCTGGACAGTAGGTGTCCAGAAATATATTGCGCGCCATGCCGCAAAATATTTCTGGACAGTAGGTGTCCAGAAATATATTGCGCGCCATACCGCAAAATATTTGTGGACACTTGGGGTCCAGAAATATATTGCGCGCCATACCGCAAAATATTTCTGGACAGTAGGTGTCCAGAAATATATTGCGCGCCATACCGCAAAATATTTCCAGAAATATATTGCGCGCCATACCGCAAAATATTTCCAGAAATATATTGCGCGCCATACCGCAAAATATTTCCAGAAATATATTGCGCGCCATACCGCAAAATATTTCTGGACAGTAGGTGTCCAGAAATATATTGCGCGCCATACCGCAAAATATTTCTGGACAGTAGGTGTCCAGAAATATATTGCGCGCCATACCGCAAAATATTTCTGGACAGTAGGTGTCCAGAAATATATTGCGCGCCATACCGCAAAATATTTCTGGACAGTAGGTGTCCAGAAATATATTGCGCGCCATACCGCAAAATATTTCTGGACAGTAGGTGTCCAGAAATATATTGCGCGCCATACCGCAAAACATTTGTGGACACTTGGTGTCCAGAAATATATAGCGCGCCATACCGCAAAATATTTGTGGACACTTGGTGTCCAGAAATATATTGCGCGCCATAGCGTAGGTGTCCAGAAATATATTGCGCGCCATACCGCAAAATATTTCTGGACAGTAGGTGTCCAGAAATATATTGCGCGCCATACCGCAAAATATTTCTGGACAGTAGATGTCCAGAAATATATTGCGCGCCATACCGCAAAATATTTCTGGACAGTAGGTGTCCAGAAATATATTGCGCGCCATACCGCAAAATATTTCTGGACAGTAGATGTCCAGAAATATATTGCGCGCCATACCGCAAAATATTTCTGGACAGTAGGTGTCCAGAAATATATTGCGCGCCATACCGCAAAATATTTCTGGACAGTAGGTGTCCAGAAATATATTGCGCGCCATACCGCAAAATATTTCTGGACAGTAGGTGTCCAGAAATATATTGCGCGCCATGCCGCAAAATATTTCTGGACAGTAGGTGTCCAGAAATATATTGCGCGCCATACCGCAAAATATTTGTGGACACTTGGTGTCCAGAAATATATTGCGCGCCATACCGCAAAATATTTCTGGACAGTAGGTGTCCAGAAATATATTGCGCGCCATACCGCAAAATATTTCCAGAAATATATTGCGCGCCATACCGCAAAATATTTCCAGAAATATATTGCGCGCCATACCGCAAGATATTTCCAGAAATATATTGCGCGCCATACCGCAAAATATTTCTGGACAGTAGGTGTCCAGAAATATATTGCGCGCCATACCGCAAAATATTTCTGGACAGTAGGTGTCCAGAAATATATTGCGTGCCATACCGCAAAATATTTCTGGACAGTAGGTGTCCAGAAATATATTGCGCGCCATACCGCAAAATATTTCTGGACAGTAGGTGTCCAGAAATATATTGCGCGCCATACCGCAAAATATTTCTGGACAGTAGGTGTCCAGAAATATATTGCGCGCCATACCGCAAAACATTTGTGGACACTTGGTGTCCAGAAATATATAGCGCGCCATACCGCAAAATATTTGTGGACACTTGGTGTCCAGAAATATATTGCGCGCCATACCGCAAAATATTTCTGGACAGTAGGTGTCCAGAAATATATTGCGCGCCATACCGCAAAATATTTCTGGACAGTAGGTGTCCAGAAATATATTGCGCGCCATACCGCAAAATATTTCCAGAAATATATTGCGCGCCATACCGCAAAATATTTCTGGACAGTAGGTGTCCAGAAATATATTGCGCGCCATACCGCAAAATATTTCTGGACAGTAGGTGTCCAGAAATATATTGCGCGCCATACCGCAAAATATTTCTGGACAGTAGGTGTCCAGAAATATATTGCGCGCCATACCGCAAAATATTTGTGGACACTTGGTGTCCAGAAATATATTGCGCGCCATACCGCAAAATATTTCTGGACAGTAGGTGTCCAGAAATATATTGCGCGCCACACCGCAAAATATTTCTGGACAGTAGATGTCCAGAAATATATTGCGCGCCATACCGCAAAATATTTCTGGACAGTAGGTGTCCAGAAATATATTGCGCGCCATAGCGCAAAAAATTTCTGGACAGTAGGTGTCCAGAAATATATTGCGCGCCATACCGCAAAATATTTGTGGACACTTGGTGTCCAGAAATATATTGCGCGCCATACCGCAAAATATTTCTGGACAGTAGGTGTCCAGAAATATATTGCGCGCCATACCGCAAAATATTTCTGGACAGTAGGTGTCCAGAAATATATTGCGCGCCATACCGCAATATATTTCTGGACAGTAGATGTCCAGAAATATATTGCGCGCCATACCGCAAAATATTTGTTGACACTTGGTGTCCAGAAATATATTGCGCGCCATACCGCAAAATATTTCTGGACAGTAGGTGTCCAGAAATATATTGCGCGCCATACCGCAAAATATTTCTGGACAGTAGGTGTCCAGAAATATATTGCGCGCCATACCGCAAATTATTTGTGGACACTTGGTGTCCAGAAATATATTGCGCGCCATACCGCAAAATATTTCTGGACAGTAGGTGTCCAGAAATATATTGCGCGCCATACCGCAAAATATTTCTGGACAGTAGGTGTCCAGAAATATATTGCGCGCCATACCGCAAAATATTTCTGGACAGTAGGTGTCCAGAAATATATTGCGCACCATACCGCAAAATATTTCTGGACAGTAGGTGTCCAGAAATATATTGCGCGCCATACCGCAAAATATTTGTGGACACTTGGTGTCCAGAAATATATTGCGCGCCATACCGCAAAATATTTCTGGACAGTAGGTGTCCAGAAATATATTGCGCGCCACACCGCAAAATATTTCTGGACAGTAGATGTCCAGAAATATATTGCGCGCCATACCGCAAAATATTTCTTGACAGTAGGTGTCCAGAAATATATTGCGCGCCATACCGCAAAATATTTCTGGACAGTAGATGTCCAGAAATATATTGCGCGCCATACCGCAAAATATTTGTGGACACTTGGTGTCCAGAAATATATTGCGCGCCATACCGCAAAATATTTCTGGACAGTAGGTGTCCAGAAATATATTGCGCGCCATACCGCAAAATATTTCTGGACAGTAGGTGTCCAGAAATATATTGCGCGCCATACCGCAAAATATTTCTGGACAGTAGGTGTCCAGAAATATATTGCGCGCCATACCGCAAAATATTTCTGGACAGTAGGTGTCCAGAAATATATTGCGCGCCATACCGCAAAATATTTGTGGACACTTGGTGTCCAGAAATATATTGCGCGCCATACCGCAAAATATTTGTGGACACTTGGTGTCCAGAAATATATTGCGCGCCATACCGCAAAATATTTCTGGACAGTAGGTGTCCAGAAATATATTGCGCGCCATACCGCAAAATATTTCTGGACAGTAGGTGTCCAGAAATATATTGCGCGCCACACCGCAAAATATTTCTGGACAGTAGATGTCCAGAAATATATTGCGCGCCATACCGCAAAATATTTGTGGACACTTGGTGTCCAGAAATATATTGCGCGCCATACCGCAAAATGCGCGCCATACCGCAAAATATTTCTGGACAGTAGATGTCCAGAAATATATTGCGCGCCATACCGCAAAATATTTGTGGACACTTGGTGTCCAGAAATATATTGCGCGCCATACCGCAAAATATTTCTGGACAGTAGGTGTCCAGAAATATATTGCGCGCCATACCGCAAAACATTTGTGGACACTTGGTGTCCAGAAATATATAGCGCGCCATACCGCAAAATATTTGTGGACACTTGGTGTCCAGAAATATATTGCGCGCCATACCGCAAAATATTTCTGGACAGTAGGTGTCCAGAAATATATTGCGCGCCATACCGCAAAATATTTGTGGACACTTGGTGTCCAGAAATATATTGCGCGCCATACCGCAAAATATTTCTGGACAGTAGGTGTCCAGAAATATATTGCGCGCCATACCGCAAAATATTTCTGGACAGTAGGTGTCCAGAAATATATTGCGCACCATACCGCAAAATATTTCTGGACAGTAGGTGTCCAGAAATATATTGCGCGCCATACCGCAAAATATTTGTGGACACTTGGTGTCCAGAAATATATTGCGCGCCATACCGCAAAATATTTCTGGACAGTAGGTGTCCAGAAATATATTGCGCGCCACACCGCAAAATATTTCTGGACAGTAGATGTCCAGAAATATATTGCGCGCCATACCGCAAAATATTTCTTGACAGTAGGTGTCCAGAAATATATTGCGCGCCATACCGCAAAATATTTCTGGACAGTAGATGTCCAGAAATATATTGCGCGCCATACCGCAAAATATTTGTGGACACTTGGTGTCCAGAAATATATTGCGCGCCATACCGCAAAATATTTCTGGACAGTAGGTGTCCAGAAATATATTGCGCGCCATACCGCAAAATATTTCTGGACAGTAGGTGTCCAGAAATATATTGCGCGCCATACCGCAAAATATTTCTGGACAGTAGGTGTCCAGAAATATATTGCGCGCCATACCGCAAAATATTTGTGGACACTTGGTGTCCAGAAATATATTGCGCGCCATACCGCAAAATATTTGTGGACACTTGGTGTCCAGAAATATATTGCGCGCCATACCGCAAAATATTTCTGGACAGTAGGTGTCCAGAAATATATTGCGCGCCATACCGCAAAATATTTCTGGACAGTAGGTGTCCAGAAATATATTGCGCGCCACACCGCAAAATATTTCTGGACAGTAGATGTCCAGAAATATATTGCGCGCCATACCGCAAAATATTTGTGGACACTTGGTGTCCAGAAATATATTGCGCGCCATACCGCAAAATATTTCTGGACAGTAGGTGTCCAGAAATATATTGCGCGCCATACCGCAAAATATTTCTGGACAGTAGATGTCCAGAAATATATTGCGCGCCATACCGCAAAATATTTGTGGACACTTGGTGTCCAGAAATATATTGCGCGCCATACCGCAAAATATTTCTGGACAGTAGGTGTCCAGAAATATATTGCGCGCCATACCGCAAAACATTTGTGGACACTTGGTGTCCAGAAATATATAGCGCGCCATACCGCAAAATATTTGTGGACACTTGGTGTCCAGAAATATATTGCGCGCCATACCGCAAAATATTTCTGGACAGTAGGTGTCCAGAAATATATTGCGCGCCATACCGCAAAATATTTGTGGACACTTGGTGTCCAGAAATATATTGCGCGCCATACCGCAAAATATTTCTGGACAGTAGGTGTCCAGAAATATATTGCGCGCCATACCGCAAAATATTTCCAGAAATATATTGCGCGCCATACCGCAAAATATTTCCAGAAATATATTGCGCGCCATACCGCAAAATATTTCTGGACAGTAGGTGTCCAGAAATATATTGCGCGCCATACCGCAAAATATTTCTGGACAGTAGGTGTCCAGAAATATATTGCGCGCCATACCGCAAAATATTTCTGGACAGTAGGTGTCCAGAAATATATTGCGCGCCATACCGCAAAATATTTCTGGACAGTAGGTGTCCAGAAATATATTGCGCGCCATACCGCAAAATATTTCTGGACAGTAGGTGTCCAGAAATATATTGCGCGCCATACCGCAAAATATTTGTGGACACTTGGTGTCCAGAAATATATTGCGCGCCATACCGCAAAATATTTCTGGACAGTAGGTGTCCAGAAATATATTGCGCGCCATACCGCAAAATATTTGTGGACACTTGGTGTCCAGAAATATATTGCGCGCCATACCGCAAAATATTTCTGGACAGTAGGTGTCCAGAAATATATTGCGCGCCATACCGCAAAATATTTCTGGACAGTAGGTGTCCAGAAATATATTGCGCGCCATACCGCAAAATATTTGTGGACACTTGGTGTCCAGAAATATATTGCGCGCCATACCGCAAAATATTTCTGGACAGTAGGTGTCCAGAAATATATTGCGCGCCATACCGCAAAATATTTCTGGACAGTAGATGTCCAGAAATATATTGCGCGCCATACCGCAAAATATTTGTGGACACTTGGTGTCCAGAAATATATTGCGCGCCATACCGCAAAATATTTCTGGACAGTAGGTGTCCAGAAATATATTGCGCGCCATACCGCAAAACATTTGTGGACACTTGGTGTCCAGAAATATATAGCGCGCCATACCGCAAAATATTTGTGGACACTTGGTGTCCAGAAATATATTGCGCGCCATACCGCAAAATATTTCTGGACAGTAGGTGTCCAGAAATATATTGCGCGCCATACCGCAAAATATTTCTGGACACTTGGTGTCCAGAAATATATTGCGCGCCATACCGCAAAATATTTCTGGACAGTAGGTGTCCAGAAATATATTGCGCGCCATACCGCAAAATATTTCCAGAAATATATTGCGCGCCATACCGCAAAATATTTCCAGAAATATATTGCGCGCCATACCGCAAAATATTTCTGGACAGTAGGTGTCCAGAAATATATTGCGCGCCATACCGCAAAATATTTCTGGACAGTAGGTGTCCAGAAATATATTGCGCGCCATACCGCAAAATATTTCTGGACAGTAGGTGTCCAGAAATATATTGCGCGCCATACCGCAAAATATTTCTGGACAGTAGGTGTCCAGAAATATATTGCGCGCCATACCGCAAAATATTTCTGGACAGTAGGTGTCCAGAAATATATTGCGCGCCATACCGCAAAACATTTGTGGACACTTGGTGTCCAGAAATATATAGCGCGCCATACCGCAAAATATTTGTGGACACTTGGTGTCCAGAAATATATTGCGCGCCATACCGCAAAATATTTCTGGACAGTAGGTGTCCAGAAATATATTGCGCGCCATACCGCAAAATATTTCCAGAAATATATTGCGCGCCATACCGCAAAATATTTCTGGACAGTAGGTGTCCAGAAATATATTGCGCGCCATACCGCAAAATATTTCTGGACAGTAGGTGTCCAGAAATATATTGCGCGCCATACCGCAAAATATTTGTGGACACTTGGTGTCCAGAAATATATTGCGCGCCATACCGCAAAATATTTCTGGACAGTAGGTGTCCAGAAATATATTGCGCGCCACACCGCAAAATATTTCTGGACAGTAGATGTCCAGAAATATATTGCGCGCCATACCGCAAAATATTTCTGGACAGTAGGTGTCCAGAAATATATTGCGCGCCATAGCGCAAAAAATTTCTGGACAGTAGGTGTCCAGAAATATATTGCGCGCCATACCGCAAAATATTTGTGGACACTTGGTGTCCAGAAATATATTGCGCGCCATACCGCAAAATATTTCTGGACAGTAGGTGTCCAGAAATATATTGCGCGCCATACCGCAAAATATTTCTGGACAGTAGATGTCCAGAAATATATTGCGCGCCATACCGCAAAATATTTGTGGACACTTGGTGTCCAGAAATATATTGCGCGCCATACCGCAAAATATTTCTGGACAGTAGGTGTCCAGAAATATATTGCGCGCCATACCGCAAAATATTTCTGGACAGTAGGTGTCCAGAAATATATTGCGCGCCATACCGCAAAATATTTGTGGACACTTGGTGTCCAGAAATATATTGCGCGCCATACCGCAAAATATTTCTGGACAGTAGGTGTCCAGAAATATATTGCGCGCCATACCGCAAAATATTTCTGGACAGTAGATGTCCAGAAATATATTGCGCGCCATACCGCAAAATATTTGTGGACACTTGGTGTCCAGAAATATATTGCGCGCCATACCGCAAAATATTTCTGGACAGTAGGTGTCCAGAAATATATTGCGCGCCATACCGCAAAATATTTCTGGACAGTAGGTGTCCAGAAATATATTGCGCGCCATACCGCAAAATATTTCTGGACAGTAGGTGTCCAGAAATATATTGCGCGCCATACCGCAAAATATTTCTGGACAGTAGGTGTCCAGAAATATATTGCGCGCCATACCGCAAAATATTTCTGGACAGTAGATGTCCAGAAATATATTGCGCGCCATACCGCAAAATATTTCTGGACAGTAGGTGTCCAGAAATATATTGCGCGCCACACCGCAAAATATTTCTGGACAGTAGATGTCCAGAAATATATTGCGCGCCATACCGCAAAATATTTCTGGACAGTAGGTGTCCAGAAACATATTGCGCGCCATAGCGCAAAAAATTTCTGGACAGTAGGTGTGCAGAAATATATTGCGCGCCATACCGCAAAATATTTGTGGACACTTGGTGTCCAGAAATATATTGCGCGCCATATCGCAAAATATTTCTGGACAGTAGGTGTCCAGAAATATATTGCGCGCCATACCGCAAAATATTTCTGGACAGTAGGTGTCCAGAAATATATTGCGCGCCATACCGCAAAATATTTCTGGACAGTAGATGTCCAGAAATATATTGCGCGCCATACCCCAAAATATTTCTGGACAGTAGGTGTCCAGAAATATATTGCGCGCCATACCGCAAAATATTTCTGGACAGTAGGTGTCCAGAAATATATTGCGCGCCATACCGCAAAATATTTCTGGACAGTAGGTGTCCAGAAATATATTGCGCGCCACACCGCAAAATATTTCTGGACAGTAGATGTCCAGAAATATATTGCGCGCCATACCGCAAAATATTTCTGGACAGTAGGTGTCCAGAAATATATTGCGCGCCATAGCGCAAAAAATTTCTGGACAGTAGGTGTCCAGAAATATATTGCGCGCCATACCGCAAAATATTTGTGGACAGTAGGTGTCCAGAAATATATTGCGCGCCATACCGCAAAATATTTCTGGACAGTAGGTGTCCAGAAATATATTGCGCTCCATACCGCAAAATATTTCTGGACAGTAGGTGTCCAGAAATATATTGCGCGCCATACCGCAAAATATTTCTGGACAGTAGGTGTCCAGAAATATATTGCGCGCCATACCGCAAAATATTTCTGGACAGTAGGTGTCCAGAAATATATTGCGCGCCATACCGCAAAATATTTCTGGACAGTAGATGTCCAGGAATATATTGCGCGCCATACCGCAAAATATTTGTGTACACTTGGTGTCCAGAAATATATTGCGCGCCATACCGCAAAATATTTCTGGACAGTAGGTGTCCAGAAATATATTGCGCGCCATACCGCAAAATATTTGTGGACAGTAGGTGTCCAGAAATATATTGCGCGCCATACCGCAAAATATTTGTAGACAGTAGGTGTCCAGAAATATATTGCGCGCCATACCGCAAAATATTTCTGGACAGTAGGTGTCCAGAAATATATTGCGCGCCACACCGCAAAATATTTCTGGACAGTAGATGTCCAGAAATATATTGCGCGCCATAGCGCAAAAAATTTCTGGACAGTAGGTGTCCAGAAATATATTGCGCGCCATACCGCAAAATATTTGTGGACAGTAGGTGTCCAGAAATATATTGCGCGCCATACCGCAAAATATTTGTGGACAGTAGGTGTCCAGAAATATATTGCGCGCCATACCGCAAAATATTTCTGGACAGTAGGTGTCCAGAAATATATTGCGCGCCATAGCGCAAAAAATTTCTGGACAGTAGGTGTCCAGAAATATATTGCGCGCCATACCGCAAAATATTTGTGGACAGTAGGTGTCCAGAAATATATTGCGCGCCATACCGCAAAATATTTCTGGACAGTAGGTGTCCAGAAATATATTGCGCTCCATACCGCAAAATATTTCTGGACAGTAGGTGTCCAGAAATATATTGCGCGCCATACCGCAAAATATTTCTGGACAGTAGGTGTCCAGAAATATATTGCGCGCCATACCGCAAAATATTTCTGGACAGTAGGTGTCCAGAAATATATTGCGCGCCATACCGCAAAATATTTCTGGACAGTAGATGTCCAGGAATATATTGCGCGCCATACCGCAAAATATTTGTGTACACTTGGTGTCCAGAAATATATTGCGCGCCATACCGCAAAATATTTCTGGACAGTAGGTGTCCAGAAATATATTGCGCGCCATACCGCAAAATATTTGTGGACAGTAGGTGTCCAGAAATATATTGCGCGCCATACCGCAAAATATTTGTAGACAGTAGGTGTCCAGAAATATATTGCGCGCCATACCGCAAAATATTTCTGGACAGTAGGTGTCCAGAAATATATTGCGCGCCACACCGCAAAATATTTCTGGACAGTAGATGTCCAGAAATATATTGCGCGCCATAGCGCAAAAAATTTCTGGACAGTAGGTGTCCAGAAATATATTGCGCGCCATACCGCAAAATATTTGTGGACAGTAGGTGTCCAGAAATATATTGCGCGCCATACCGCAAAATATTTGTGGACAGTAGGTGTCCAGAAATATATTGCGCGCCATACCGCAAAATATTTCTGGACAGTAGGTGTCCAGAAATATAATGCGCGCCATACCGCAAAATATTTCTGGACAGTAGGTGTCCAGAAATATATTGCGCGCCATACCGCAAAATATTTCTGGACAGTAGGTGTCCAGAAATATATTGCGCGCCATACCGCAAAATATTTCTGGACAGTAGGTGTCCAGAAATATATTGCGCGCCATACCGCAAAATATTTGTGGACACTTGGTGTCCAGAAATATATAGCGCGCCATACCGCAAAATATTTGTGGACACTTGGTGTCCAGAAATATATTGCGCGCCACACCGCAAAATATTTCTGGACAGTAGGTGTCCAGAAATATATTGCGCGCCATACCGCAAAATATTTCTGGACAGTAGGTGTCCAGAAATATATTGCGCGCCATAGCGCAAAAAATTTCTGGACAGTAGGTGTCCAGAAATATATTGCGCGCCATACCGCAAAATATTTCTGGACAGTAGGTGTCCAGAAATATATTGCGCGCCATACCGCAAAATATTTCTGGACATTAGGTGTCCAGAAATATATTGCGCTCCATACCGCAAAATATTTCTGGACAGTAGGTGTCCAGAAATATATTGCGCGCTATACCGCAAAATATTTCTGGACAGTAGGTGTCCAGAAATATATTGCGCGCCATACCGCAAAATATTTGTGGACACTTGGTGTCCAGAAATATATTGCGCGCCATACCGCAAAATATTTGTGGACACTTGGTGTCCAGAAATATATTGCGCGCCATACCGCAAAATATTTCTGGACAGTAGGTGTCCAGAAATATATTGCGCGCCATACCGCAAAATATTTCTGGACAGTAGGTGTCCAGAAATATATTGCGCGCCATACCGCAAAATATTTCTGGACAGTAGGTGTCCAGAAATATATTGCGCGCCATACCGCAAAATATTTGTGGACACTTGGTGTCCAGAAATATATTGCGCGCCATACCGCAAAATATTTCTGGACAGTAGGTGTCCAGAAATATATTGCGCGCCATACCGCAAAATATTTCCAGAAATATATTGCGCGCCATACCGCAAAATATTTCTGGACAGTAGGTGTCCAGAAATATATTGCGCGCCATACCGCAAAATATTTCTGGACAGTAGATGTCCAGAAATATATTGCGCGCCATACCGCAAAATATTTCTGGACAGTAGGTGTCCAGAAATATATTGCGCGCCATACCGCAAAATATTTGTGGACACTTGGTGTCCAGAAATATATTGCGCGCCATACCGCAAAATATTTCTGGACAGTAGGTGTCCAGAAATATATTGCGCGCCATACCGCAAAATATTTCTGGACAGTAGGTGTCCAGAAATATATTGCGCGCCATACCGCAAAATATTTGTGGACACTTGGTGTCCAGAAATATATTGCGCGCCATACCGCAAAATATTTCTGGACAGTAGGTGTCCAGAAATATATTGCGCGCCACACCGCAAAATATTTCTGGACAGTAGGTGTCCAGAAATATATTGCGCGCCATACCGCAAAATATTTCTGGACAGTAGGTGTCCAGAAATATATTGCGCGCCATAGCGCAAAAAATTTCTGGACAGTAGGTGTCCAGAAATATATTGCGCGCCATACCGCAAAATATTTGTGGACAGTAGGTGTCCAGAAATATATTGCGCGCCATACCGCAAAATATTTCTGGACAGTAGGTGTCCAGAAATATATTGCGCGCCATACCGCAAAAAATTTCTGGACAGTAGGTGTCCAGAAATATATTGCGCGCCATACCGCAAAATATTTCTGGACAGTAGGTGTCCAGAAATATATTGCGCGCCACAATGCAAAATATTTCTGGACAGTAGGTGTCCAGAAATATATTGCGCGCCACACCGCAAAATATTTCTGGACAGTAGGTGTCCAGAAATATATTGCGCGCCATAGCGCAAAAAATTTCTGGACAGTAGGTGTCCAGAAATATATTGCGCGCCATACCGCAAAATATTTCTGGACAGTAGGTGTCCAGAAATATATTGCGCGCCATACCGCAAAATATTTCTGGACAGTAGGTGTCCAGAAATATATTGCGCGCCACACCGCAAAATATTTCTGGACAGTAGGTGTCCAGAAATATATTGCGCGCCATACGGCAAAATATTTCTGGACAGTAGGTGTCCAGAAATATATTGCGCGCCATAGCGCAAAAAATTTCTGGACAGTAGGTGTCCAGAAATATATTGCGCGCCATAGCGCAAAAAATTTCTGGACAGTAGGTGTCCAGAAATATATTGCGCGCCATACCGCAAAATATTTCTGGACAGTAGGTGTCCAGAAATATATTGCGCGCCATACCGCAAAATATTTCTGGACAGTAGGTGTCCAGAAATATATTGCGCGCCACACCGCAAAATATTTCTGGACAGTAGGTGTCCAGAAATATATTGCGCGCCATACGGCAAAATATTTCTGGACAGTAGGTGTCCAGAAATATATTGCGCGCCATAGCGCAAAAAATTTCTGGACAGTAGGTGTCCAGAAATATATTGCGCGCCATACCGCAAAATATTTGTGGACAGTAGGTGTCCAGAAATATATTGCGCGCCATACCGCAAAATATTTCTGGACAGTAGGTGTCCAGAAATATATTGCGCGCCATACTGCAAAATATTTCTGGACAGTAGGTGTCCAGAAATATATTGCGCGCCATACCGCAAAATATTTCTGGACAGTAGGTGTCCAGAAATATATTGCGCGCCATACCGCAAAATATTTCTGGACAGTAGGTGTCCAGAAATATATTGCGCGCCATAGCGCAAAAAATTTCTGGACAGTAGGTGTCCAGAAATATATTGCGCGCCATACCGCAAAATATTTGTGGACAGTAGGTGTCCAGAAATATATTGCGCGCCATACCGCAAAATATTTCTGGACAGTAGGTGTCCAGAAATATATTGCGCGCCATACCGCAAAATATTTCTGGACAGTAGGTGTCCAGAAATATATTGCGCGCCATACCGCAAAATATTTCTGGACAGTAGGTGTCCAGAAATATATTGCGCGCCACACCGCAAAATATTTCTGGACAGTAGGTGTCCAGAAATATATTGCGCGCCATACCGCAAAATATTTCTGGACAGTAGGTGTCCAGAAATATATTGCGCGCCATAGCGCAAAAATTTTCTGGACAGTAGGTGTCCAGAAATATATTGCGCGCCATACCGCAAAATATTTGTGGACAGTAGGTGTCCAGAAATATATTGCGCGCCATACCGCAAAATATTTCTGGACAGTAGGTGTCCAGAAATATATTGCGCGCCATACCGCAAAATATTTCTGGACAGTAGGTGTCCAGAAATATATTGCGCGCCATACCGCAAAATATTTCTGGACAGTAGGTGTCCAGAAATATATTGCGCGCCATACCGCAAAATATTTCTGGACAGTAGGTGTCCAGAAATATATTGCGCGCCATACCGCAAAATATTTGTGGACACTTGGTGTCCAGAAATATATTGCGCGCCATACCGCAAAATATTTGTGGACACTTGGTGTCCAGAAATATATTGCGCGCCATACCGCAAAATATTTCTGGACAGTAGGTGTCCAGAAATATATTGCGCGCCATACCGCAAAATATTTCTGGACAGTAGGTGTCCAGAAATATATTGCACGCCATACCGCAAAATATTTCTGGACAGTAGGTGTCCAGAAATATATTGCGCGCCATACCGCAAAATATTTCTGGACAGTAGGTGTCCAGAAATATATTGCGCGCCATACCGCAAAATATTTCTGGACAGTAGGTGTCCAGAAATATATTGCGCGCCATACCGCAAAATATTTGTGGACACTTGGTGTCCAGAAATATATTGCGCGCCATACCGCAAAATATTTCTGGACAGTAGGTGTCCAGATATATATTGCGCGCCACACCGCAAAATATTTCTGGACAGTAGGTGTCCAGAAATATATTGCGCGCCATACCGCAAAATATTTCTGGACAGTAGGTGTCCAGAAATATATTGCGCGCCATAGCGCAAAAAATTTCTGGACAGTAGGTGTCCAGAAATATATTGCGCGCCATACCGCAAAATATTTGTGGACAGTAGGTGTCCAGAAATATATTGCGCGCCATACCGCAAAATATTTCTGGACAGTAGGTGTCCAGAAATATATTGCGCGCCATACCGCAAAATATTTCTGGACAGTAGGTGTCCAGAAATATATTGCGCGCCATACCGCAAAATATTTCTGGACAGTAGGTGTCCAGAAATATATTGCGCGCCATATCGCAAAATATTTCTGGACAGTAGATGTCCAGAAATATATTGCGCGCCATACCGAAAAATATTTGTGGACACTTGGTGTCCAGACTGGTATGGCGCGCAATATATTTCTGGACACCTACTGTCCAGAAATATTTTGCGGTATGGCGCGCAATATATTTCTGGACAGTAGGTGTCCAGAAATATATTGCGCGCCATACCGCAAAATATTTGTGGACACTTGGTGTCCAGAAATATATTGCGCGCCATACCGCAAAATATTTCTGGACAGTAGGTGTCCAGAAATATATTGCGCGCCATACCGCAAAAAATTTCTGGACAGTAGGTGTCCAGAAATATATTGCGCGCCATACCGCAAAATATTTCTGGACAGTAGGTGTCCAGAAATATATTGCGCGCCATGCCGCAAAATATTTCTGGACAGTAGGTGTCCAGAAATATATTGCGCGCCACACCGCAAAATATTTCTGGACAGTAGGTGTCCAGAAATATATTGCGCGCCACACCGCAAAATATTTCTGGACAGTAGGTGTCCAGAAATATATTGCGCGCCATGCGGCAAAATATTTCTGGACAGTAGGTGTCCAGAAATATATTGCGCGCCATAGCGCAAAAAATTTCTGGACAGTAGGTGTCCAGAAATATATTGCGCGCCATAGCGCAAAAAATTTCTGGACAGTAGGTGTCCAGAAATATATTGCGCGCCATACCGCAAAATATTTCTGGACAGTAGGTGTCCAGAAATATATTGCGCGCCATACCGCAAAATATTTCTGGACAGTAGGTGTCCAGAAATATATTGCGCGCCACACCGCAAAATATTTCTGGACAGTAGGTGTCCAGAAATATATTGCGCGCCATACGGCAAAATATTTCTGGACAGTAGGTGTCCAGAAATATATTGCGCGCCATAGCGCAAAAAATTTCTGGACAGTAGGTGTCCAGAAATATATTGCGCGCCATACCGCAAAATATTTGTGGACAGTAGGTGTCCAGAAATATATTGCGCGCCATACCGCAAAATATTTCTGGACAGTAGGTGTCCAGAAATATATTGCGCGCCATACTGCAAAATATTTCTGGACAGTAGGTGTCCAGAAATATATTGCGCGCCATACCGCAAAATATTTCTGGACAGTAGGTGTCCAGAAATATATTGCGCGCCATACCGCAAAATATTTCTGGACAGTAGGTGTCCAGAAATATATTGCGCGCCATACCGCAAAATATTTCTGGACACTTGGTGTCCAGAAATATATTGCGCGCCATACCACAAAATATTTGTGGACACTTGGTGTCCAGAAATATATTGCGCGCCATACCGCAAAATATTTCTGGACAGTAGGTGTCCAGAAATATATTGCGCGCCATACCGCAAAATATTTCTGGACAGTAGGTGTCCAGAAATATATTGCGCGCCATACCGCAAAATATTTCTGGACAGTAGGTGTCCAGAAATATATTGCGCGCTATACCGCAAAATATTTCCAGAAATATATTGCGCGCCATACCGCAAAATATTTCTGGACAGTAGGTGTCCAGAAATATATTGCGCGCCATACCGCAAAATATTTCCAGAAATATATTGCGCGCCATACCGCAAAATATTTCTGGACAGTAGGTGTCCAGAAATATATTGCGCGCCACACCGCAAAATATTTCTGGACAGTAGGTGTCCAGAAATATATTGCGCGCCATACCGCAAAATATTTCTGGACAGTAGGTGTCCAGAAATATATTGCGCGCCATAGCGCAAAAAATTTCTGGACAGTAGGTGTCCAGAAATATATTGCGCGCCATACCGCAAAATATTTGTGGACAGTAGGTGTCCAGAAATATATTGCGCGCCATACCGCAAAATATTTCTGGACAGTAGGTGTCCAGAAATATATTGCGCGCCATACCGCAAAATATTTCTGGACAGTAGGTGTCCAGAAATATATTGCGCGCCATACCGCAAAATATTTCTGGACAGTAGGTGTCCAGAAATATATTGCGCGCCACACCGCAAAATATTTCTGGACAGTAGGTGTCCAGAAATATATTGCGCGCCATAGCGCAAAAAATTTCTGGACAGTAGGTGTCCAGAAATATATTGCGCGCCATACCGCAAAATATTTGTGGACAGTAGGTGTCCAGAAATATATTGCGCGCCATACCGCAAAATATTTCTGGACAGTAGGTGTCCAGAAATATATTGCGCGCCATACCGCAAAATATTTCTGGACAGTAGGTGTCCAGAAATATATTGCGCGCCATACCGCAAAATATTTCTGGACAGTAGGTGTCCAGAAATATATTGCGCGCCATACCGCAAAATATTTGTGGACACTTGGTGTCCAGAAATATATTGCGCGCCATACCGCAAAATATTTCTGGACAGTAGGTGTCCAGAAATATATTGCGCGCCATACCGCAAAATATTTCTGGACAGTAGGTGTCCAGAAATATATTGCGCGCCACACCGCAAAATATTTCTGGACAGTAGGTGTCCAGAAATATATTGCACGCCATACCGCAAAATATTTCTGGACAGTAGGTGTCCAGAAATATATTGCGCGCCATACCGCAAAATATTTCTGGACAGTAGGTGTCCAGAAATATATTGCGCGCCATACCGCAAAATATTTCTGGACAGTAGGTGTCCAGAAATATATTGCGCGCCATACCGCAAAATATTTCCAGAAATATATTGCGCGCCATACCGCAAAATATTTCTGGACAGTAGGTGTCCAGAAATATATTGCGCGCCACACCGCAAAATATTTCTGGACAGTAGGTGTCCAGAAATATATTGCGCGCAATACCGCAAAATATTTCTGGACAGTAGGTGTCCAGAAATATATTGCGCGCCATAGCGCAAAAAATTTCTGGACAGTAGGTGTCCAGAAGTATATTGCGCGCCATACCGCAAAATATTTGTGGACAGTAGGTGTCCAGAAATATATTGCGCGCCATACCGCAAAATATTTCTGGACAGTAGGTGTCCAGAAATATATTGCGCGCCATACCGCAAAATATTTCCAGAAATATATTGCGCGCCATACCGCAAAATATTTCTGGACAGTAGGTGTCCAGAAATATATTGCGCGCCATACCGCAAAATATTTCTGGACAGTAGGTGTCCAGAAATATATTGCGCGCCATACCGCAAAATATTTCCAGAAATATATTGCGCGCCATACCGCAAAATATTTCTGGACAGTAGGTGTCCAGAAATATATTGCGCGCCACACCGCAAAATATTTCTGGACAGTAGGTGCCCAGAAATATATTGCGCGCAATACCGCAAAATATTTCTGGACAGTAGGTGTCCAGAAATATATTGCGCGCCATAGCGCAAAAAATTTCTGGACAGTAGGTGTCCAGAAGTATATTGCGCGCCATACCGCAAAATATTTGTGGACAGTAGGTGTCCAGAAATATATTGCGCGCCATACCGCAAAATATTTCTGGACAGTAGGTGTCCAGAAATATATTGCGCGCCATACCGCAAAATATTTGTGGACAGTAGGTGTCCAGAAATATATTGCGCGCCATACCGCAAAATATTTCTGGACAGTAGGTGTCCAGAAATATATTGCGCGCCATACCGCAAAATATTTCTGGACAGTAGGTGTCCAGAAATATATTGCGCGCCATACCGCAAAATATTTCTGGACAGTAGGTGTCCAGAAATATATTGCGCGCCATACCGCAAAATATTTGTGGACACTTGGTGTCCAGAAATATATTGCGCGCCATACCGCAAAATATTTGTGGACACTTGGTGTCCAGAAATATATTGCGCGCCATACCGCAAAATATTTCTGGACAGTAGGTGTCCAGAAATATATTGCGCGCCATACCGCAAAATATTTCTGGACAGTAGGTGTCCAGAAATATATTGCGCGCCATACCGCAAAATATTTGTGGACACTTGGTGTCCAGAAATATATTGCGCGCCATACCGCAAAATATTTGTGGACACTTGGTGTCCAGAAATATATTGCGCGCCATACCGCAAAATATTTCTAGACAGTAGGTGTCCAGAAATATATTGCGCGCCATACCGCAAAATATTTCTGGACAGTAGGTGTCCAGAAATATATTGCGCGCCATAGCGCAAAATATTTCTGGACAGTAGGTGTCCAGAAAATATATTGCGCGCCATACCGCAAAATATTTCTGGACAGTAGGTGTCCAGAAATATTTTGCGCGCCATACCGCAAAATATTTCTGGACAGTAGATGTCCAGAAATATATTGCGCGCCATACCGCAAAATATTTCTGGACAGTAGGTGTCCAGAAATATATTGCGCGCCATACCGCAAAATATTTGTGGACACTTGGTGTCCAGAAATATATTGCGCGCCATACCGCAAAATATTTCTGGACAGTAGGTGTCCAGAAATATATTGCGCGCCATACCGCAAAATATTTCCAGAAATATATTGCGCGCCATACCGCAAAATATTTCTGGACAGTAGGTGTCCAGAAATATATTGCGCGCCATACCGCAAAATATTTCTGGACAGTAGGTGTCCAGAAATATATTGCGCGCCATACCGCAAAATATTTCTGGACAGTAGGTGTCCAGAAATATATTGCGCGCCATACCGCAAAATATTTCCAGAAATATATTGCGCGCCATACCGCAAAATATTTCCAGAAATATATTGCGCGCCATACCGCAAAATATTTCCAGAAATATATTGCGCGCCATACCGCAAAATATTTCTGGACAGTAGGTGTCCAGAAATATATTGCGCGCCATACCGCAAAATATTTCTGGACAGTAGGTGTCCAGAAATATATTGCGCGCCATAGCGCAAAAAATTTCTGGACAGTAGGTGTCCAGAAATATATTGCGCGCCATACCGCAAAATATTTGTGGACAGTAGGTGTCCAGAAATATATTGCGCGCCATACCGCAAAATATTTCTGGACAGTAGGTGTCCAGAAATATATTGCGCGCCATACCGCAAAATATTTCCAGAAATATATTGCGCGCCATACCGCAAAATATTTCTGGACAGTAGGTGTCCAGAAATATATTGCGCGCCATACCGCAAAATATTTCTGGACAGTAGGTGTCCAGAAATATATTGCGCGCCATACAGTAGGTGTCCAGAAATATATTGCGCGCCATACCGCAAAATATTTCTGGACAGTAGGTGTCCAGAAATATATTGCGCGCCATACCGCAAAATATTTCTGGACAGTAGGTGTCCAGAAATATATTGCGCGCCATAGCGCAAAAAATTTCTGGACAGTAGGTGTCCAGAAATATATTGCGCGCCATAGCGCAAAAAATTTCTGGACAGTAGGTGTCCAGAAATATATTGCGCGCCATACCGCAAAATATTTCCAGAAATATATTGCGCGCCATACCGCAAAATATTTCTGGACAGTAGGTGTCCAGAAATATATTGCGCGCCATACCGCAAAATATTTCTGGACAGTAGGTGTCCAGAAATATATTGCGCGCCATACCGCAAAATATTTCTGGACAGTAGGTGTCCAGAAATATATTGCGCGCCATACCGCAAAATATTTCCAGAAATATATTGCGCGCCATACCGCAAAATATTTCTGGACAGTAGGTGTCCAGAAATATATTGCGCGCCATACCGCAAAATATTTCTGGACAGTAGGTGTCCAGAAATATATTGCGCGCCATACCGCAAATATTTCTGGACAGTAGGTGTCCAGAAATATATTGCGCGCCATAGCGCAAAAAATTTCTGGACAGTAGGTGTCCAGAAATATATTGCGCGCCATACCGCAAAATATTTGTGGACAGTAGGTGTCCAGAAATATATTGCGCGCCATACCGCAAAATATTTCTGGACAGTAGGTGTCCAGAAATATATTGCGCGCCATACCGCAAAATATTTCTGGACAGTAGGTGTCCAGAAATATATTGCGCGCCATACCGCAAAATATTTCTGGACAGTAGGTGTCCAGAAATATATTGCGCGCCATACCGCAAAATATTTCCAGAAATATATTGCGCGCCATACCGCAAAATATTTCTGGACAGTAGGTGTCCAGAAATATATTGCGCGCCATACCGCAAAATATTTCTGCACAGTAGGTGTCCAGAAATATATTGCGCACCATACCGCAAAATATTTCTGGACAGTAGGTGTCCAGAAATATATTGCGCGCCAAATCGCAAAATATTTCTGGACAGTAGGTGTCCAGAAATATATTGCGCGCCATACCGCAAAATATTTCCAGAAATATATTGCGCGCCATACCGCAAAATATTTCTGGACAGTAGGTGTCCAGAAATATATTGCGCGCCATACCGCAAAATATTTCTGGACAGTAGGTGTCCCAGAAATATATTGCGCGCCATACCGCAAAATATTTCTGGACAGTAGGTGTCCAGAAATATATTGCGCGCCATACCGCAAAATATTTCTGGACAGTAGGTGTCCAGAAATATATTGCGCGCCACACCGCAAAATATTTCTGGACAGTAGATGTCCAGAAATATATTGCGCGCCATACCGCAAAATATTTCTGGACAGTAGGTGTCCAGAAATATATTGCGCGCCATAGCGCAAAAAATTTCTGGACAGTAGGTGTCCAGAAATATATTGCGCGCCATACCGCAAAATATTTGTGGACAGTAGGTGTCCAGAAATATATTGCGCGCCATACCGCAAAATATTTCTGGACAGTAGGTGTCCAGAAATATATTGCGCGCCATACCGCAAAATATTTCCAGAAATATATTGCGCGCCATACCGCAAAATATTTCTGGACAGTAGGTGTCCAGAAATATATTGCGCGCCATACCGCAAAATATTTCTGCACAGTAGGTGTCCAGAAATATATTGCGCGCCATACCGCAAAATATTTCTGGACAGTAGGTGTCCAGAAATATATTGCGCGCTATAGCGCAAAATATTTCTGGACAGTAGCTGTCCAGAAATATATTGCGCGCCATACCGCAAAATATTTGTGGACACTTGGTGTCCAGAAATATATTGCGCGCCATACCGCAAAAAATTTCTGGACAGTAGGTGTCCAGAAATATATTGCGCGCCATACCGCAAAATATTTGTGGACAGTAGGTGTCCAGAAATATATTGCGCGCCATAGCGCAAAATATTTCTGGACAGTAGGTGTCCAGAAATATATTGCGCGCCATACCGCAAAATATTTGTGGACAGTAGGTGTCCAGAAATATATTGCGCGCCATACCGCAAAATATTTCTGGACAGTAGGTGTCCAGAAATATATTGCGCGCCATACCGCAAAATATTTCTGATCAGTAGGTGTCCAGAAAATATATTGCGCGCCATACCGCAAAATATTTCTGGACACTTGGTGTCCAGAAATATATAGCGCGCCATACCGCAAAATATTTGTGGACACTTGGTGTCCAGAAATATATTGCGCGCCATACCGCAAAATATTTCTGAAATATATTGCGCGCCATAGCGCAAAAAATTTCTGGACAGTAGGTGTCCAGAAATATATTGCGCGCCATACCGCAAAAATATTTGTGGACAGTAGGTGTCCAGAAATATATTGCGCGCCATACCGCAAAATATTTCTGGACAGTAGGTGTCCAGAAATATATTGCGCGCCATACCGCAAAATATTTCTGGACAGTAGGTGTCCAGAAATATATTGCGCGCTATAGCGCAAAATATTTCTGGACAGTAGCTGTCCAGAAATATATTGCGCGCCATACCGCAAAATATTTGTGGACACTTGGTGTCCAGAAATATATTGCGCGCCATACCGCAAAAAATTTCTGGACAGTAGGTGTCCAGAAATATATTGCGCGCCATACCGCAAAATATTTGTGGACAGTAGGTGTCCAGAAATATATTGCGCGCCATAGCGCAAAATATTTCTGGACAGTAGGTGTCCAGAAATATATTGCGCGCCATACCGCAAAATATTTCTGGACAGTAGGTGTCCAGAAATATATTGCGCGCCATACCGCAAAATATTTCTGGACAGTAGGATGTCCAGAAATATATTGCGCGCCATACCGCAAAATATTTCTGGACAGTAGGTGTCCAGAAATATATTGCGCGCCATACCGCAAAATATTTGTGGACACTTGGTGTCCAGAAATATATTGCGCGCCATACCGCAAAATATTTCTGGACAGTAGGTGTCCAGAAATATATTGCGCGCCATACCGCAAAATATTTCCAGAAATATATTGCGCGCCATACTGCAAAATATTTCTGGACAGTAGGTGTCCAGAAATATATTGCGCGCCATACCGCAAAATATTTCTGGACAGTAGGTGTCCAGAAATATATTGCGCGCCATACCGCAAAATATTTGTGGACACTTGGTGTCCAGAAATATATTGCGCGCCATACCGCAAAATATTTCTGGACAGTAGGTGTCCAGAAATATATTGCGCGCTATAGCGCAAAATATTTCTGGACAGTAGGTGTCCAGAAATATATTGCGCGCCATACCGCAAAATATTTGTGGACACTTGGTGTCCAGAAATATATTGCGCGCCATACCGCAAAAAAATTTCTGGACAGTAGGTGTCCAGAAATATATTGCGCGCCATAGCGCAAAATATTTCTGGACAGTAGGTGTCCAGAAATATATTGCGCGCCATACCGCAAAATATTTCTGGACAGTAGGTGTCCAGAAATATATTGCGCGCCATACCGCAAAATATTTCTGGACAGTAGATGTCCAGAAATATATTGCGCGCCATACCGCAAAATATTTCTGGACAGTAGGTGTCCAGAAATATATTGCGCGCCATACCGCAAAATATTTGTGGACACTTGGTGTCCAGAAATATATTGCGCGCCATACCGCAAAATATTTCTGGACAGTAGGTGTCCAGAAATATATTGCGCGCCATACCGCAAAATATTTCCAGAAATATATTGCGCGCCATACTGCAAAATATTTCTGGACAGTAGGTGTCCAGAAATATATTGCGCGCCATACCGCAAAATATTTCTGGACAGTAGGTGTCCAGAAATATATTGCGCGCCATACCGCAAAATATTTCTGGACAGTAGGTGTCCAGAAATATATTGCGCGCCATACCGCAAAATATTCTGGACAGTAGGTGTCCAGAAATATATTGCGCGCCATACCGCAAAATATTTCTGGACAGTAGGTGTCCAGAAATATATTGCGCGCCATACCGCAAAATATTTCTGGACAGTAGGTGTCCAGAAATATATTGCGCGCCACACCGCAAAATATTTGTGGACACTTGGTGTCCAGAAATATATTGCGCGCCATACCGCAAAATATTTGTGGACACTTGGTGTCCAGAAATGTATTGCGCGCCAATACCGCAAAATATTTCTGGACAGTAGGTGTCCAGAAATATATTGCGCGCCATACCGCAAAATATTTCTGGACAGTAGGTGTCCAGAAATATTTTGCGGTAGTTTGGACAGTAGGTAGTCTGGACAGTAGGTTCTGGACAGTAGGTGTCCAGAAATATATTGCGCGCCATAGCGCAAAATATTTCTGGACAGTAGGTGTCCAGAAATATATTGCGCGCCATACCGCAAAATATTTCTGGACAGTAGGTGTCCAGAAATATATTGCGCGCCATACCGCAAAATATTTCTGGACAGTAGGTGTCCAGAAATATATTGCGCGCCATACCGCAAAATATTTGTGGACACTTGGTGTCCAGAAATATATTGCGCGCCATACCGCAAAATATTTCTGGACAGTAGGTGTCCAGAAATATATTGCGCGCCATACCGCAAAATATTTCTGGACAGTAGGTGTCCAGAAATATATTGCGCGCCATACCGCAAAATATTTGTGGACACTTGGTGTCCAGAAATATATTGCGCGCCATACCGCAAAATATTTCTGGACAGTAGGTGTCCAGAAATATATTGCGCGCCATACCGCAAAATATTTGTGGACACTTGGTGTCCAGAAATATATTGCGCGCCATACCGCAAAATATTTCTGGACAGTAGGTGTCCAGAAATATATTGCGCGCCATACCGCAAAATATTTCCAGAAATATATCGCGCGCCATACCGCAAAATATTTCTGGACAGTAGGTGTCCAGAAATATATTGCGCGCCATACCGCAAAATATTTCTGGACAGTAGGTGTCCAGAAATATATTGCGCGCCATACCGCAAAATATTTCTGGACAGTAGGTGTCCAGAAATATATTGCGCGCCACACCGCAAAATATTTGTGGACACTTGGTGTCCAGAAATATATTGCGCGCCATACCGCAAAATATTTGTGGACACTTGGTGTCCAGAAATGTATTGCGCGCCATACCGCAAAATATTTCTGGACAGTAGGTGTCCAGAAATATATTGCGCGCCATACCGCAAAATATTTCTGGACAGTAGGTGTCCAGAAATATTTTGCGGTAGTTTGGACAGTAGGTAGTCTGGACAGTAGGTTCTGGACAGTAGGTGTCCAGAAATATATTGCGCGCCATAGCGCAAAATATTTCTGGACAGTAGGTGTCCAGAAATATATTGCGCGCCATACCGCAAAATATTTCTGGACAGTAGGTGTCCAGAAATATATTGCGCGCCATACCGCAAAATATTTCTGGACAGTAGGTGTCCAGAAATATATTGCGCGCCATACCGCAAAATATTTGTGGACACTTGGTGTCCAGAAATATATTGCGCGCCATACCGCAAAATATTTCTGGACAGTAGGTGTCCAGAAATATATTGCGCGCCATACCGCAAAATATTTCTGGACAGTAGGTGTCCAGAAATATATTGCGCGCCATACCGCAAAATATTTGTGGACACTTGGTGTCCAGAAATATATTGCGCGCCATACCGCAAAATATTTCTGGACAGTAGGTGTCCAGAAATATATTGCGCGCCATACCGCAAAATATTTGTGGACACTTGGTGTCCAGAAATATATTGCGCGCCATACCGCAAAATATTTCTGGACAGTAGGTGTCCAGAAATATATTGCGCTCCACACCGCAAAATATTTCTGGACAGTAGATGTCCAGAAATATATTGCGCGCCATACCGCAAAATATTTCTGGACAGTAGGTGTCCAGAAATATATTGCGCGCCATACCGCAAAATATTTGTGGACACTTGGTGTCCAGAAATATATTGCGCGCCATACCGCAAAATATTTCTGGACAGTAGGTGTCCAGAAATATATTGCGCGCCATACCGCAAAATATTTCCAGAAATATATCGCGCGCCATACCGCAAAATATTTCTGGACAGTAGGTGTCCAGAAATATATTGCGCGCCATACCGCAAAATATTTCTGGACAGTAGGTGTCCAGAAATATATTGCGCGCCATACCGCAAAATATTTCTGGACAGTAGGTGTCCAGAAATATATTGCGCGCCATACCGCAAAATATTTGTGGACACTTGGTGTCCAGAAATATATTGCGCGCCATACCGCAAAATATTTGTGGACACTTGGTGTCCAGAAATATATTGCGCGCCATACCGCAAAATATTTCTGGACAGTAGGTGTCCAGAAATATATTGCGCGCCATACCGCAAAATATTTCCAGAAATATATTGCGCGCCATACCGCAAAATATTTCTGGACAGTAGGTGTCCAGAAATATATTGCGCGCCATACCGCAAAATATTTGTGGACACTTGGTGTCCAGAAATATATTGCGCGCCATACCGCAAAATATTTCTGGACAGTAGGTGTCCAGAAATATATTGCGCGCCACACCGCAAAATATTTCTGGACAGTAGGTGTCCAGAAATATATTGCGCGCCACACCGCAAAATATTTCTGGACAGTAGGTGTCCAGAAATATATTGCGCGCCATACCGCAAAAAATTTCTGGACAGTAGGTGTCCAGAAATATATTGCGCGCCATACCGCAAAATATTTGTGGACAGTAGGTGTCCAGAAATATATTGCGCGCCATACCGCAAAATATTTGTGGACAGTAGGTGTCCAGAAATATATTGCGCGCCACACCGCAAAATATTTCTGGACAGTAGGTGTCCAGAAATATATTGCGCGCCACACCGCAAAATATTTGTGGACAGTAGGTGTCCAGAAATATATTGCGCGCCATACCGCAAAATATTTGTGGACACTTGGTGTCCAGAAATATATTGCGCGCCATACCGCAAAATATTTCTGGACAGTAGGTGTCCAGAAATATATTGCGCGCCACACCGCAAAATATTTCTGGACAGTAGATGTCCAGAAATATATTGCGCGCCATACCGCAAAATATTTCTGGACAGTAGGTGTCCAGAAATATATTGCGCGCCATAGCGCAAAAAATTTATGGACAGTAGGTGTCCAGAAATATATTGCGCGCCATACCGCAAAATATTTGTGGACACTTGGTGTCCAGAAATATATTGCGCGCCATACCGCAAAATATTTCTGGACAGTAGGTGTCCAGAAATATATTGCGCGCCATACCGCAAAATATTTCTGGACAGTAGGTGTCCAGAAATATATTGCGCGCCATACCGCAAAATATTTCTGGACAGTAGATGTCCAGAAATATATTGCGCGCCATACCGCAAAATATTTGTGGACACTTGGTGTCCAGAAATATATTGCGCGCCATACCGCAAAATATTTCTGGACAGTAGGTGTCCAGAAATATATTGCGCGCCATACCGCAAAATATTTCTGGACAGTAGGTGTCCAGAAATATATTGCGCGCCATACCGCAAAATATTTCTGGACAGTAGGTGTCCAGAAATATATTGCGTGCCATACCGCAAAATATTTCTGGACAGTAGGTGTCCAGAAATATATTGCGCGCCACACCGCAAAATATTTCTGGACAGTAGATGTCCAGAAATATATTGCGCGCCATAGCGCAAAAAATTTCTGGACAGTAGGTGTCCAGAAATATACTGCGCGCCATACCGCAAAATATTTGTGGACACTTGGTGTCCAGAAATATATTGCGCGCCATACCGCAAAATATTTCTGGACAGTAGGTGTCCAGAAATATATTGCGCGCCATACCGCAAAATATTTCTGGACAGTAGGTGTCCAGAAATATATTGCGCGCCATACCGCAAAATATTTCTGGACAGTAGGTGTCCAGAAATATATTGCGCGCCATACCGCAAAATATTTCTGGACAGTAGATGTCCAGAAATATATTGCGCGCCATACCGCAAAATATTTCTGGACAGTAGGTGTCCAGAAATATATTGCGCGCCATACCGCAAAATATTTGTGGACAGTAGGTTTCCAGAAATATATTGCGAGCCATACCGCAAAATATTTCTGGACAGTAGATGTCCAGAAATATATTGCGCGCCATACCGCAAAATATTTCTGGACAGTAGGTGTCCAGAAATATATTGCGCGCCATACCGCAAAATATTTCTGGACAGTAGATGTCCAGAAATATATTGCGCGCCATACCGCAAAATATTTGTGGACACTTGGTGTCCAGAAATATATTGCGCGCCATACCGCAAAATATTTCCAGAAATATATTGCGCGCCATACCGCAAAATATTTCTGGACAGTAGGTGTCCAGAAATATATTGCGCGCCATACCGCAAAATATTTCTGGACAGTAGGTGTCCAGAAATATATTGCGCGCCATACCGCAAAATATTTCTGGACAGTAGGTGTCCAGAAATATATTGCGCGCCATACCGCAAAATATTTCCAGAAATATATTGCGCGCCATACCGCAAAATATTTCTGGACAGTAGGTGTCCAGAAATATATTGCGCGCCATACCGCAAAATATTTCTGGACAGTAGGTGTCCAGAAATATATTGCGCGCCATACCGCAAAATATTTCTGGACAGTAGGTGTCCAGAAATATATTGCGCGCCATACCGCAAAATATTTCTGGACAGTAGATGTCCAGAAATATATTGCGCGCCATACCGCAAAATATTTCTGGACAGTAGGTGTCCAGAAATATATTGCGCGCCATACCGCAAAATATTTCTGGACAGTAGGTGTCCAGAAATATATTGCGCGCCATACCGCAAAATATTTCTGGACAGTAGATGTCCAGAAATATATTGCGCGCCATACCGCAAAATATTTGTGGACACTTGGTGTCCAGAAATATATTGCGCGCCATACCGCAAAATATTTGTGGACAGTAGGTGTCCAGAAATATATTGCGCGCCATACCGCAAAATATTTCTGGACAGTAGGTGTCCAGAAATATATTGCGCGCCATACCGCAAAATATTTCTGGACAGTAGGTGTCCAGAAATATATTGCGCGCCACACCGCAAAATATTTCTGGACAGTAGATGTCCAGAAATATATTGCGCGCCATACCGCAAAATATTTCTGGACAGTAGGTGTCCAGAAATATATTGCGCGCCATACCGCAAAATATTTCTCGACAGTAGGTGTCCAGAAATATATTGCGCGCCATACCGCAAAATATTTCCAGAAATATATTGCGCGCCATACCGCAAAATATTTCCAGAAATATATTGCGCGCCATACCGCAAAATATTTCTGGACAGTAGGTGTCCAGAAATATATTGCGCGCCATACCGCAAAATATTTCTGGACAGTAGGTGTCCAGAAATATATTGCGCGCCATACCGCAAAATATTTCTGGACAGTAGGTGTCCAGAAATATATTGCGCGCCATACCGCAAAATATTTCTGGACAGTAGGTGTCCAGAAATATATTGCGCGCCATACCGCAAAATATTTCTGGACAGTAGGTGTCCAGAAATATATTGCGCGCCATACCGCAAAATATTTCTGGACAGTAGATGTCCAGAAATATATTGCGCGCCATACCGCAAAATATTTGTGGACACTTGGTGTCCAGAAATATATTGCGCGCCATACCGCAAAATATTTGTGGACAGTAGGTGTCCAGAAATATATTGCGCGCCATACCGCAAAATATTTCTGGACAGTAGGTGTCCAGAAATATATTGCGCGCCAAAGCGCAAAAAATTTCTGGACAGTAGGTGTCCAGAAATATATTGCGCGCCATACCGCAAAATATTTGTGGACACTTGGTGTCCAGAAATATATTGCGCGCCATACCGCAAAATATTTGTGGACAGTAGATGTCCAGAAATATATTGCGCGCCATACCGCAAAATATTTCTGGACAGTAGGTGTCCAGAAATATATTGCGCGCCAAAGCGCAAAAAATTTCTGGACAGTAGGTGTCCAGAAATATATTGCGCGCCATACCGCAAAATATTTGTGGACACTTGGTGTCCAGAAATATATTGCGCGCCATACCGCAAAATATTTCTGGACAGTAGGTGTCCAGAAATATATTGCGCGCCATACCGCAAAATATTTCTGGACAGTAGGTGTCCAGAAATATATTGCGCGCCATACCGCAAAATATTTCTGGACAGTAGGTGTCCAGAAATATATTGCGCGCCATACCGCAAAATATTTCTGGACAGTAGGTGTCCAGAAATATATTGCGCGCCATACCGCCAAATATTTCTGGACAGTAGGTGTCCAGAAATATATTGCGCGCCATACCGCAAAATATTTGTGGACACTTGGTGTCCAGAAATATATTGCGCGCCATACCGCAAAATATTTGTGGACACTTGGTGTCCAGAAATATATTGCGCGCCATACCGCAAAATATTTCTGGACAGTAGGTGTCCAGAAATATATTGCGCGCCATGCCGCAAAATATTTGTGGACACTTGGTGTCCAGAAATATATTGCGTGCCATACCGCAAAATATTTCTGGACAGTAGGTGTCCAGAAATATAATGCGCGCCATACCGCAAAATATTTCCAGAAATATATTGCGCGCCATACCGCAAAATATTTCCAGAAATATATTGCGCGCCATACCGCAAAATATTTCTGGACAGTAGGTGTCCAGAAATATATTGCGCGCCATACCGCAAAATATTTCTGGACAGTAGGTGTCCAGAAATATATTGCGCGCCATACCGCAAAATATTTCTGGACAGTAGGTGTCCAGAAATATATTGCGCGCCATACCGCAAAATATTTGTGGACACTTGGTGTCCAGAAATATATTGCGCGCCATACCGCAAAATATTTGTGGACACTTGGTGTCCAGAAATATATTGCGCGCCATACCGCAAAATATTTCTGGACAGTAGGTGTCCAGAAATATATTGCGCGCCATACCGCAAAATATTTCCAGAAATATATTGCGCGCCATACCGCAAAATATTTCTGGACAGTAGGTGTCCAGAAATATATTGCGCGCCATACCGCAAAATATTTCTGGACAGTAGGTGTCCAGAAATATATTGCGCGCCATACCGCAAAATATTTGTGGACACTTGGTGTCCAGAAATATATTGCGCGCCATACCGCAAAATATTTGTGGACACTTGGTGTCCAGAAATATATTGCGCGCCACACCGCAAAATATTTCTGGACAGTAGGTGTCCAGAAATATATTGCGCGCCATACCGCAAAATATTTCTGGACAGTAGGTGTCCAGAAATATATTGCGCGCCATAGCGCAAAAAATTTCTGGACAGTAGGTGTCCAGAAATATATTGCGCGCCATACCGCAAAATATTTGTGGACAGTAGGTGTCCAGAAATATATTGCGCGCCATACCGCAAAATATTTCTGGACAGTAGGTGTCCAGAAATATATTGCGCGCCATACCGCAAAATATTTCTGGACAGTAGGTGTCCAGAAATATATTGCGCGCCATACCGCAAAATATTTCTGGACAGTAGGTGTCCAGAAATATATTGCGCAGCACACCGCAAAATATTTCTGGACAGTAGATGTCCAGAAATATATTGCGCGCCACACCGCAAAATATTTCTGGACAGTAGGTGTCCAGAAATATATTGCGCGCCATACCGCAAAATATTTCTGGACAGTAGGTGTCCAGAAATATATTGCGCGCCATAGCGCAAAAAATTTCTGGACAGTAGGTGTCCAGAAATATATTGCGCGCCATACCGCAAAATATTTGTGGACAGTAGGTGTCCAGAAATATATTGCGCGCCATACCGCAAAATATTTCTGGACAGTAGGTGTCCAGAAATATATTGCGCGCCATACCGCAAAATATTTCTGGACAGTAGGTGTCCAGAAATATATTGCGCGCCATACCGCAAAATATTTTTGGACAGTAGGTGTCCAGGAATATATTGCGCGCCATACCGCAAAATATTTCTGGACAGTAGGTGTCCAGAAATATATTGCGCGCCATACCGCAAAATATTTGTGGACACTTGGTGTCCAGAAATATATTGCGCGCCATACCGCAAAATATTTCTGGACAGTAGGTCATACCGCAAAATATTTCTGGACAGTAGGTGTCCAGAAATATATTGCGCGCCATACCGCAAAATATTTCCAGAAATATATTGCGCGCCATACCGCAAAATATTTCTGGACAGTAGGTGTCCAGAAATATATTGCGCGCCATACCGCAAAATATTTCTGGACAGTAGGTGTCCAGAAATATATTGCGCACCATACCGCAAAATATTTCTGGACAGTAGGTGTCCAGAAATATATTGCGCGCCATACCGCAAAATATTTCTGGACAGTAGGTGTCCAGAAATATATTGCGCGCCATACCGCAAAATATTTGTGGACACTTGGTGTCCAGAAATATATTGCGCGCCATACCGCAAAATATTTCTGGACAGTAGGTGTCCAGAAATATATTGCGCGCCATACCGCAAAATATTTCTGGACAGTAGGTGTCCAGAAATATATTGCACGCCATACCGCAAAATATTTCTGGACAGTAGGTGTCCAGAAATATATTGCGCGCCATACCGCAAAATATTTCTGGACAGTAGGTGTCCAGAAATATATTGCGCGCCATACCGCAAAATATTTCCAGAAATATATTGCGCGCCATACCGCAAAATATTTCTGGACAGTAGGTGTCCAGAAATATATTGCGCGCCATACCGCAAAATATTTCTGGACAGTAGGTGTCCAGAAATATATTGCGCACCATACCGCAAAATATTTCTGGACAGTAGGTGTCCAGAAATATATTGCGCGCCATACCGCAAAATATTTGTGGACACTTGGTGTCCAGAAATATATTGCGCGCCATACCGCAAAATATTTCTGGACAGTAGGTGTCCAGAAATATATTGCGCGCCATACCGCAAAATATTTCTGGACAGTAGGTGTCCAGAAATATATTGCGCGCCATACCGCAAAATATTTCCAGAAATATATTGCGCGCCATACCGCAAAATATTTCTGGACAGTAGGTGTCCAGAAATATATTGCGCGCCATACCGCAAAATATTTCTGGACAGTAGGTGTCCAGAAATATATTGCGCACCATACCGCAAAATATTTCTGGACAGTAGGTTCCAGAAATATATTGCGCGCCATACCGCAAAATATTTGTGGACACTTGGTGTCCAGAAATATATTGCGCGCCATACCGCAAAATATTTCTGGACAGTAGGTGTCCAGAAATATATTGCGCGCCACACCGCAAAATATTTCTGGACAGTAGGTGTCCAGAAATATATTGCGCGCCATACCGCAAAAAATTTCTGGACAGTAGGTGTCCAGAAATATATTGCGCGCCATACCGCAAAATATTTGTGGACAGTAGGTGTCCAGAAATATATTGCGCGCCATACCGCAAAATATTTGTGGACAGTAGGTGTCCAGAAATATATTGCGCGCCATACCGCAAAATATTTCTGGACAGTAGGTGTCCAGAAATATATTGCGCGCCATACCGCAAAATATTTCTGGACAGTAGGTGTCCAGAAATATATTGCGCGCCATACCGCAAAATATTTCTGGACAGTAGGTGTCCAGAAATATATTGCGCGCCATACCGCAAAATATTTCTGGACAGTAGGTGTCCAGAAATATATTGCGCGCCATAGCGCAAAATATTCCTGGACAGTAGGTGTCCAGAAATATATTGCGCGCCATACCGCAAAATATTTCTGGACAGTAGGTGTCCAGAAATATATTGCGCGCCATACCGCAAAATATTTCTGGACAGTAGGTGTCCAGAAATATATTGCGCGCCATACCGCAAAATATTTCTGGACAGTAGGTGTCCAGAAATATATTGCGCGCCATACCGCAAAATATTTCTGGACAGTAGATGTCCAGAAATATATTGCGCGCCATACCGCAAAATATTTCTGGACAGTAGGTGTCCAGAAATATATTGCGCGCCATACCGCAAAATATTTGTGGACACTTGGTGTCCAGAAATATATTGCGCGCCATACCGCAAAATATTTCTGGACAGTAGGTGTCCAGAAATATATTGCGCGCCACACCGCAAAATATTTCTGGACAGTAGGTGTCCAGAAATATATTGCGCGCCATACCGCAAAATATTTCTGGACAGTAGGTGTCCAGAAATATATTGCGCGCCATAGCGCAAAAAATTTCTGGACAGTAGGTGTCCAGAAATATA
The DNA here is from genome assembly GCA_964034865.1 of Eristalis intricaria. NCBI lineage: Eukaryota > Metazoa > Arthropoda > Insecta > Diptera > Syrphidae > Eristalis > Eristalis intricaria. The sequence goes on from OZ035873.1 coordinate 138,891,901, forward strand.
TTGCGCGCCATACCGCAAAATATTTGTGGACAGTAGGTGTCCAGAAATATATTGCGCGCCATACCGCAAAATATTTCTGGACAGTAGGTGTCCAGAAATATATTGCGCGCCATACCGCAAAATATTTGTGGACACTTGGTGTCCAGAAATATATTGCGCGCCATACCGCAAAATATTTCTGGACAGTAGGTGTCCAGAAATATATTGCGCGCCATACCGCAAAATATTTCTGGACAGTAGGTGTCCAGAAATATATTGCGCGCCATACCGCAAAATATTTCTGGACAGTAGGTGTCCAGAAATATATTGCGCGCCATACCGCAAAATATTTGTGGACACTTGGTGTCCAGAAATATATTGCGCGCCATACCGCAAAATATTTGTGGACACTTGGTGTCCAGAAATATATTGCGCGCCATACCGCAAAATATTTCTGGACAGTAGGTGTCCAGAAATATATTGCGCGCCACACCGCAAAATATTTCTGGACAGTAGGTGTCCAGAAATATATTGCGCGCCATACCGCAAAATATTTCTGGACAGTAGGTGTCCAGAAATATATTGCGCGCCATAGCGCAAAAAATTTCTGGACAGTAGGTGTCCAGAAATATATTGCGCGCCATACCGCAAAATATTTGTGGACAGTAGGTGTCCAGAAATATATTGCGCACCATACCGCAAAATATTTCTGGACAGTAGATGTCCAGAAATATATTGCGCGCCATACCGCAAAATATTTCCAGAAATATATTGCGCGCCATACCGCAAAATATTTCCAGAAATATATTGCGCGCCATACCGCAAAATATTTCTGGACAGTAGGTGTCCAGAAATATATTGCGCGCCATACCGCAAAATATTTGTGGACACTTGGTGTCCAGAAATATATTGCGCGCCATACCGCAAAATATTTCTGGACAGTAGGTGTCCAGAAATATATTGCGCGCCATACCGCAAAATATTTCTGGACAGTAGGTGTCCAGAAATATATTGCGCGCCATACCGCAAAATATTTCTGGACAGTAGGTGTCCAGAAATATATTGCGCGCCATACCGCAAAATGTTTCTGGACAGTAGGTGTCCAGAAATATATTGCGCGCCATAGCGCAAAATATTTCTGGACAGTAGATGTCCAGAAATATATTGCGCGCCATACCGCAAAATATTTCTGGACAGTAGGTGTCCAGAAATATATTGCGCGCCATACCGCAAAATATTTGTGGACACTTGGTGTCCAGAAATATATTGCGCGCCATACCGCAAAATATTTCTGGACAGTAGGTGTCCAGAAATATATTGCGCGCCATACCGCAAAATATTTCCAGAAATATATTGCGCGCCATACCGCAAAATATTTCTGGACAGTAGGTGTCCAGAAATATATTGCGCGCCATACCGCAAAATATTTCTGGACAGTAGGTGTCCAGAAATATATTGCGCGCCATACCGCAAAATATTTCTGGACAGTAGGTGTCCAGAAATATATTGCGCGCCATACCGCAAAATATTTCTGGACAGTAGGTGTCCAGAAATATATTGCGCGCCATACCGCAAAATATTTCTGGACAGTAGGTGTCCAGAAATATATTGCGCGCCATACCGCAAAATATTTCTGGACAGTAGGTGTCCAGAAATATATTGCGCGCCATACCGCAAAATATTTCTGGACACCTACTGTCCAGAAATATTTTGCGGTGTGGCGCGCAATATATTTCTGGACACCTACTGTCCAGAAATATTTTGCGGTATGGCGCGCAATATATTTCTGGACACCAAGTGTCCACAAATATTTTGCGGTATGGCGCGCAATATATTTCTGGACACCTATTGATCAAAAAACAAATATGCTGAACATCACACAAATCCATAACCTCGAAGTGATCGCAAGTTTCTATAACGACAACGCATACAGAATCCAGACGCAGCAAACGGTGAACACCAGAAGACGACAACAGCAGCTATACGCAGTATCGAGGTTCTGGAACGAATATGGTCGAAGAACTTTCAACGTAGCATTCCCAAACATATTAAACAGCATCCCAAGAGAATACCGCAACATCACGAGAACTGAAGCGCTAAAGAAGATCAAGCAAATGTATCTACAATCGTGAAAAAATCACAAAAAAAAAAAAAAAAAATCAATTATTATATGTATATCTTTATTTTCAATCATTCATCTTTTTATTTGTAAATTTGCGTCCATTCATTTCAATATATTAAATTACATGCATGTCTTAATTTTAATTTAATAATTCAATCTGTATAATTCTCAACTTGAAATTTTATTTTTTCTTAATTTTTATATAATTGAAGTAGTTTAAGCCTTGAATTCAACAACAAAAATAACAGAAACAAATATTGTATTCAGTCTTCTGCAGACAAGCCCCTTTGGCTTTGCAGATAATGTAACTAAGAAACATTTTTATTGAATAAAAGCAAAATTGAAAATTGAAATTGAAAAAAAAAAAATATTTTGCGGTATGGCGCGCAATATATTTCTGGACACCTACTGTCCAGAAATATTTTGCGGTATGGCGCGCAATATATTTCTGGACACCTACTGTCCAGAAATATTTTGCGGTATGGCGCGCAATATATTTCTGGACACCTACTTGTAGAAACTAAGATCTGGCAGCACTACAACTGTCATAAATGTCAAGGCTATAATAGAACGTGGAAAGGTTTCTTTCCTCCCTTTTTCACTTGGATTTTGTACGACACAACACGCTCAATAAAAGTAATCCCTAAAATATAAAAAATAACCATCTTTTATTTCCAACAGGTTATGGGCCCAGGTCGCTAAAAATACTGGATAGTATTTGGAAAAGCATTTATTTGGCGGATCGCAATATTTGTTGCCAAAAATTAATATAACTTCGCCCTAACCTCAAAATGAACATGAACAGAATCCAATTATTTAATGGAGAGAACTACGCCTCATGGAAACCCCAAATGGAAGCAGTGCTACACAAAGCACGACTAATCGGTTATATCGATGGGAAAATTCCGAGACCAACGACTGCAGGAACAGACCAGGAAAGTTGGGATGAAAAGGACATGGACGCAAAAGCCGAACTTATTCTAGCATTGGAACCCAGTATAATCGCTCTTGTAAAGGACAAGAAATCCTAGGAGACACTTATGACCGAAAGGGACCAAGGCAGAAAGCGGAGGAGTTCAGACGCCTCATAAATACCAGGATGGGACCTGCTCAGAACATGGACGAATACATCAGGGAATTCAAAACTACAACTAGCAGGTTACAGGAATTGGAAGCTACACTTGATAAGGACTTGCTTGTCATAATACTTCTGGATGGGTTATCTGAGGCTTACAAGGATGTCCAAGCCGCTTTTGACGCACAAAGTAGCTACCCAGACATTGATGTTGTTTGCTCCAGACTCCTCGAGGTTAGTGATCGGAAGAAGGAACCGAACAATAACGGGCAACCAACCTTGGCGATGTACTTCAAGGGGAAGAGCAAAGTAAATAAATTCTCGTACAACAACAATAAAAGCCGTCCATTTCCATTTAATTGCCGTAATTGTGGCAAGAAGGGACACATGGCAAAAGATTGCTACAGCAAAAAGGAAAAGGCTAAAACAGTACAGTCAAATGGAGAGAAGGAGACGGATTATGGCTTCATAATAGCGGAACAACGCGTACTTAAAATTGCAAATGAGGAACCTGCCTGGTGTCTCGATTCTGGAGCCACTTCTCATATGTGCTCAACACGGTCTCTGTTCAAGGATTTGACTATATACACAAAGGATAACTACGTAACGTTGGCAAACGGAAAAAGGGTCAGAATAGCAGGCATCGGAACGGCATTAATACCTCCACAGTTAAGCAGCATTGGGCAAGAAATCAAACTGTATAAAACTCTTTTTATTCCCGATTTAAAAGAAAATCTCATTTCAGTGAGCAAAGCGGCAGACAAGAAGCTAAAGATTATATTCAATCAGAGTCAAGCCAAAGTGTACACCAGAGATGGAGAGTTGCTGCTAACAGCCAATCAAAAAAATGGTTTGTACTATATTTATGGAAACAATCGGGCGCTAGCTACGACAGAGAGCAAGACCTCGTTGAGTTTGTGGCACAAGATAATGGGTCACTTAAATTTAACATCACTGAAGCAACTGCAATCAAAAGGAATGGTGACTGGATTGCCACTCAAGTTTAGTTCCGATGATACTAGTTGCGCCTCATGTATTTGCGCGAAACAAGCAGTCAAGCCATTTGTTGTGTGTAGTGAAAAGAGGACAATCAAGAGACTGGAACTAGTACATTCAGACGTATGCGGACCCATGCGTACGGAATCGTTAGGTAAGTCAAAGTACTTCATAACGTTCATCGATGATTACTCTAGACAAATTTCTGTGTACTTTATGAAAAAGAAAAGCGAAGCATTGGAAAAATTCAAAGCTTTTAAGGCATTTGCAGAAAAGCAAACGGGCGATGCAATCAAGTGCTTAAGGACAGATAATGGCACGGAATATATGAATTCAAATTTCGAGCAATTTTTACAGCAAAATGGAATTGATCACGAGTCCTCTGCACCATACACACCACAACAAAATGGGGTAGCAGAACGTGCAAATAGAACTTTAGTGGAAATGGCGAGATGTCTAAAGTTGGACGCTGGTTTACCAGACATGTTATGGGCTGAGTTGATATGCACTGCGGCTTTTATTAGAAATAGATGCCCAACGAAGGCAAATGGTGAAGCAACTTCAGAAGAATTATGGACAGGCAAGAAACCGGACGTGTCATCCTTCAAGTGTATCGGAACTAGCGCATACGCATTGGAGAAAGGAGGCAATCCAGGAAAATTTGATGCAAGGAGTACGGAACATCTGATAGTGGGATATGAAAGTGAGCACGGAACATATCGGCTCTGGAAACCTGGAACCCGTATCGTAATCAAAAGCAGAGATGTGCGTTTTTTGAACGAAAATTCGAGCACCGATGGAAATAATAAAAGTGACAACGAAAATTATTATATTTTTGATTTCAAATCTCAACATCGCAACGTCCAACAGGCCAAAGAAACACCAGTCAACGAAGTCACCAAAAACGAATCCATTAAACAAACACCTGTAGAGGACCAAAATCAGAGTATACCGACTGAAATTGAAGCAGCTTACACAGCCAATGCCGATCCAGTGAGCTTGAAGCAACTCAAAGGCATGGACAACCGCGATGAGTGGCGCCAGGCGATGCAGGAGGAGTATGACTCACTTTTACGCAATGGAACCTGGGAATTAGTGGACAGACCCACTGATAGAAAGGTTATTCAGTCAAAATGGGTTTTCAAAACAAAATATTTCGCAGACGGCACCATTGACCGGAGGAAGGCGGGATTGGTGGCGAAAGGGTATGATCAAATTCATGGACTCGATTATACCGATACTTATTCCCCAGTGGCCAACATCCATTCCATTCGTCTTACTCTGGCTATAGCAGCACGGCACGAATTGCAAGTACAACATCTCGATGTCTCGGCAGCATACCTTAACGGAGAGATAGATACCATTATCTATATGGAACAACCAGATGGTTTCCAGGAAGATCCTGGAAATAAAGTCTGCAAGCTAAGAAAAGCCATTTATGGCCTAAAACAGTCTGGACGCCAGTGGAATTTGAGACTAGACAAAACCCTGAAAGAACTTGAATTTACATCATCAGCGTACGACAAATGTATCTACTACAAGGTAAATGGAAAACGTATTACAATTATAACCGTCTACGTAGATGATCTACTATTAGCAACGAATGATGCGAAGGAACAGTCTTCAGTATGCGCAAAATTATCGGAAGACTTTGACATTCGAAACCTGGGTGAACCAAAACTATGCGTAGGACTTGAAATTTCTAAAAATAACGGAGTGTTTAACATAGGACAGACAGGTTACATCAACAGTTTGATAAAATTTTATGATTTAGGTGAAGCAAAGCCATCACGTCTACCTGCGCAAACTGGAATGAAACTCCAGAAGGAGCCGGACACAGAAGGAGAAAGGGCACCTGTTGACAAAACCACGTAAAGGCAACTAATCGGACGCTTGTTGTATTTATCAACTTTTAGCAGGCCAGATATCGCATACGTGGTAAATGCACTGTCTCAATACGTCGAGGACCCAAGACGACAACACTGGAACGCGGGGCTCAACATTATAAAATATTTAATTGGCACAAAAACGTCAACCCTCACGTACAAGAAAACGAATCAACAACTTCATGCATTCTCGGATTCCAGTTGGGCTGCAGACACGAACGACAGAAGGTCACAATCTGGATTTGTTTTTCTGTACGCTGGCGGAGCTATTCATTGGGGATCGCGAAAACAAAGGATTGTTGCCACGTCTAGTACCGAAGCAGAATATGTCACACTATCATCTGTGGCTAAGGATGCAGCATATTTTCGCAACATAATGCTGGAGTTAAAACTACATGAAGGGCACATCGTCATCTACTGTGACAACCAAAGCGCAATGCATATAGCACAAGACCAGACCAATCAAGGCAGGACGAAACACATTGATGTCCGCTATCACTACATTCGAGAAGCAGTAGCTGAAAATATAATTCATGTCAATTTTTTAAGATCTGAAAATATGGTAGCCGATGCTCTAACAAAGGCTTTACCAATAGCGACTCATTTTAAGCATTTTGTGGATATGGGTATGCAATTTTTGAAACGCGCTTAACGCTTTTTTTTTAACTATTAATTCTAAATGTACATATGTAATATCATTCAATGTTAAATACACATAACCTTATATTAATGTTACGATGCTGGACACTTATGAAGTTGAGGGCTAAGTCTAAGATCTGGCAGCACTACAACTGTCATAAATGTCAAGGCTATAATAGAACGTGGAAAGGTTTCTTTCCTCCCTTTTTCACTTGGATTTTGTACGACACAACACGCTCAATAAAAGTAATCCCTAAAATATAAAAAATAACCATCTTTTATTTCCAACACTACTGTCCAGAAATATTTTGCGGTATGGCGCGCAATATATTTCTGGACACCTACTGTCCAGAAATATTTTGCGGTATGGCGCGCAATATATTTCTGGACACCTACTGTCCAGAAATATTTTGCGGTATGGCGCGCAATATATTTCTGGACACCTACTGTCCAGAAATATTTTGCGGTATGGCGCGCAATATATTTCTGGACACCTACTGTCCAGAAATATTTTGCGGTATGGCGCGCAATATATTTCTGGACACCTACTGTCCAGAAATATTTTGCGGTATGGCGCGCAATATATTTCTGGACACCTACTGTCCAGAAATATTTTGCGGTATGGCGCGCAATATATTTCTGGACACCTACTGTCCAGAAATATTTTGCGGTATGGCGCGCAATATATTTCTGGACACCAAGTGTCCACAAATATATTGCGGTATGACGCGCAATATATTTCTGGACACCTAGTGTATGGCGCGCAATATATTTCTGGACACCTAGTGTCTAGAGGGTATGGCGCGCAATATATTTCTGGACACCTATTGTCCAGAAATATTTTGCGGTATGGCGCGCAATATATTTCTGGACACCTACTTTCCAGAAATATTTTGCGGTATGGCGCGCAATATATTTCTGGACACCTACTGTCCAGTAATATTTTGCGGTATGGCGCGCAATATATTTCTGGACACCTACTGTCCAGTAATATTTTGCGGTATGGCGCGCAATATATTTCTGGACACCTACTGTCCAGAAATATTTTGCGGTATGGCGCGCTATATATTTCTGGACACCTACTGTCCAGAAATATTTTGCGGTATGGCGCGCAATATATTTCTGGACACCTTCTGTCCAGAAATATTTTGCGGTATGGCGCGCAATATATTTCTGGACCACTACTGTCCAGAAATATTTTGCGGTATGGCGCGCAATATATTTCTGGACACCTACTGTCCAGAAATATTTTGCGGTATGGCGCGCAATATATTTCTGGACACCTACTGTCCAGAAATATTTTGCAAAATTTTGCGGTATGGCGCGCAATATATTTCTGGACACCTACTGTCCAGAAATATTTTGCGGTATGGCGCGCAATATATTTCTGGACACCTACTGTCCAGAAATATTTTGCAGTATGGCGCGCAATATATTTCTGGACACCTATTGTCCAGAAATATTTTGCGGTATGGCGCGCAATATATTTCTGGACACCTACTGTCCAGAAATATTTTTCGGTATGGCGCGCAATATATTTCTGGACACCAAGTGTCCACAAATATTTTGCGGTATGGCGCGCAATATATTTCTGGACACCTACTGTCCAGAAATATTTTTCGGTATGGCGCGCAATATATTTCTGGACACCAAGTGTCCACAAATATTTTGCGGTATGGCGCGCAATATATTTCTGGACACCTACTGTCCAGAAATATTTTGCGGTATGGCGCGCAGTATATTTCTGGACACCTACTGTCCAGAAATATTTTGCGGTATGGCGCGCAATATATTTCTGGACACCTACTGTCCAGAAATATTTTTCGGTATGGCGCGCAATATATTTCTGGACACCAAGTGTCCACAAATATTTTGCGGTATGGCGCGCAATATATTTCTGGACACCTACTGTCCAGAAATATTTTTCGGTATGGCGCGCAATATATTTCTGGACACCAAGTGTCCACAAATATTTTGCGGTATGGCGCGCAATATATTTCTGGACACCTACTGTCCAGAAATATTTTTCGGTATGGCGCGCAATATATTTCTGGACACCAAGTGTCCACAAATATTTTGCGGTATGGCGCGCAATATATTTCTGGACACCTACTGTCCAGAAATATTTTGCGGTATGGCGCGCAGTATATTTCTGGACACCTACTGTCCAGAAATATTTTGCGGTATGGCGCGCAGTATATTTCTGGACACCTACTGTCCAGAAATATTTTGCGGTATGGCGCGCAATATATTTCTGGACACCTACTGTCCAGAAATATTTTGCGGTATGGCGCGCAATATATTTCTGGACACCAAGTGTCCACAAATATATTGCGGTATGGCGCGCAATATATTTCTGGACACCTACTGTCCAGAAATATTTTGCGGTATGGCGCGCAGAATATTTCTGGACACTAAGTGTCCAGGAATATTTTGCGGTATGGCGCGCAATATATTTCTGGACACCTATTGTCCAGAAATATTTTGCGGTATGGCGCGCAATATATTTCTGGACACCTACTGTCCAAAAATATTTTGCCGTATGGCGCGCAATATATTTCTGGACACCAAGTGTCCATAAATATTTTGCGGTATGGCGCGCAATATATTTCTGGACACCAAGTGTCCATAAATATTTTGCGGTATGGCGCGCAATATATTTCTGGACACCTACTGTCCAGAAATATTTTGCGGTATGGCGCGCTATATATTTCTGGACACCTACTGTCCAGAAATATTTTGTGGTATGGCGCGCAATATATTTCTGGACACCTACTGTCCAGAAATATTTTGCGGTATGGCGCGCAATATATTTCTGGACACCTACTGTCCAGAAATATTTTGCGGTATGGCGCGCAATATATTTCTGGACACCAAGTGTCCATAAATATTTTGCGGTATGGCGCGCAATATATTTCTGGACACCTACTGTCCAGAAATATTTTGCGGTATGGCGCGCAATATATTTCTGGACACCAAGTGTCCACAAATATTTTGCGGTATGGCGTGCAATATATTTCTGGACACCTACTGTCCAGAAATATTTTGCGGTATGGCGCGCAATATATTTCTGGACACCTACTGTCCAGAAATATTTTGCGGTATGGCGCGCAATATATTTCTGGACACCAAGTGTCCATAAATATTTTGCGGTATGGCGCGCAATATATTTCTGGACACCTACTGTCCAGAAATATTTTGCGGTATGGCGCGCAATATATTTCTGGACACCTACTGTCCAGAAATATTTTGCGGTATGGCGCGCAATATATTTCTGGACACCTACTGTCCAGAAATATTTTGCGGTATGCCGCGCAATATATTTCTGGACACCTACTGTCCACTACTGGCCATACCGCAAAATATTTCTGGACAGCAGGTGTCCAGAAATATATTGCGCGCCATACCGCAAAATATTTCTGGACAGTAGGTGTCCAGAAATATATTGCGCGCCATACCGCAAAATATTTATGGACACTTGGTGTCCAGAAATATATTGCGCGCCATACCGCAAAATATTTCTGGACAGTAGGTGTCCAGAAATATATTGCGCGCCATACCGCAAAATATTTGTGGACACTTGGTGTCCAGAAATATATTGCGCGCCATACCGCAAAATATTTCTGGACAGTAGGTGTCCAGAAATATATTGCGCGCCATACCGCAAAATATTTATGGACACTTGGTGTCCAGAAATATATTGCGCGCCATACCGCAAAATATTTCTGGACAGTAGGTGTCCAGAAATATATTGCGCGCCATACCGCAAAATATTTCTGGACAGTAGGTGTCCAGAAATATATTGCGCGCCATACCGCAAAATATTTCTGGACAATAGGTGTCCAGAAATATATTGCGCGCCATACCGCAAAATATTTGTGGACACTTAGTGTCCAGAAATATATTGCGCGCCATACCGCAAAATATTTCTGGACAATAGGTGTCCAGAAATATATTGCGCGCCATACCGCAAAATATTTCTGGACAGTAGGTGTCCAGAAATATGTTGCGCGCCATACCGCAAAATATTTCTGGACACTTGGTGTCCAGAAATATATTGCGCGCCATACCGCAAAATATTTCTGGACAGTAGGTGTCCAGAAATATATTGCGCGCCATACCGCAAAATATTTGTGGACACTTGGTGTCCAGAAATATATTGCGCGCCATACCGCAAAATATTTCTGGACAGTAGGTGTCCAGAAATATATTGCGCGCCATACCGCAAAATATTTATGGACACTTGGTGTCCAGAAATATATTGCGCGCCATACCGCAAAATATTTCTGGACAGTAGGTGTCCAGAAATATATTGCGCGCCATACCGCAAAATATTTCTGGACAGTAGGTGTCCAGAAATATATTGCGCGCCATACCGCAAAATATTTCTGGACAATAGGTGTCCAGAAATATATTGCGCGCCATACCGCAAAATATTTGTGGACACTTAGTGTCCAGAAATATATTGCGCGCCATACCGCAAAATATTTCTGGACAATAGGTGTCCAGAAATATATTGCGCGCCATACCGCAAAATATTTCTGGACAGTAGGTGTCCAGAAATATGTTGCGCGCCATACCGCAAAATATTTCTGGACAGTAGGTGTCCAGAAATATATTGCGCGCCATACCGCAAAATATTTCTGGACAGTAGGTGTCCAGAAATATATTGCGCGCCATACCGCAAAATATTTCTGGACAGTAGGTGTCCAGAAATATATTGCGCGCCATACCGCAAAATATTTCTGGACAGTAGGTGTCCAGAAATATATTGCGCGCCATACTGCAAAATATTTCTGGACAGTAGGTGTCCAGAAATATATTGCGCGCCATACCGCAAAATATTTCTGGACAGTAGGTGTCCAGAAATATATTGCGCGCCATACCGCAAAATATTTCTGGACAGTAGGTGTCCAGAAATATATTGCGCGCCATACCGCAAAATATTTCTGGACAGTAGGTGTCCAGAAATATATTGCGCGCCATACCGCAAAATATTTGTGGACACTTAGTGTCCAGAAATATATTGCGCGCCATACCGCAAAATATTTCTGGACAGTAGGTGTCCAGAAATATATTGCGCGCCATACCGCAAAATATTTCTGGACAGTAGGTGTCCAGAAATATATTGCGCGCCATACCACAAAATATTTCTGGACAATAGGTGTCCAGAAATATATTGCGCGCCATACTGCAAAATATTTCTGGACAGTAGGTGTCCAGAAATATATTGCGCGCCATACCGCAAACTATTTCTGGACAGTAGGTGTCCAGAAATATATTGCGCGCCATACCGCAAAATTTTGCAAAATATTTCTGGACAGTAGGTGTCCAGAAATATATTGCGCGCCATACCGCAAAATATTTCTGGACAGTAGGTGTCCAGAAATATATTGCGCGCCATACCGCAAAATATTTCTGGACAGTAGGTGTCCAGAAATATATTGCGCGCCATACCGCAAAATATTTCTGGACAGTAGGTGTCCAGAAATATATTGCGCGCCATACCGCAAAATATTTCTGGACAGTAGGTGTCCAGAAATATATTGCGCGCCATACCGCAAAATATTTCTGGACAATAGGTGTCCAGAAATATGTTGCGCGCCATACCGCAAAATATTTCTGGACAGTAGGTGTCCAGAAATATATTGCGCGCCATACCGCAAAATATTTCTGGACAGTAGGTGTCCAGAAATATATTGCGCGCCATACCGCAAAATATTTCTGGACAGTAGGTGTCCAGAAATATATTGCGCGCCATACCGCAAAATATTTCTGGACAATAGGTGTCCAGAAATATATTGCGCGCCATACCGCAAAATATTTGTGGACACTTGGTGTCCAGAAATATATTGCGCGTCATACCGCAAAATATTTGTGGACACTTGGTGTCCAGAAATATATTGCGCGCCATACCGCAAAATATTTGTGGACACTTGGTGTCCAGAAATATATTGCGCGCCATACCGCAAAATATTTCTGGACAGTAGGTGTCCAGAAATATATTGCGCGCCATACCGCAAAATATTTCTGGACAGTAGGTGTCCAGAAATATATTGCGCGCCATACCGCAAAATATTTCTGGACAGTAGGTGTCCAGAAATATATTGCGCGCCATACCGCAAAATATTTCTGGACAGTAGGTGTCCAGAAATATATTGCGCGCCATACCGCAAAATATTTCTGGACAATAGGTGTCCAGAAATATATTGCGCGCCATACTGCAAAATATTTCTGGACAGTAGGTGTCCAGAAATATATTGCGCGCCATACCGCAAAATATTTCTGGACAGTAGGTGTCCAGAAATATATTGCGCGCCATACCGCAAAATATTTCTGGACAGTAGGTGTCCAGAAATATATTGCGCGCCATACCGCAAAATATTTCTGGACAATAGGTGTCCAGAAATATGTTGCGCGCCATACCGCAAAATATTTCTGGACAGTAGGTGTCCAGAAATATATTGCGCGCCATACCGCAAAATATTTCTGGACAGTAGGTGTCCAGAAATATATTGCGCGCCATACCGCAAAATATTTCTGGACAGTAGGTGTCCAGAAATATATTGCGCGCCATACCGCAAAATATTTCTGGACAATAGGTGTCCAGAAATATATTGCGCGCCATACCGCAAAATATTTGTGGACACTTGGTGTCCAGAAATATATTGCGCGTCATACCGCAAAATATTTGTGGACACTTGGTGTCCAGAAATATATTGCGCGCCATACCGCAAAATATTTGTGGACACTTGGTGTCCAGAAATATATTGCGCGCCATACCGCAAAATATTTCTGGACAGTAGGTGTCCAGAAATATATTGCGCGCCATACCGCAAAATATTTCTGGACAGTAGGTGTCCAGAAATATATTGCGCGCCATACCGCAAAATATTTCTGGACAGTAGGTGTCCAGAAATATATTGCGCGCCATACCGCAAAATATTTCTGGACAGTAGGTGTCCAGAAATATATTGCGCGCCATACCGCAAAATATTTCTGGACAATAGGTGTCCAGAAATATATTGCGCGCCATACTGCAAAATATTTCTGGACAGTAGGTGTCCAGAAATATATTGCGCGCCATACCGCAAAATATTTCTGGACAGTAGGTGTCCAGAAATATATTGCGCGCCATACCGCAAAATATTTCTGGACAGTAGGTGTCCAGAAATATATTGCGCGCCATACCGCAAAATATTTCTGGACAGTAGGTGTCCAGAAATATATTGCGCGTCATACCGCAAAATATTTGTGGACACTTGGTGTCCAGAAATATATTGCGCGCCATACCGCAAAATATTTGTGGACACTTGGTGTCCAGAAATATATTGCGCGCCATACCGCAAAATATTTCTGGACAGTAGGTGTCCAGAAATATATTGCGCGCCATACTGCAAAATATTTCTGGACAGTAGGTGTCCAGAAATATATTGCGCGCCATACCGCAAAATATTTCTGGACAGTAGGTGTCCAGAAATATATTGCGCGCCATACCGCAAAATATTTCTGGACAATAGGTGTCCAGAAATATATTGCGCGCCATACTGCAAAATATTTCTGGACAGTAGGTGTCCAGAAATATATTGCGCGCCATACCGCAAAATATTTCTGGACAGTAGGTGTCCAGAAATATATTGCGCGCCATACCGCAAAATATTTCTGGACAGTAGGTGTCCAGAAATATATTGCGCGCCATACCGCAAAATATTTCTGGACAGTAGGTGTCCAGAAATATATTGCGCGCCATACCGCAAAATATTTCTGGACAGTAGGTGTCCAGAAATATATTGCGCGCCATACCGCAAAATATTTCTGGACAATAGGTGTCCAGAAATATATTGCGCGCCATACTGCAAAATATTTCTGGACAGTAGGTGTCCAGAAATATATTGCGCGCCATACCGCAAAATATTTCTGGACAGTAGGTGTCCAGAAATATATTGCGCGCCATACCGCAAAATATTTCTGGACAGTAGGTGTCCAGAAATATATTGCGCGCCATACCGCAAAATATTTCTGGACAGTAGGTGTCCAGAAATATATTGCGCGCCATACCGCAAAATATTTGTGGACACTTGGTGTCCAGAAATATATTGCGCGCCATACCGCAAAATATTTGTGGACACTTGGTGTCCAGAAATATATTGCGCGCCATACCGCAAAATATTTGTGGACACTTGGTGTCCAGAAATATATTGCGCGCCATACCGCAAAATATTTCTGGACAGTAGGTGTCCAGAAATATATTGCGCGCCATACCGCAAAATATTTCTGGACAGTAGGTGTCCAGAAATATATTGCGCGCCATACCGCAAAATATTTCTGGACAGTAGGTGTCCAGAAATATATTGCGCGCCATACCGCAAAATATTTCTGGACAGTAGGTGTCCAGAAATATATTGCGCGCCATACCGCAAAATATTTCTGGACAATAGGTGTCCAGAAATATATTGCGCGCCATACTGCAAAATATTTCTGGACAGTAGGTGTCCAGAAATATATTGCGCGCCATACCGCAAAATATTTCTGGACAGTAGGTGTCCAGAAATATATTGCGCGCCATACCGCAAAATATTTCTGGACAATAGGTGTCCAGAAATATATTGCGCGCCATACTGCAAAATATTTCTGGACAGTAGGTGTCCAGAAATATATTGCGCGCCATACCGCAAAATATTTCTGGACAATAGGTGTCCAGAAATATGTTGCGCGCCATACCGCAAAATATTTCTGGACAGTAGGTGTCCAGAAATATATTGCGCGCCATACCGCAAAATATTTCTGGACAATAGGTGTCCAGAAATATATTGCGCGCCATACTGCAAAATATTTCTGGACAGTAGGTGTCCAGAAATATATTGCGCGCCATACCGCAAAATATTTCTGGACAGTAGGTGTCCAGAAATATATTGCGCGCCATACCGCAAAATATTTCTGGACAGTAGGTGTCCAGAAATATATTGCGCGCCATACCGCAAAATATTTCTGGACAGTAGGTGTCCAGAAATATATTGCGCGCCATACCGCAAAATATTTCTGGACAGTAGGTGTCCAGAAATATATTGCGCGCCATACCGCAAAATATTTCTGGACAATAGGTGTCCAGAAATATATTGCGCGCCATACTGCAAAATATTTCTGGACAGTAGGTGTCCAGAAATATATTGCGCGCCATACCGCAAAATATTTCTGGACAGTAGGTGTCCAGAAATATATTGCGCGCCATACCGCAAAATATTTCTGGACAGTAGGTGTCCAGAAATATATTGCGCGCCATACCGCAAAATATTTCTGGACAGTAGGTGTCCAGAAATATATTGCGCGCCATACCGCAAAATATTTCTGGACAATAGGTGTCCAGAAATATATTGCGCGCCATACTGCAAAATATTTCTGGACAGTAGGTGTCCAGAAATATATTGCGCGCCATACCGCAAAATATTTCTGGACAGTAGGTGTCCAGAAATATATTGCGCGCCATACCGCAAAATATTTGTGGACAGTAGGTGTCCAGAAATATATTGCGCGCCATACCGCAAAATATTTCTGGACAGTAGGTGTCCAGAAATATATTGCGCGCCATACCGCAAAATATTTCTGGACAGTAGGTGTCCAGAAATATATTGCGCGCCATACCGCAAAATATTTCTGGACAGTAGGTGTCCAGAAATATATTGCGCGCCATACCGCAAAATATTTCTGGACAGTAGGTGTCCAGAAATATATTGCGCGCCATACCGCAAAATATTTCTGGACAGTAGGTGTCCAGAAATATATTGCGCGCCATACCGCAAAATATTTCTGGACAGTAGGTGTCCAGTAATATATTGCGCGCCATACCGCAAAATATTTCTGGACAGTAGGTGTCCAGTAGGTGTCCAGAAATATATTGCGCGCCATACCGCAAAATAATTCTGGAAAGTAGGTGTCCAGAAATATATTGCGCGCCATACCGTAAAATATTTCTGGACAATAGGTGTCCAGAAATATATTGCGCGCCATACCCTCTAGACACTAGGTGTCCAGAAATATATTGCGCGCCATACACTAGGTGTCCAGAAATATATTGCGCGCCATACCGCAATATATTTGTGGACACTTGGTGTCCAGAAATATATTGCGCGCCATACCGCAAAATATTTCTGGACAGTAGGTGTCCAGAAATATATTGCGCGCCATACCGCAAAATATTTCTGGACAGTAGGTGTCCAGAAATATATTGCGCGCCATACCGCAAAATATTTCTGGACAGTAGGTGTCCAGAAATATATTGCGCGCCATACCGCAAAATATTTCTGGACAGTAGGTGTCCAGAAATATATTGCGCGCCATACCGCAAAATATTTCTGGACAGTAGTGTTGGAAATAAAAGATGGTTATTTTTTATATTTTAGGGATTACTTTTATTGAGCGTGTTGTGTCGTACAAAATCCAAGTGAAAAAGGGAGGAAAGAAACCTTTCCACGTTCTATTATAGCCTTGACATTTATGACAGTTGTAGTGCTGCCAGATCTTAGACTTAGCCCTCAACTTCATAAATGTCCAGCATCGTAACATTAATATAAGGTTATGTGTATTTAACATTGAATGATATTACATATGTACATTTAGAATTAATAGTTAAAAAAAAAGCGTTAAGCGCGTTTCAAAAATTGCATACCCATATCCACAAAATGCTTAAAATGAGTCGCTATTGGTAAAGCCTTTGTTAGAGCATCGGCTACCATATTTTCAGATCTTAAAAAATTGACATGAATTATATTTTCAGCTACTGCTTCTCGAATGTAGTGATAGCGGACATCAATGTGTTTCGTCCTGCCTTGATTGGTCTGGTCTTGTGCTATATGCATTGCGCTTTGGTTGTCACAGTAGATGACGATGTGCCCTTCATGTAGTTTTAACTCCAGCATTATGTTGCGAAAATATGTTGCATCCTTAGCCACAGATGATAGTGTGACATATTCTGCTTCGGTACTAGACGTGGCAACAATCCTTTGTTTTCGCGATCCCCAATGAATAGCTCCGCCAGCGTACAGAAAAACAAATCCAGATTGTGACCTTCTGTCGTTCGTGTCTGCAGCCCAACTGGAATCCGAGAATGCATGAAGTTGTTGATTCGTTTTCTTGTACGTGAGGGTTGACGTTTTTGTGCCAATTAAATATTTTATAATGTTGAGCCCCGCGTTCCAGTGTTGTCGTCTTGGGTCCTCGACGTATTGAGACAGTGCATTTACCACGTATGCGATATCTGGCCTGCTAAAAGTTGATAAATACAACAAGCGTCCGATTAGTTGCCTTTACGTGGTTTTGTCAACAGGTGCCCTTTCTCCTTCTGTGTCCGGCTCCTTCTGGAGTTTCATTCCAGTTTGCGCAGGTAGACGTGATGGCTTTGCTTCACCTAAATCATAAAATTTTATCAAACTGTTGATGTAACCTGTCTGTCCTATGTTAAACACTCCGTTATTTTTAGAAATTTCAAGTCCTACGCATAGTTTTGGTTCACCCAGGTTTCGAATGTCAAAGTCTTCCGATAATTTTGCGCATACTGAAGACTGTTCCTTCGCATCATTCGTTGCTAATAGTAGATCATCTACGTAGACGGTTATAATTGTAATACGTTTTCCATTTACCTTGTAGTAGATACATTTGTCGTACGCTGATGATGTAAATTCAAGTTCTTTCAGGGTTTTGTCTAGTCTCAAATTCCACTGGCGTCCAGACTGTTTTAGGCCATAAATGGCTTTTCTTAGCTTGCAGACTTTATTTCCAGGATCTTCCTGGAAACCATCTGGTTGTTCCATATAGATAATGGTATCTATCTCTCCGTTAAGGTATGCTGCCGAGACATCGAGATGTTGTACTTGCAATTCGTGCCGTGCTGCTATAGCCAGAGTAAGACGAATGGAATGGATTTTGGCCACTGGAGAATAAGTATCGGTATAATCGAGTCCATGAATTTGATCATACCCTTTCGCCACCAATCTCGCCTTCCTCCGGTCAATGGTGCCGTCTGCGAAATATTTTGTTTTGAAAACCCATTTTGACTGAATTACCTTTCTATCAGTGGGTCTATCCACTAATTCCCAGGTTCCATTGCGTAAAAGTGAGTCATATTCCTCCTGCATCGCCTGGCGCCACTCATCGCGGTTGTCCATGCCTTTGAGTTGCTTCAAGCTCACTGGATCGGCATTGGCTGTGTAAGCTGCTTCAATTTCAGTCGGTATACTCTGATTTTGGTCCTCTACAGGTGTTTGTTTAATGGATTCGTTTTTGGTGACTTCGTTGACTGGTGTTTCTTTGGCCTGTTGGACGTTGCGATGTTGAGATTTGAAATCAAAAATATAATAATTTTCGTTGTCACTTTTATTATTTCCATCGGTGCTCGAATTTTCGTTCAAAAAACGCACATCTCTGCTTTTGATTACGATACGGGTTCCAGGTTTCCAGAGCCGATATGTTCCGTGCTCACTTTCATATCCCACTATCAGATGTTCCGTACTCCTTGCATCAAATTTTCCTGGATTGCCTCCTTTCTCCAATGCGTATGCGCTAGTTCCGATACACTTGAAGGATGACACGTCCGGTTTCTTGCCTGTCCATAATTCTTCTGAAGTTGCTTCACCATTTGCCTTCGTTGGGCATCTATTTCTAATAAAAGCCGCAGTGCATATCAACTCAGCCCATAACATGTCTGGTAAACCAGCGTCCAACTTTAGACATCTCGCCATTTCCACTAAAGTTCTATTTGCACGTTCTGCTACCCCATTTTGTTGTGGTGTGTATGGTGCAGAGGACTCGTGATCAATTCCATTTTGCTGTAAAAATTGCTCGAAATTTGAATTCATATATTCCGTGCCATTATCTGTCCTTAAGCACTTGATTGCATCGCCCGTTTGCTTTTCTGCAAATGCCTTAAAAGCTTTGAATTTTTCCAATGCTTCGCTTTTCTTTTTCATAAAGTACACAGAAATTTGTCTAGAGTAATCATCGATGAACGTTATGAAGTACTTTGACTTACCTAACGATTCCGTACGCATGGGTCCGCATACGTCTGAATGTACTAGTTCCAGTCTCTTGATTGTCCTCTTTTCACTACACACAACAAATGGCTTGACTGCTTGTTTCGCGCAAATACATGAGGCGCAACTAGTATCATCGGAACTAAACTTGAGTGGCAATCCAGTCACCATTCCTTTTGATTGCAGTTGCTTCAGTGATGTTAAATTTAAGTGACCCATTATCTTGTGCCACAAACTCAACGAGGTCTTGCTCTCTGTCGTAGCTAGCGCCCGATTGTTTCCATAAATATAGTACAAACCATTTTTTTGATTGGCTGTTAGCAGCAACTCTCCATCTCTGGTGTACACTTTGGCTTGACTCTGATTGAATATAATCTTTAGCTTCTTGTCTGCCGCTTTGCTCACTGAAATGAGATTTTCTTTTAAATCGGGAATAAAAAGAGTTTTATACAGTTTGATTTCTTGCCCAATGCAGCTTAACTGTGGAGGTATTAATGCCGTTCCGATGCCTGCTATTCTGACCCTTTTTCCGTTTGCCAACGTTACGTAGTTATCCTTTGTGTATATAGTCAAATCCTTGAACAGAGACCGTGTTGAGCACATATGAGAAGTGGCTCCAGAATCGAGACACCAGGCAGGTTCCTCATTTGCAATTTTAAGTACGCGTTGTTCCGCTATTATGAAGCCATAATCCGTCTCCTTCTCTCCATTTGACTGTACTGCTTTA
Source organism: Eristalis intricaria (assembly GCA_964034865.1). NCBI lineage: Eukaryota > Metazoa > Arthropoda > Insecta > Diptera > Syrphidae > Eristalis > Eristalis intricaria. The sequence continues at coordinate 138,912,347 of OZ035873.1, forward strand.
GCCTTTTCCTTTTTGCTGTAGCAATCTTTTGCCATGTGTCCCTTCTTGCCACAATTACGGCAATTAAATGGAAATGGACGGCTTTTATTGTTGTTGTACGAGAATTTATTTACTTTGCTCTTCCCCTTGAAGTACATCGCCAAGGTTGGTTGCCCGTTATTGTTCGGTTCCTTCTTCCGATCACTAACCTCGAGGAGTCTGGAGCAAACAACATCAATGTCTGGGTAGCTACTTTGTGCGTCAAAAGCGGCTTGGACATCCTTGTAAGCCTCAGATAACCCATCCAGAAGTATTATGACAAGCAAGTCCTTATCAAGTGTAGCTTCCAATTCCTGTAACCTGCTAGTTGTAGTTTTGAATTCCCTGATGTATTCGTCCATGTTCTGAGCAGGTCCCATCCTGGTATTTATGAGGCGTCTGAACTCCTCCGCTTTCTGCCTTGGTCCCTTTCGGTCATAAGTGTCTCCTAGGAATTTCCAAACGTCTTTGGATGATTTCTTGTCCTTTACAAGAGCGATTATACTGGGTTCCAATGCTAGAATAAGTTCGGCTTTTGCGTCCATGTCCTTTTCATCCCAACTTTCCTGGTCTGTTCCTGCAGTCGTTGGTCTCGGAATTTTCCCATCGATATAACCGATTAGTCGTGCTTTGTGTAGCACTGCTTCCATTTGGGGTTTCCATGAGGCGTAGTTCTCTCCATTAAATAATTGGATTCTGTTCATGTTCATTTTGAGGTTAGGGCGAAGTTATATTAATTTTTGGCAACAAATATTGCGATCCGCCAAATATATGCTTTTCCAAATACTATCCAGTATTTTTAGCGACCTGGGCCCATAACCTGTTGGAAATAAAAGATGGTTATTTTTTATATTTTAGGGATTACTTTTATTGAGCGTGTTGTGTCGTACAAAATCCAAGTGAAAAAGGGAGGAAAGAAACCTTTCCACGTTCTATTATAGCCTTGACATTTATGACAGTTGTAGTGCTGCCAGATCTTAGTTTCTACAAGTAGGTGTCCAGAAATATATTGCGCGCCATACCGCAAAATATTTGTGGACACTTGGTGTCCAGAAATATATTGCGCGCCATACCGCAAAATATTTCTTGACTGTAGGTGTCCAGAAATATATTGCGCGCCATACCGCAAAATATTTGTGGACACTTGGTGTCGACACCTACGGTCCAGAAATATTTTGCGGTATGGCGCGCAATATATTTCTGGACACCTACTGTCCAGAAATATTTTGCGGTATGGCGCGCAATATATTTCTGGACACCTACTGTCCAGAAATATTTTGCGGTATGGCGCGCAATATATTTCTGGACACCTACTGTCCAGAAATATTTTGCGGAATGGCGGGCAATATATTTCTGGACACCTACTGTCCAGAAATATTTTGCCGTATGGCGCGCAATATATTTCTGGACACCTACTGTCCAGAAATATTTTGCGGTATGGCGCGCAATATATTTCTGGACACCTACTGTCCAGAAATATTTTGCGGTATGGCGCGCAATATATTTCTGGAAATATTTTGCGGTATGGCGCGCAATATATTTCTGGACACCTACTGTCCAGAAATATATTGCGCGCCATACCGCAAAATATTTCTGGACAGTAGGTGTCCAGAAATATATTGCGCGCCATACCGCAAAATATTTGTGGACACTTGGTGTCCAGAAATATATTGCGCGCCATACCGCAAAATATTTCTTGACTGTAGGTGTCCAGAAATATATTGCGCGCCATACCGCAAAATATTTGTGGACACTTGGTGTCGACACCTACGGTCCAGAAATATTTTGCGGTATGGCGCGCAATATATTTCTGGACACCTACTGTCCAGAAATATTTTGCGGTATGGCGCGCAATATATTTCTGGACACCTACTGTCCAGAAATATTTTGCGGTATGGCGCGCAATATATTTCTGGACACCTACTGTCCAGAAATATTTTGCGGAATGGCGGGCAATATATTTCTGGACACCTACTGTCCAGAAATATTTTGCGGTATGGCGCGCAATATATTTCTGGACACCTACTGTCCAGAAATATTTTGCGGTATGGCGCGCAATATATTTCTGGACACCTACTGTCCAGAAATATTTTGCGGTATGGCGCGCAATATATTTCTGGACACCAAGTGTCCACAAATATTTTGCGGTATGGCGCGCAATATATTTCTGGACACCTATTGTCCACAAATATTTTGCGGTATGGCGCGCAATATATTTCTGGACACCAAGTGTCCACAAATATTTTGCGGTATGGCGCGCAATATATTTCTGGACACCTATTGTCCAGAAATATTTTGCGGTATGGCGCGCAATATATTTCTGGACACCTACTGTCCAGAAATATTTTGCGGTATGGCGCGCGATATATTTCTGGACACCTACTGTCCAGAAATATTTTTCGGGATGGCGCGCAATATATTTCTGGACACCTACTGTCCAGAAATATTTTGCGGTATGGCGCGCAATATATTTCTGGACACCAAGTGTCCACAAATATTTTGCGGTATGGCGCGCAATATATTTCTGGACACCAGGTGTCCACAAATATTTTGCGGTATGGCGCGCAATATATTTCTGGACACCTATTGTCCAGAAATATTTTGCGGTATGGCGCGCAATATATTTCTGGACACCTACTGTCCAGAAATATTTTGCGGTATGGCGCGCAATATATTTCTGGACACCTACTGTCCAGAAATATTTTGCGGTATGGCGCGCAATATATTTCTGGACACCAAGTGTCCACAAATATCTTGCGGTATGGCACGCAATATATTTCTGGACACCTACTGTCCAATATATTTCTGGACACCTACTGTCCAGAAATATTTTGCGGTATGGCGCGCAATATATTTCTGGACACCTACTGTCCAGAAATATTTTGCGGTATGGCGCGCAATATATTTCTGGACACTTACTGTCCAGAAATATTTTGCGGTATGGCGCGCAATATATTTCTGGACACCAAGTGTCCACAAATATTTTGCGGTATGGCGCGCAATATATTTCTGGACACCAAGTGTCCACAAATATTTTGCGGTATGGCGCGCAATATATTTCTGGACACCTATTGTCCAGAAATATTTTGCGGTATGGCGCGCAATATATTTCTGAACACCTACTGTCCAGAAATATTTTGCGGTATGGCGCGCAATATATTTCTGGACACCTACTGTCCAGAAATATTTTGCGGTATGGCGCGCAATATATTTCTGGACACCTACTGTCCAGAAATATTTTGCGGTATGGCGCGCAATATATTTCTGGACACCAAGTGTCCACAAATATTTTGCGGTATGGCGCGCAATATATTTCTGGACACCAAGTGTCCACAAATATTTTGCGGTATGGCGCGCAATATATTTCTGGACACCTATTGTCCAGAAATATTTTGCGGTATGGCGCGCAATATATTTCTGGACACCTACTGTCCAGAAATATTTTGCGGTATGGCGCGCAATATATTTCTGGACACCAAGTGTCCACAAATATTTTGCGGTATGGCACGCAATATATTTCTGGACACCTACTGTCCAGAAATATTTTGCGGTATGGCGCGCAATATATTTCTGGACACCTACTGTCCAGAAATATTTTGCGGTATGGCGCGCAATATATTTCTGGACACCTACTGTCCAGAAATATTTTGCGGTATGGCGCGCAATATATTTCTGGACACCTACTGTGCAGAAATATTTTGCGGTATGGCGCGCAATATATTTCTGGACACCTACTGTCCAGAAATATTTTGCGGTATGGCGCGCAATATATTTCTGGACACCTACTGTCCAGAAATATTTTGCGGTATGGCGCGCAATATATTTCTGGACACCAAGTGTCCACAAATATTTTGCGGTATGGCGCGCAATATATTTCTGGACACCAAGTGTCCACAAATATTTTGCGGTATGGCGCGCAATATATTTCTGGACACCTATTGTCCACAAATATTTTGCGGTATGGCGCGGAATATATTTCTGGACACCTACTGTCCAGAAATATTTTGCGGTAATGCGCGCAATACATTTCTGGACACCTACTGTCCAGAAATATTTTGCGGTATGGCGCGCAATATATTTCTGGACACCTACTGTCCAGAAATATTTTGCGGTATGGCGCGCAATATATTTCTGGACACCTACTGTCCAGAAATATTTTGCGGTATGGCGCGCAATATATTTCTGGACACCTACTGTCCAGAAATATTTTGCGGTATGGCGCGCAATATATTTCTGGACACCTACTGTGCAGAAATATTTTGCGGTATGGCGCGCAATATATTTCTGGACACCTACTGTCCAGAAATATTTTGCGGTATGGCGCGCAATATATTTCTGGACACCTACTGTCCAGAAATATTTTGCGGTATGGCGCGCAATATATTTCTGGACACCTACTGTCCAGAAATATTTTGCGGTATGGCGCGCAATATATTTCTGGACACCTACTGTCCAGAAATATTTTGCGGTATGGCGCGCAATATATTTCTGGACACCTACTGTGCAGAAATATTTTGCGGTATGGCGCGCAATATATTTCTGGACACCTACTGTCCAGAAATATTTTGCGGTATGGCGCGCAATATATTTCTGGACACCTACTGTCCAGAAATATTTTGCGGTATGGCGCGCAATATATTTCTGGACACCAAGTGTCCACAAATATTTTGCGGTATGGCGCGCAATATATTTCTGGACACCAAGTGTCCACAAATATTTTGCGGTATGGCGCGCAATATATTTCTGGACACCTATTGTCCACAAATATTTTGCGGTATGGCGCGCAATATATTTCTGGACACCTACTGTCCAGAAATATTTTGCGGTATGGCGCGCAATATATTTCTGGACACCTACTGTCCAGAAATATTTTGCGGTATGGCGCGCAATATATTTCTGGACACCAAGTGTCCACAAATATTTTGCGGTATGGCACGCAATATATTTCTGGACACCTACTGTCCAGAAATATTTTGCGGTATGGCGCGCAATATATTTCTGGACACCTACTGTCCAGAAATATTTTGCGGTATGGCGCGCAATATATTTCTGGACACCTACTGTCCAGAAATATTTTGCGGTAATGCGCGCAATACATTTCTGGACACCTACTGTCCAGAAATATTTTGCGGTATGGCGCGCAATATATTTCTGGACACCTACTGTCCAGAAATATTTTGCGGTATGGCGCGCAATATATTTCTGGACACCAAGTGTCCACAAATATCTTGCGGTATGGCACGCAATATATTTCTGGACACCTACTGTCCAGAAATATTTTGCGGTATGGCGCGCAATATATTTCTGGACACCTACTGTCCAGAAATATTTTGCGGTATGGCGCGCAATATATTTCTGGACACTTACTGTCCAGAAATATTTTGCGGTATGGCGCGCAATATATTTCTGGACACCTATTGTCCAGAAATATTTTGCGGTATGGCGCGCAATATATTTCTGAACACCTACTGTCCAGAAATATTTTGCGGTATGGCGCGCAATATATTTCTGGACACCTACTGTCCAGAAATATTTTGCGGTATGGCGCGCAATATATTTCTGGACACCTACTGTCCAGAAATATTTTGCGGTATGGCGCGCAATATATTTCTGGACACCAAGTGTCCACAAATATTTTGCGGTATGGCGCGCAATATATTTCTGGACACCAAGTGTCCACAAATATTTTGCGGTATGGCGCGCAATATATTTCTGGACACCTATTGTCCAGAAATATTTTGCGGTATGGCGCGCAATATATTTCTGGACACCTATTGTCCAGAAATATTTTGCGGTATGGCGCGCAATATATTTCTGGACACCTACTGTCCAGAAATATTTTGCGGTATGGCGCGCAATATATTTCTGGACACCAAGTGTCCACAAATATTTTGCGGTATGGCACGCAATATATTTCTGGACACCTACTGTCCAGAAATATTTTGCGGTATGGCGCGCAATATATTTCTGGACACCTACTGTCCAGAAATATTTTGCGGTATGGCGCGCAATATATTTCTGGACACCTACTGTCCAGAAATATTTTGCGGTATGGCGCGCAATATATTTCTGGACACCTACTGTCCAGAAATATTTTGCGGTATGGCGCGCAATATATTTCTGGACACCTACTGTCCAGAAATATTTTGCGGTATGGCGCGCAATATATTTCTGGACACCTACTGTCCAGAAATATTTTGCGGTATGGCGCGCAATATATTTCTGGACACCAAGTGTCCACAAATATTTTGCGGTATGGCACGCAATATATTTCTGGACACCTACTGTCCAGAAATATTTTGCGGTATGGCGCGCAATATATTTCTGGACACCTACTGTCCAGAAATATTTTGCGGTATGGCGCGCAATATATTTCTGGACACCTACTGTCCAGAAATATTTTGCGGTATGGCGCGCAATATATTTCTGGACACCTACTGTCCAGAAATATTTTGCGGTATGGCGCGCAATATATTTCTGGACACCTACTGTCCAGAAATATTTTGCGGTATGGCGCGCAATATATTTCTGGACACCTACTGTCCAGAAATATTTTGCGGTAATGCGCGCAATACATTTCTGGACACCTACTGTCCAGAAATATTTTGCGGTATGGCGCGCAATATATTTCTGGACACCTACTGTCCAGAAATATTTTGCGGTATGGCGCGCAATATATTTCTGGACACCTACTGTCCAGAAATATTTTGCGGTATGGCGCGCAATATATTTCTGGACACCTACTGTCCAGAAATATTTTGCGGTATGGCGCGCAATATATTTCTGGACACCTACTGTCCAGAAATATTTTGCGGTATGGCGCGCAATATATTTCTGGACACCAAGTGTCCACAAATATTTTGCGGTATGGCGCGCAATATATTTCTGGACACCTATTGTCCAGAAATATTTTGCGGTATGGCGCGCAATATATTTCTGGACACCTACTGTCCAAAAATATTTTGCGGTATGGCGCGCAATATATTTCTGGACACCTACTGTCCAGAAATATTTTGCGGTATGGCACGCAATATATTTCTGGACACCTACTGTCCAGAAATATTTTGCGGTATGGCGCGCAATATATTTCTGGACACCTACTGTCCAGAAATATTTTGCGGTATGGCGCGCAATATATTTCTGGACACCAAGTGTCCACAAATATTTTGCGGTATGGCACGCAATATATTTCTGGACACCTACTGTCCAGAAATATTTTGCGGTATGGCGCGCAATATATTTCTGGACACCTACTGTCCAGAAATATTTTGCGGTATGGCGCGCAATATATTTCTGGACACCTACTGTCCAGAAATATTTTGCGGTATGGCGCGCAATATATTTCTGGACACCAAGTGTCCACAAATATTTTGCGGTATGGCACGCAATATATTTCTGGACACCTACTGTCCAGAAATATTTTGCGGTATGGCGCGCAATATATTTCTGGACACCTACTGTCCAGAAATATTTTGCGGTATGGCGCGCAATATATTTCTGGACACCTACTGTCCAGAAATATTTTGCGGTATGGCGCGCAATATATTTCTGGACACCAAGTGTCCACAAATATTTTGCGGTATGGTGCGCAATATATTTCTGGACACCAAGTGTCCACAAATATTTTGCGGTATGGCGCGCAATATATTTCTGGACACCTATTGTCCAGAAATATTTTGCGGTATGGCGCGCAATATATTTCTGGACACTTACTGTCCAGAAATATTGTTATAGGCATAGTTTCACTTCAGAAAGGTTTTCGCAGATGCTGCCTGTCGAGTTCCGTGTTAGTGTGGCTCCTCCCATTCAGATACTGGGCGTGATAGTAGCGTGTCAGCATATCACTAACTCATTTGAAGGTTCGAGTCCAGTTCGGGCTAGATCTTGTTTTTTTTCTTGCAAGCAATATTCCTTCCGGGAACGTACTGGAATGGGTAATCGGTAGCTTAGTTGGAGACTTAGGAGAAAATACGGGGATTAATCTCAGCTAATATCTAGGATGGCGGGTTGGGAGAAAGTAGGGATTGATTGAGGAGGGCAGTTGATGGAGAGCGAGATCACGGGTTAGACGTTTGGTGCGTGGTGTTAAAGTGACCTTTGGAGCGTAAAGGGAAAACGCCTGATCGGAAAACGGTTTACGGTCGCTGTGCGAACGAACAAAGAAAGCGATTACAAAATAGATTTATAGATATAAAATATATATATACACAAATTAGCATCGGGTCAGTGATTTCGGCAAACTGGTTGTGTCGGTTTTTTTTTTTTCCTTTTCCCTTTCCGGTGGAAAGCTAAGATAGTTTTCCTAGACGAGGAATACAATAAACGGAGAAACATTGAAAACCCAAGAAGAAAAAAAAAAAACGAAGTACCGGACCACAGAACGCGAACGCGTGTGTACGCCAAAGTCGGAGCATATAGCTGCATCCAAACGTGCGTCCAAGTGTAAAATCCAAGTGCGAATTGTGAGCGCGGCGGGATTCGTCAAAGCCGCACCACATTGAAAACCCGGTTACCGACTTTCGTGAGTGATACCTGTGGGAGAGTTCCTGTACATACGTGTTAGTTGCAAGTGCATCCACGTGGGAGATCACCAGTCAGCCGAAACAGCGGAACCAGCTGCCGTATAGAGCGATGCAGGGAGTCACCTACTAACCTTTCTTTTCGTAATTCGTTAATAGCCATTGATCCGTAACCCTCTTGATAGTGTATGTGTTTGTTAACTCCTCCCCTCTGGAGCGTCGTTAAGCCGTATTCTTGTATTTATTATGTATATGTATATGTATTCACAATATTTTGTATTAGATTAAGCTGCAAGAATTATCACACTAGTTTTGTAATTTAGGGAACTTAAATTTTGGTTGTGGGTGTAGCCGAGCGCGCTAAAGCGCTGATTTGTAAGGGTAAGAGGTCGGATCCGAACTTTTACGCCAAGGTTCGAACCCACTTGGTGAAGCTTTTGTTCTTTTTTTTTATTTTTTTATTTTTTTTTTTGGTACTTTATGAATTATTTGGATTGTCTTGAATTTTAGCGAGTATAATTTGATAATTTGAATTGGAATTTTGTTAATTGTATAATTAGCGAAGTGTAAATAAAAGGATCTGTTGAATGATCCTTGAATTTCGAGAAAGTTGGTGGTTTCCTTGTGTCGGTTGTCGGTCGCCCAGGGGGACGTAGCTGCTGCAGCTGGGTGAACTGCCAAGGTAAGGTGGTAGAGTCAAGCGGGCTTTGTAGCTCGTCGCGGTTCGACGCTATAAGGCTTTCGAGGCATAGGGCTAATCGCGTGGCGCCCATTAATCTTTTTTATTATTTCTTGACCCACGGCTATTACTCCATCGACAAGTCGGCAACCCTTGTCCTCGATACCGCGGAGGAGAAAACGACGGTAACATTTTGGCGCCCAACGTGGGGCCTTAAAGAAGAAATAGCCTAGTACGTTACAGTCGGATAAGTGCATAACACGACGATCGGTTCGCGATTTTTTTTTTTTCCTTTTTTTTTCTTTATTTTTTTTGTTTTGTTTGGTTCGTCGGTTGACTTCGATTTGTTTTGTTTTCGTATCACATCGAAATAGTAGGGGATGGAGATCAACCGATTGAGCGCTGACGAGCTAACGTATGAATTAGACATTCGAGGATTGTCAGCGAACACAGTAGATGAGATGAGGAAGGTCCTTCGGACAGCCTTGCGTAGGGAATCGAGCTTTTTGCTCCAGACGTATCCTTTTTCTTATCAGGAAGACGAGGTGGCGATTAAGGGTAAGCTTGAAGAGATTTCAAAGTTGGTGAAGGTATTTCAGGGTGATGAGAATTCCGGCGAGTACAAGAAGTTAGTGACGAAGTGCGAATGGCTAGTGAGACGTCTTGGTAGAGTTGAAACAGACAGCGAAGAGGAAAAGAAGTTTTTGGGGAAAGCACGCAGGGAAATTGTAGATCTTTTGGGGGAGCTAGATGAGAAAGCTAAGGTTGGAACTAATGACGGCGAGCGAGAACTGCATCTCACGCAAGTTGCCGCCGGCTCATCGGGTCAAAGGCCGGGGCCCCAACAAGGACCGTTCTTTCCACCACAGGCTTGTTCTTCACCTCTTCCTCCTATGGGTCACCGAGTCCCAGTGATGAAATGGGGAGTCAAATTTAAAGGCGAACCCCATGAGTCACTATGCGGATTTCTTGAAAGGGTTGAAGAGTTGAGGGAAGCTAGGGGTTACACGGAAGCGGAAGTATTTCAATCGGCTTTCGACCTATTTGAGGGGAAGGCGGTTATTTGGTTCCGGGCGAATAAGCCCTTTATCAAGAGCTGGAGGGAGTTAGTGTTGAAGTTGAGGGCAGAGTTTCTTCCACTGGACTACGACGACCGTCTTTGGGAGGAGATACGTAGGAGAACCCAAGGTCGTTCGGAAACAATAGGGATCTATGTGAGCAACATGATTGGACTTTTCGCTCGGCTCAGCGATCCTTGCCCACCGGACATGAAGTTGAGGCTTATTCGCAAAAACCTCCTACCGTTCTATCAAAGCCAATTGGCGTTGACAGAGGTATCTTCCTTGGATGACTTAATTACAGTTGGCCGGCGGTTAGAGGCGACGCGCTACCTCGTCGAGAGTTTTCATCCCCCGCCGACCGGGAGACACGCTGCTCTGCTGGAACCAGATCTAGCATATGTGGAAGTGAATCGCGATACCACCTCGCAAGTAAATTCTTTGACCTCCCACAAGGATAATCTGACATGCTTCCGCTGTCAACAGAAGGGTCACGTCGCCAGGATGTGTTCGCAGCCCGTACGCTGTTATGGATGCGGTGCTGAAGGGGTCATTCGTAGTCGCTGTCCGCACTGTTCCAATGTACAAAGAGGGCCGGGAAACGCGAGCATGACTCAACCGGGAGCGGGACAGTGAGTCAGGGCAGTTCACCACCCGCAGATGTTAGGAACGTAGAAGGGGAAGGGCAGTTGGTAGGAGTAGATTATTTACTAGTTGAAAAGGGAGGGGGGGACAAACGTCCATATCTTAAAGTGGAGTTGTATGGGTTGGTTTTCTTAGGGCTATTGGATTCGGGGGCATCGCGGTCTATTGTGGGTGGTCCAGGGTGGGACCGACTCGTGCTTTTAAACTGCAAAGTCAACAAGATAGACGTGCCCAACGTAACTGTGGCAAATGGGGAAGGCGTCTCTGTTGTGGGTTCTATTACAGTGCCGATTAGGGTAGAGGGTGTAGTAAAGATAATGGAGTTGCTAGTGATACCAGGATTGAAGCACTGCCTAATATTGGGAGCGGATTTTTGGGAGAAGTTTGCTATCGTTCCGAATTTGTGTAACAGGCAATGGGAGTTCCATCACCCAGTAGCAGCCATAGAGAGCGATAGTAAATTAAGTTTTGAGCAGGGATCTATGCTGACCATGCTGGTAGAGAAGGAATTCAAGAGTATGGGAGATGGCTTGGGTTGTACGGATCTCGTAGAACATGTCATTAAGACGAAAGCGGCTCCTATCAAACAAAGGTACTATCCGGTTTCACCGGCGGTACAGGTTACTATTAACCGAGAGGTCGATGAAATGTTGGCGGCGGGGGTCATTGAGCCGTCTACTAGCCCGTGGTCATCTCCAATACTTCTTGTGAAGAAGAAAGACGGGAAGTTTCGTTTTTGTGTCGATTTCAGGAAACTTAACAGTGTAACCGAGAAGGACGCATACCCTATTCCATATGTATCGGCCACATTGGACAAGTTACGCAATGCTCGATTCCTGTCTTCGCTCGACATTAAATCGGCTTATTGGCAGATTCCGATGGCTGACTCCTCAAAAAAATATACGGCTTTTACTATTCCTGGTAAGGGTTTGTACCAGTTCCGCCGAATGCCGTTTGGCCTTCATAATGCCCCAGCTACCTGGCAACGCTTCATAGACACCGTCCTTGGGCCTGATCTAGAGCCTAACGTTTTCGTGTACCTCGACGATGTTATAATCGTCACCGATTCCTTCGATCAACATCTCAAAGTTCTCGCAGAGGTACTTGGCAGGCTAAAAAGGGCAGGGCTTAGGCTATCGAAAGACAAATGCGAGTTTTGTAAGCCAGAGTTACGCTACTTGGGGTATGTTGTGAGTAGCAAGGGATTGTCAGTAGACCCAGAAAAGGTTCGAAGCATGGTCGAGTATCCGAGACCAAATACCGTTACGGGCGTTCGGCGATTTGTAGGAATGGTATCTTGGTACCGTCGTTTCGTGCCGAACTTTTCGAATGTCATTGCTCCGATCACGGAGCTAATTAAGAAGAAGAGAAGGTTTGTCTGGAGTGAAAAGTGTGAGAAGGCCTTTGTGGAGCTGAAAGATCGGTTGGTCAGTGCACCTATCCTGACATGTCCTAATTTTACGCTTCCATTTACCATCCACACGGATGCGTCGGGATTTGGCATCGGTGCTGTTCTCACGCAGGAGGACCCTGGGAAAGGGGAGCAGGTGATTAGTTACCTGAGTCGGACTCTAACAAGAACCGAAAGGAACTACTCCACTACGGAGCGGGAGTGTTTGGCTGTATTGTGGGCCATCGAAAAACTGAGGCCTTATATAGAGGGTGGCAGTTTTACAGTCGTGACAGATCACCACTCCTTAGTGTGGCTGAACAACTTAAAGGATCCACAGGGTAGATTGGCGCGATGGGCTGTCAGGTTACAACAGCACGATTTTAAAATAATCCATCGCAAAGGGAAAGAACACTTAGTCCCAGACGCGCTTTCGAGGGCAACGGTAGAAGTCGCAGAGATTCGCGATACTACTAAAGACAAGTGGATAGTGAAGATGTTAGGAGCGGTGACAGCTTCTCCAGAGCGCTACCCAGATTGGAAGGTAGAAGGCGACAGGCTTTTCAAATATGTCAGGGCCAGATATCCTAATTTATCGAGTGAGAAGGAACAATGGAAGGAAGTGGTAGGCAAAGAACAAAGGGCGGCTCTTCTAAAAGAGAACCATGACCACGTCTTAGCCGGTCACGGTGGAATCCAGAAGACTTTCGACAGAGTTGCTCAGTCATACTTCTGGCCAAAGATGAAGACACAGGTAGCGAGGTATGTCCGTAATTGCAAAACGTGTCAGTCTGTTAAGCCTGACTTGCACCGGCCGGCTGGATACATGTGTACCAGAACTAACGTCACGCGGCCTTGGGATATGCTTTGCGTTGATTTAATTGGTCCGTTGCCAAAATCTTCTAGGGGTTATATGTACATATTAACCGTGGTGGATTATTTTTCAAAATTTCCACTATTTTTCCCCCTTCGTTCCGCGACAGCCAAGGCAGTTACTACAACGGTAGAGGACCAAGTCTTCATGATCTTCGGGGTGCCAAAATGGATTGTTTGCGACAATGGAGTCCAATTTAGGAGCAAGGAGTTCACGAACCTAATGCGGGAATATAGTGTCACGGTTAATTTCACGGCCTTTTACCACCCGCAGGCAAACCCAGCTGAGCGCTTCAATCAGACGTTGAAGACGAAGCTCAGGGCCTATGTTTCCGAAAACCATCGAGTGTGGGATCTGATTCTCCCAAAAGTGAGCTGTGCGATTAGGGCTTCGACCCACGAAGTTTTGAAAGTCACCCCTTTCTTTGTACTTTTTGGGAGAGAGATGCCTCTGAAAGGCGATAACATCCCGGTACCAACTGAGGGGTTCACTGTCGAGCGAACAGAGAAGCAGGTGGATCAACAACGGAGTAAGGCCTTGGATGAGGTGATTAAAGACGTGAGGTTGAAAATTTTGTCAGCAGGAGCAAGGGCGTCTAAGACGTATAATTTGCGACGACGCAATATTAGTTTTTTCCCCAAAGATTTGGTGCTTAGGAGGAGTTTTGTATTGTCAGATGCCGCAAAGTACTTCAATGCTAAACTAGCTCCAAAATATGTAGGGCCATTTGAGGTGAAGAAGAGGGTGTCTCCGTGGACGTATGAACTAATAGACCAGAATGGCAAGACGGCTGGGGTTTGGCATGCCAAGGACCTCAAAGTGTTTACTAACGCCGCCGAACTCTTGTTGTAGGGACACAGAGGAAACAGGGGGAGTGGCGAAAACCTTTAGAAAGAAGAGGGGGAATGTTATAGGCATAGTTTCACTTCAGAAAGGTTTTCGCAGATGCTGCCTGTCGAGTTCCGTGTTAGTGTGGCTCCTCCCATTCAGATACTGGGCGTGATAGTAGCGTGTCAGCATATCACTAACTCATTTGAAGGTTCGAGTCCAGTTCGGGCTAGATCTTGTTTTTTTTCTTGCAAGCAATATTCCTTCCGGGAACGTACTGGAATGGGTAATCGGTAGCTTAGTTGGAGACTTAGGAGAAAATACGGGGATTAATCTCAGCTAATATCTAGGATGGCGGGTTGGGAGAAAGTAGGGATTGATTGAGGAGGGCAGTTGATGGAGAGCGAGATCACGGGTTAGACGTTTGGTGCGTGGTGTTAAAGTGACCTTTGGAGCGTAAAGGGAAAACGCCTGATCGGAAAACGGTTTACGGTCGCTGTGCGAACGAACAAAGAAAGCGATTACAAAATAGATTTATAGATATAAAATATATATATACACAAATTAGCATCGGGTCAGTGATTTCGGCAAACTGGTTGTGTCGGTTTTTTTTTTTCCTTTTCCCTTTCCGGTGGAAAGCTAAGATAGTTTTCCTAGACGAGGAATACAATAAACGGAGAAACATTGAAAACCCAAGAAGAAAAAAAAAAAACGAAGTACCGGACCACAGAACGCGAACGCGTGTGTACGCCAAAGTCGGAGCATATAGCTGCATCCAAACGTGCGTCCAAGTGTAAAATCCAAGTGCGAATTGTGAGCGCGGCGGGATTCGTCAAAGCCGCACCACATTGAAAACCCGGTTACCGACTTTCGTGAGTGATACCTGTGGGAGAGTTCCTGTACATACGTGTTAGTTGCAAGTGCATCCACGTGGGAGATCACCAGTCAGCCGAAACAGCGGAACCAGCTGCCGTATAGAGCGATGCAGGGAGTCACCTACTAACCTTTCTTTTCGTAATTCGTTAATAGCCATTGATCCGTAACCCTCTTGATAGTGTATGTGTTTGTTAACTCCTCCCCTCTGGAGCGTCGTTAAGCCGTATTCTTGTATTTATTATGTATATGTATATGTATTCACAATATTTTGTATTAGATTAAGCTGCAAGAATTATCACACTAGTTTTGTAATTTAGGGAACTTAAATTTTGGTTGTGGGTGTAGCCGAGCGCGCTAAAGCGCTGATTTGTAAGGGTAAGAGGTCGGATCCGAACTTTTACGCCAAGGTTCGAACCCACTTGGTGAAGCTTTTGTTCTTTTTTTTTATTTTTTTATTTTTTTTTTTGGTACTTTATGAATTATTTGGATTGTCTTGAATTTTAGCGAGTATAATTTGATAATTTGAATTGGAATTTTGTTAATTGTATAATTAGCGAAGTGTAAATAAAAGGATCTGTTGAATGATCCTTGAATTTCGAGAAAGTTGGTGGTTTCCTTGTGTCGGTTGTCGGTCGCCCAGGGGGACGTAGCTGCTGCAGCTGGGTGAACTGCCAAGGTAAGGTGGTAGAGTCAAGCGGGCTTTGTAGCTCGTCGCGGTTCGACGCTATAAGGCTTTCGAGGCATAGGGCTAATCGCGTGGCGCCCATTAATCTTTTTTATTATTTCTTGACCCACGGCTATTACTCCATCGACAAGTCGGCAACCCTTGTCCTCGATACCGCGGAGGAGAAAACGACGGTAACAATATTTTGCGGTATGGCGCGCAATATATTTCTGGACACCAAGTGTCCACAAATATTTTGCGGTATGGCACGCAATATATTTCTGGACACCAAGTGTCCATAAATATTTTGCGGTATGGCGCGCAATATATTTCTGGACACCTATTGTCCAGAAATATTTTAGAAATATTTATATATTGCGCGCCATACCGCAAAATATTTCTGGACAGTAGGTGTCCAGAAATATATTGCGCGCCATACCGCAAAATATTTGTGGACACTTGGTGTCCAGAAATATATTGCGCGCCATACCGCAAAATATTTCTGGACAGTAGGTGTCCAGAAATATATTGCGCGCCATACCGCAAAATATTTCTGGACAGTAGGTGTCCAGAAATATATTGCGCGCCATACCGCAAAATATTTCTGGACAGTAGGTGTCCAGAAATATATTGCGCGCAATAACGCAAAATATTTCTGGACAGTAGGTGTCCAGAAATATATTGCGCGCCATACCGCAAAATATTTCTGGACAGTAGGTGTCCAGAAATATATTGCGCGCCATACCGCAAAATATTTCTGGACAGTAGGTGTCCAGAAATATATTGCGCGCCATACCGCAAAATATTTCTGGACAGTAGGTGTCCAGAAATATATTGCGCGCCATACCGCAAAATATTTCTGGACAGTAGGTGTCCAGAAATATATAGCGCGCCATACCGCAAAATATTTCTGGACAGTAGGTGTCCAGAAATATATTGCGCGCCATACCGCAAAATATTTATGGACACTTGGTGTCCAGAAATATATTGCGCGCCATACCGCAAAATATTTATGGACACTTGGTGTCCAGAAATATATTGCGCGCCATACCGCAAAATATTTCTGGACAGTAGGTGTCCAGAAATATATTGCGCGCCATACCGCAAAATATTTCTGGACACCTACTGTCCAGAAATATTTTGCGGTATGGCGCGCAATATATTTCTGGACACCAAGTGTCCATAAATATTTTGCGGTATGGCGCGCAATATATTTCTGGACACCTATTGTCCAGAAATATTTTGCGGTATGGCGCGCAATATATTTCTGGACACCTACTGTCCAAAAATATTTTGCCGTATGGCGCGCAATATATTTCGGGACACCTACTGTCCAGAAATATTTTGCGGTATGGCGCGCATTATATTTCTGGACACCTACTGTCCAGAAATATTTTGCGGTATGGCGCGCAATATATTTCTGGACACCTACTGTCCAGAAATATTTTGCGGTATGGCGCGCAATATATTTCTGGACACCAAGTGTCCATAAATATTTTGCGGTATGGCGCGCAATATATTTCTGGACACCAAGTGTCCATAAATATTTTGCGGTATGGCGCGCAATATATTTCTGGACACCTACTGTCCAGAAATATTTTGCGGTATGGCGCGCTATATATTTCTGGACACCTACTGTCCAGAAATATTTTGCGGTATGGCGCGCAATATATTTCTGGACACCTACTGTCCAGAAATATTTTGCGGTATGGCGCGCAATATATTTCTGGACACCTACTGTCCAGAAATATTTTGCGGTATGGCGCGCAATATATTTCTGGACACCTACTGTCCAGAAATATTTTGCGGTATGGCGCGCAATATATTTCTGGACACCTACTGTCCAGAAATATTTTGCGTTATTGCGCGCAATATATTTCTGGACACCTACTGTCCAGAAATATTTTGCGGTATGGCGCGCAATATATTTCTGGACACCTACTGTCCAGAAATATTTTGCGGTATGGCGCGCAATATATTTCTGGACACCTACTGTCCAGAAATATTTTGCGGTATGGCGCGCAATATATTTCTGGACACCAAGTGTCCACAAATATTTTGCGGTATGGCGCGCAATATATTTCTGGACACCTACTGTCCAGAAATATTTTGCGGTATGGCGCGCAATATATTTCTGGACACCTACTGTCCAGAAATATTTTGCGGTATGGCGCGCAATATATTTCTGGACACCTACTGTCCAGAAATATTTTGCGGTATGGCGCGCAATATATTTCTGGACACCTACTGTCCAGAAATATTTTGCGGTATGGCGCGCAATATATTTCTGGACACCAAGTGTCCACAAATATTTTGCGGTATGGCGCGCAATATATTTCTGGACACATACTGTCCAGAAATATTTTGCGGTATGGCGCGCGATATATTTCTGGACACCTACTGTCCAGAAATATTTTGCGGTATGGCGCGCAATATATTTCTGGACACCTACTGTCCAGAAATATTTTGCGGTATGGCGCGCAATATATTTCTGGACACCAAGTGTCCACAAATATTTTGCGGTATGGCGCGCAATATATTTCTGGACACCAGGTGTCCACAAATATTTTGCGGTATGGCGCGCAATATATTTCTGGACACCTATTGTCCAGAAATATTTTGCGGTATGGCGCGCAATATATTTCTGGACACCTACTGTCCAGAAATATTTTGCGGTATGGCGCGCAATATATTTCTGGACACCTACTGTCCAGAAATATTTTGCGGTATGGCGCGCAATATATTTCTGGACACCTACTGTCCAGAAATATTTTGCGGTATGGCGCGCAATATATTTCTGGACACCAAGTGTCCACAAATATTTTGCGGTATGGCGCGCAATATATTTCTGGACACCTACAGTCCAATATATTTCTGGACACCTACTGTCCAGAAATATTTTGCGGTATGGCGCGCAATATATTTCTGGACACCTACTGTCCAGAAATATTTTGCGGTATGGCGCGCAATATATTTCTGGACACTTACTGTCCAGAAATATTTTGCGGTATGGCGCGCAATATATTTCTGGACACCAAGTGTCCACAAATATTTTGCGGTATGGCGCGCAATATATTTCTGGACACCAAGTGTCCACAAATATTTTGCGGTATGGCGCGCAATATATTTCTGGACACCTACTGTATTTGCGGTATGGCGCGCATTATATTTCTGGACACCAAGTGTCCACAAATATTTTGCGGTATGGCGCGCAATATATTTCTGGACACCAAGTGTCCACAAATATTTTGCGGTATGGCGCGCAATATATTTCTGGACACCTATTGTCCAGAAATATTTTGCGGTATGGCGCGCAATATATTTCTGGACACCTACTGTCCAGAAATATTTTGCGGTATGGCGCGCAATATATTTCTGGACACCAAGAGTCCACAAATATTTTGCGGTATGGCACGCAATATATTTCTGGACACCTACTGTCCAGAAATATTTTGCGGTATGGCGCGCAATATATTTCTGGACACCTACTGTCCAGAAATATTTTGCGGTATGGCGCGCAATATATTTCTGGACACCTACTGTCCAGAAATATTTTGCGGTATGGCGCGCAATATATTTCTGGACACCTACTGTCCAGAAATATTTTGCGGTATGGCGCGCAATATATTTCTGGACACCTACTGTCCAGAAATATTTTGCGGTATGGCGCGCAATATATTTCTGGACACCTACTGTCCAGAAATATTTTGCGGTATGGCGCGCAATATATTTCTGGACACCTACTGTCCAGAAATATTTTGCGGTATGGCGCGCAATATATTTCTGGACACCTACTGTCCAGAAATATTTTGCGGTATGGCGCGCAATATATTTCTGGACACCTACTGTCCAGAAATATTTTGCGGTATGGCGCGCAATATATTTCTGGACACCTACTGTCCAGAAATATTTTGCGGTATGGCGCGCAATATATTTCTGGACACTTACTGTCCAGAAATATTTTGCGGTATGGCGCGCAATATATTTCTGGACACCAAGTGTCCACAAATATTTTGCGGTATGGCGCGCAATATATTTCTGGACACCTATTGTCCAGAAATATTTTGCGGTATGGCGCGCAATATATTTCTGGACACCTACTGTCCAGAAATATTTTGCGGTATGGCGCGCAATATATTTCTGGACACCAAGTGTCCACAAATATTTTGCGGTATGGCGCGCAATATATTTCTGGACACCAAGTGTCCACAAATATTTTGCGGTATGGCACGCAATATATTTCTGGACACCTACTGTCCAGAAATATTTTGCGGTATGGCGCGCAATATATTTCTGGACACCTACTGTCCAGAAATAATTTGCGGTATTGCGCGCAATATATTTCTGGACACCTACTGTCCAGAAATATTTTGCGGTATGGCGCGCAATATATTTCTGGACACCTACTGTCCAGAAATATTTTGCGGTATGGCGCGCAATATATTTCTGGACACCTACTGTCCAGAAATATTTTGCGGTATGGCGCGCAATATATTTCTGGACACCTACTGTCCAGAAATATTTTGCGGTATGGCGCGCAATATATTTCTGGGCACCTACTGTCCAGAAATATTTTGCGGTATGGCGCGCAATATATTTCTGGACACCTACTGTCCAGAAATATTTTGCGGTATGGCGCGCAATATATTTCTGGACACCTACTGTCCAGAAATATTTTGCGGTATGGCGCGCAATATATTTCTGGACACCTACTGTCCAGAAATATTTTGCGGTATGGCGCGCAATATATTTCTGGACAGTAGGTGTCCAGAAATATATTGCGCGCCATACCGCAAAATATTTCTGGACAGTAGGTGTCCAGAAATATATTGCGGACACCTACTGTCCAGAAATATTTTGCGGTATGGCGCGCAATATATTTCTGGACACCTACTGTCCAGAAATATTTTGCGGTATGGCGCGCAATATATTTCTGGACACCTACTGTCCAGAAATATTTTGCGGTATGGCGCGCAATATATTTCTGGACACCAAGTGTCCACAAATATTTTGCGGTATGGCACGCAATATATTTCTGGACACCTACTGTCCAGAAATATTTTGCGGTATGGCGCGCAATATATTTCTGGACACCAAGTGTCCACAAATATTTTGCGGTATGGCGCGCAATATATTTCTGGACACCAAGTGTCCACAAATATTTTGCGGTATGGCGCGCAATATATTTCTGGACACCTATTGTCCAGAAATATTTTGCGGTATGGCGCGCAATATATTTCTGGACACCTACTGTCCAGAAATATTTTGCGGTATGGCGCGCAATATATTTCTGGACACCAAGTGTCCACAAATATTTTGCGGTATGGCACGCAATATATTTCTGGACACCTACTGTCCAGAAATATTTTGCGGTATGGCGCGCAATATATTTCTGGACACCTACTGTCCAGAAATATTTTGCGGTATGGCGTGGAATATATTTCTGGACACCAAGTGTCCACAAATATTTTGCGGTATGGCGCAATATATTTCTGGACACCAAGTGTCCACAAATATTTTGCGGTATGGCACGCAATATATTTCTGGACACCTACTGTCCAGAAATATTTTGCGGTATGGCGCGCAATATATTTCTGGACACCTACTGTCCAGAAATATTTTGCGGTATGGCGCGCAATATATTTCTGGACACCTACTGTCCAGAAATAATTTGCGGTATTGCGCGCAATATATTTCTGGACACCTACTGTCCAGAAATAATATATTTCTGGACACCTACTGTCCAGAAATATTTTGCGGTATGGCGCGCAATATATTTCTGGACACCTACTGTCCAGAAATAATTTGCGGTATTGCGCGCAATATATTTCTGGACACCTACTGTCCAGAAATATTTTGCGGTATGGCGCGCAATATATTTCTGGACACCTACTGTCCAGAAATATTTTGCGGTATGGCGCGCAATATATTTCTGGACACCTACTGTCCAGAAATATTTTGCGGTATGGCGCGCAATATATTTCTGGACACCTACTGTCCAGAAATATTTTGCGGTATGGCGCGCAATATATTTCTGGACACCTACTGTCCAGAAATATTTTGCGGTATGGCGCGCAATATATTTCTGGACACCTACTGTCCAGAAATATTTTGCGGTATGGCGCGCAATATATTTCTGGACACCAAGTGTCCACAAATATTTTGCGGTATGGCGCGCAATATATTTCTGGACACCAAGTGTCCACAAATATTTTGCGGTATGGCACGCAATATATTTCTGGACACCTACTGTCCAGAAATATTTTGCGGTATGGCGCGCAATATATTTCTGGACACCTACTGTCCAGAAATAATTTGCGGTATTGCGCGCAATATATTTCTGGACACCTACTGTCCAGAAATATTTTGCGGTATGGCGCGCAATATATTTCTGGACACCTACTGTCCAGAAATATTTTGCGGTATGGCGCGCAATATATTTCTGGACACCTACTGTCCAGAAATATTTTGCGGTATGGCGCGCAATATATTTCTGGACACCTACTGTCCAGAAATATTTTGCGGTATGGCGCGCAATATATTTCTGGGCACCTACTGTCCAGAAATATTTTGCGGTATGGCGCGCAATATATTTCTGGACACCTACTGTCCAGAAATATTTTGCGGTATGGCGCGCAATATATTTCTGGACACCTACTGTCCAGAAATATTTTGCGGTATGGCGCGCAATATATTTCTGGACACCTACTGTCCAGAAATATTTTGCGGTATGGCGCGCAATATATTTCTGGACACCTACTGTCCAGAAATATTTTGCGGTATGGCGCGCAATATATTTCTGGACACCAAGTGTGCACAAATATTTTGCGGTATGGCGCGCAATATATTTCTGGACACCAAGTGTCCACAAATATTTTGCGGTATGGCGCGCAATATATTTCTGGACACCTACTGTCCAGAAATATTTTGCGGTATGGCGCGCAATATATTTCTGGACACCAAGTGTCCACAAATATTTTGCGGTATGGCACGCAATATATTTCTGGACACCTACTGTCCAGAAATATTTTGCGGTATGGCGCGCAATATATTTCTGGACACCTACTGTCCAGAAATATTTTGCGGTGTGGCGCGCAATATATTTCTGGACACCTACTGTCCAGAAATATTTTGCGGTATGGCGCGCAATATATTTCTGGACACCTACTGTCCAGAAATATTTTGCGGTATGGCGCGCAATATATTTCTGGACACCTACTGTCCAGAAATATTTTGCGGTATGGCGCGCAATATATTTCTGGACACCTACTGTCCAGAAATATTTTGCGGTATGGCGCGCAATATATTTCTGGACACCTACTGTCCAGAAATATTTTGCGGTATGGCGCGCAATATATTTCTGGACACCTACTGTCCAGAAATATTTTGCGGTATGGCGCGCAATATATTTCTGGACACCTACTGTCCAGAAATATTTTGCGGTATGGCGCGCAATATATTTCTGGACACCTACTGTCCAGAAATATTTTGCGGTATGGCGCGCAATATATTTCTGGACACCTACTGTCCACAAATATTTTGCGGTATGGCGTGGAATATATTTCTGGACACCAAGTGTCCACAAATATTTTGCGGTATGGCGCAATATATTTCTGGACACCAAGTGTCCACAAATATTTTGCGGTATGGCACGCAATATATTTCTGGACACCTACTGTCCAGAAATATTTTGCGGTATGGCGCGCAATATATTTCTGGACACCTACTGTCCAGAAATATTTTGCGGTATGGCGCGCAATATATTTCTGGACACCTACTGTCCAGAAATAATTTGCGGTATTGCGCGCAATATATTTCTGGACACCTACTGTCCAGAAATAATATATTTCTGGACACCTACTGTCCAGAAATAATATATTTCTGGACACCTACTGTCCAGAAATAATTTGCGGTATTGCGCGCAATATATTTCTGGACACCTACTGTCCAGAAATATTTTGCGGTATGGCGCGCAATATATTTCTGGACACCTACTGTCCAGAAATATTTTGCGGTATGGCGCGCAATATATTTCTGGACACCTACTGTCCAGAAATATTTTGCGGTATGGCGCGCAATATATTTCTGGACACCTACTGTCCAGAAATATTTTGCGGTATGGCGCGCAATATATTTCTGGACACCTACTGTCCAGAAATATTTTGCGGTATGGCGCGCAATATATTTCTGGACACCTACTGTCCAGAAATATTTTGCGGTATGGGGCGCAATATATTTCTGGACACCTACTGTCCAGAAATATTTTGCGGTATGGCGCGCAATATATTTCTGGACACCTACTGTCCAGAAATATTTTGCGGTATGGCGCGCAATATATTTCTGGACACCTATTGTCCAGAAATATTTTGCGGTATGGCGCGCAATATATTTCTGGACACCTACTGTCCAGAAATATTTTGCCGTATGGCGCGCAATATATTTCTGGACACCAAGTGTCCAGAAATATTTTGCGGTATGGCACGCAATATATTTCTGGACACCTACTGTCCAGAAATATTTTGCGGTATGGCGCGCAATATATTTCTGGACACCTACTGTCCAGAAATATTTTGCGGTATGGCGCGCAATATATTTCTGGACACCTACTGTCCAGAAATATTTTGCGGTATGGCGCGCAATATATTTCTGGACAC